>VYZX01009275.1:26682-49105 GCA_013401335.1 Brachypteracias leptosomus | reverse complement strand
TGGGGAAAATCATCTCAGACAGATCCACTACAGGTTATGAGATCCAGTGGAAAGGTTTATGTGCTGTAGCGATGGTATAGTATATGACCATCTGGTGGAAACCTAACATAATTTGAGGTTGAACTTTGGAGTGCTATGGTGAGACAGAATCTGTATAGGTATTTGTACCACAACTGCCATTGTGATCTCTCAGCAGGACGGACCCAGTCAGAGACTGCCTAAATGGAGGTAGAACCTCTTTACATTGATAAATGGTCTAACGTCATTATTAAAAAATCTGATTTCAGATGCTGATTTCTCCACTTCTTCAGCATCTTTTGATTAGGATAAGGTATATCTATGTCAGAGTGTGTTTTGGAGGAGCCCTTTGCCTAAATACCTGTTATATACCAGACTGAAGACTAAGACAAATGTGAAACATATATTTTACACATATATAATGCTAGTAAATAAAAAGGGAACAGATAAGTTTTGCATATGACTGAGAAGCAGCTTCACAAAGTAATTATTGTATTTTAGTGGCATTTTTATATTTGGAATGATTTCCTGGATGTAATTTCCAGATCTGAACAGGACAGAGTTCTTTTAGACCGAGGTAAATTGGCAGCCAGGATCATCTTAACTGGACTATACCGATTTATCAACACATGCTCACAACACTTTTTAGCTTTTTTCAACTCCTGAGCTCAGTGGGAATATCCTAGATGGAGATGTTACAGAGTCTAAGGTAACTCAGGGAATTTTTTAAGGTGAAGTAAATCACTCTAGAACAACATGTTGTCATCCTTTAAAACATTTTCCCATTAAAATGACAGGTGCAGCTATATACTGAAGTTAATTTTAGAAAAGGTTGTTTATGAGAAACAGCAATAAAAGCCTATTAAATTAGCTTATTATTGAATTAATGTACTTTCTTGATTCTGCCAGTAGCTGAACAGATGTTTCATAGAAAGGTTCATGAATGTCTTTTGATACCAGTCATTACATAGCTACCTGAGGGAGGCCTTCTTAAATGCAAAGCCAATTACAGCAGATTATCCCTTTCCAAAATGAAGAAAGTCCTACAGCTAAATTTATTTTTACCTTATTTTTGCACCTATAAAACCATGTCCAACGTACTTCTAACAAATATAGACTAAATCTTCAGGCAGACTGAGTTTTCACGACATTCAAATGAAAGTGGCACAAAATTTCCAGCCGAGAAGTCCAGACAGTAGCATACTTCATGGCATGAGAGATTTCAGTGATCTGGAACCATCTAACCACTACCCAGCTGGATTCAGAAAAAATGAATGGCTGTTAATATACTTGTCTGGCCACTGATTCACGTGAGAATCCAGGAAAGTACAGTGGCGTAACATGGGCTGAAAACACACCCTACAGTACATAGGACCATTCATTGCTTCTAAGAATTTAGCCACAATTCCACAGGAACTTCATGACCTCTTTTTGGTTACCCTGTCTCTTGGGTGCATTTGAAATATGCATCATCACAGAAATGGCACCTTTCCTAGGAAACATCACATTGCTTTGAACACATCCCCAGTGATTCAATAATGCCTCTGGTGGTCAAAGGCCCTCTTATGTGCATTGTTAAACAGCCTACATTAGGTTAAAGAATTCATTATGGAAGGACAATCAAGCTTGAAAGGAAGAGCAGATGGCTAACTTAACAGAGCAGAACATATTGTTATACTAAGCAGTAATTAATTCAGTTGGAAACTCTTGCTTAGGCAATGGCTGATCTCCAAAAGGAAAATTGGTAGACCTGAGAGCAATGCACTGATGTACTGACAGCTGACAATGTGAACTGCTTTTCTGCTGCCATTCATAAACACTTGTTATTTTGGAGAATTCACAGAGAAATGATCTGAACTTTGTGTAAAAGGGGTATACACATATAACAACTTCTATATTCTTGGAGTGGGGTGAGGGGAAAGGGTTTGATCCAGGAAAGATGTGATAGGCTGGCTGGTGTGAACTCTTCCCAAGGGAAGAACCCCTGTTCTTACACTCATTCTACTAAAATTGCAAGTAGAACAAAACAACTGTATGCAGCATACACATGCTAGCTCAAAGGGAAATTAAACAAATGCTGGCATGAAACTTACTCATCCTTTGGGAAGTATAGCAGACAAATGAAGGTGTGTCTCCTAATGGGCTAAAAAGTGCAAATAAAGCAACCTGTATAGATACATATAGTGCATCTGGTCCATGACTTCTTCCATTATGTGATTTTTGCTTCATTTTTTGAATTTTGTTTCTCTCCAGCAGTTGATTGTAGGTTTGGTTTCTGTATTTTTTTTTCCTATTATATTGTTTTTAAATTATAATTGTTGAGTTTATCCACTTCTGGTAGCTTCTAGGGTTTTGCCACTTAGTATCATAGAATCATAGAATTGTTTAGGTTGGAAAAGACATTTAAGATCATCAAGTCCAACTGTTAACCCAGCACTGCCAGGTCACCACTAAACCATGTCCCTTAGCACCACATCTACATAGTTTTTAAACCCCTTCGGGGATGGGGACTGCAAAACTGCCCTGGGTAGACTCTTCCAGGGCTTCACAACTCTTTAGGGGAAGAAGGCACCTCTGAAGGTCATCTGGTCCAATCTCCTTTCTCAAGCAAGGCTACCTAAAGTCAGCTGTCCAAGATGACATCCAGACAGCTCTTGTATATCTCCAAGAATGGAGACTCAACAATCTCCCTGGGACAACCAGTGCCAGTGGTCAGTCATCCTCAAAGTGAAAAAGTGTTTCCTGATGTTCAGAGGGAACCTCACATGTTTCAGTTCATGCCCATTTTCTCTAATCCTGTCACTGGACACCACTGAGAAGACCCTGGCTCCATTTTCTTTACAGCCTTCCTTCAGGTATTTATAAATATTGATAGATCCCCATGAGACTTCCCTTCTCCAGGCTGAACAGTCCCAGGTGTCTCAGCCTTTCCTCATAGGAGAGATGCTCCAGTACCTTCACCATATTAGTGAACTCTACCCTGGACTCATTCCAGTATTTCCTGTCTTGTAACTGGACCTCACCAGCATTAAAGAGAAGTGCTTAGAGAAGGTGGAGGCAGGCTCTTAATGGAGTTGCACAATAGGAGAACAGACTGGTTATAAGCTGAAACAGAATGGTTTTCAGCTGGATATATGGGAAAATAATTGAGGATAATCAAATGACAGAACAGGGTACCCAGAGAGGTTGTGGTGCTTCCATTTAGGACTTTTTCAAGCCTTAATGGGATCAAGGCTTGAGCAACTTGGTAAGTCCCCAGGGCTGACCTGTTTTGAGCAGTAGGTCTGAAAGGGACCTCCTGAGGTCCTTTTCAGCCTGAGTTATCCTATAAAAAGCACAAACTGTTCTCAAAATAGTGCTGAATATACACACACAACAACATTTTCCTACATAGGAAATATCCATGTGGGCATCAAGATACTTTGAAAAAAACAAATTGCTTTGCATTGTTCAATCATATTTATGGTTTAAATTTTAAATGCAAGGGAAATTATTCCAGAGGAAATAAAATTTACAAAATAAAATGAGCAAAATATCATGTAGGATAAGATTACTTGGATTTAAATCCTCATCCAGGCAGTATGGAGAAGTGAAAAAATTGCATCACTCAATTTGCACATGAAATATCTTATCTGAGGAACAGTCCTTTCTCTCCAGTCTTGCTAAAGGACATCGAAAAAGATTAGTAAGTTTTAGTTTGGAATTTAATGTAGTTGTATTATTTTTGTTATAGTACTGATAAATATTTTAATTAACACAATGATGACTCTATTATAACTTTTAACGTGAACCAACACAGTACAAAAATATCCATTACATCTCAGAGGACTGCCTGCTGTTTTCAGTGGATACAGGCCAAGTCTACAACCTGACACTCAAGGGATCAGTCATCTTCATTTTGATGGAAACCTGGCACTCAAAATGCAAACCTCTGAATGTGCAAAAGTCTGAAGTATAACAGGAATTAAACCAACAAACATCAGAAATGAAGAAAAATTTATAATGACGTCAATAACTTCAGCAGTTTTGAAAATAATGACCAAGAAGACAGAAAACATATCAGAAGATTTGTATCTTCATACTTAACATGTATTTGCTTATCTTGGAACAATAAGCAAGCTTTCTAGCTTGGCACAACAAATGTATTTTTGAGGAATACTGTATCAAATTTTGACAAATAGAATTGAAAGCCTAAGCTCCTTTTGTTGAGGGTTTGGCTTTTTAATATCCCAAAAAAAGAGTTCTACTTAGACTTCTGGATGGTTTTCCAGAGGCAAAAGTTCCCTGTGTAAAATACATTCTGCCTTTTCAGGAAAACCCTTTTACTATAAGCACAAACCCAAGGACGTCATCAAGTTTAAGAGGGAAAAAATATAACGCTCGGGAGCCTGACAGCCCTTCTGACAGCAGTTTCCTTCAATGAAGCACTGCAGCTGATAAAACCTGTAGCACCAGAAGATAAATTCTGTAGTATTTAATTCTTCACTACAAAAGTCATGATGGCCAGAGGAGGCCAAGCAAGTCTTCATCACTGAACAAGGAAATCATAACAATTCTGGAGTTTAGGAAAAAAGGACATTAGTGCAAAAATAGGGGAGGAAGAAATGTCTGATTTAGGATGGATATAGGAATCACAGAATCATAGCATGGTTTGGGTTGGAAGGGACCTTTAAATATCATTTTAGATCATTTAGACAATCCTTAGAGATCATGTAGTCCAACCCTTTAGTTCATTTATCACCATGAACAGATATTTCCCTAGCACATGGGAGAGTAGAGTAGAAATAGAGGACTATGGTAAGAAGGAGAATGTGGAAGAGGAAAGGGGAGCGCAGTGAGGAAATGAGGGATGGAATTTACAGTAGCATCAGTTGTACATAAATAAGGCGTTTAGGCATATTAATGATCAGCTATTAGAATTCATAAAGCTATTTCCTCACCTTTATTCTAAATCATAGAATGGTTTGGGTTGGTGTTTTGCCAATTACCTGGCTAAGCATAAAGGATACAGCTACCAGCAGCAGGCATAAGCTTATTTTATTGTCTAATTCCAGTGGATACAGAAATGATATAACATAGTTAACAGCAGGGGGGGATAAGCGGAGTAATAAACCTAATGATAGTAGATGATATAACAGAAGGAATAAGCCAAGTCAGAAATCCGATCATAGTCATACGAAAACCACTATAGTAACTGCCAGGAAGATACATTGCCAAATACATTACCCTTGTCCTGTCTGGTTCCTTGTCCTGTCCAGCTGTTGCTGGGGAGTCCCTGGTTGCAGTGAGCAGTCGGAGCCTTTCCAGTAACGGGGAAGTCCTACATGGTGCGTCCACCTGTAGGTTGGCTTCCAAAGTTCACTGCAAGCAGGATGAGCTTTTATACTATTGAATAAACAACTCCAGTTGCATAAGCAATCTTTAAGGATAACTTCAAAAGCAGGACACTTGCTATTTTTCCACCTTCTTGAGTTCTGCCCAAGGTCGGCCAAGCCTGGGAAGGAACTCAAAAGGGGGGTATTTCTATCTTTTTTGGGTTTAATCAAACATTTCTCAGGATAGCTGTGTGACTGTTCTCACAGCTACCTAGCTAATTTCCCAGCAGAGAAAAATCCTCTTCTGTTTTCTGTCAGAAAAACACACTGTCTGGTTGTGAGAATCATCAATACATCAACTTTAATCCAGGGCCCATTGCTCAGGCCCCAGCGCTTCAGTTGGAAGTGATATTAAAGATCATCTAGTTCCAACCCCCCTGCCATGGGCAGGGACACCTCCCACTAGACCACATTGAACAAAGCGCCATCCAAGCTGGTCTTGAACATTTCAATGGATGGAGCATCCTGGGCAACCTGTTCCAGTGTCTCACAACCCTCAGAGTGAAAAACTTCTTCCTAATTTCTAATCTAAATCTCCCCTCTTCCAGGGTGAATTATTACATGAAAATTACACGACTTAGAGTCAACTGTGAAAAGAACAAGACAGTTTGGCTTAAGGACACTGCTGCTTATGCATCACCCAGAAATTCCAGGTTTTGGTACATAACAGACTCAACAATTTATATCACATCACAAATGAGAAAGCAGGACTTTTAGGGAGAAGACACAAGATATTCAGCTGGCAGTTTCCTGAGGCAATTTTCCATTTTGCATATGAAAAAGTCTATAGTTCCTGCTATTAGTAATCAAACACCCAACCTTCAACATAGAATCATAGAATGGTTTAGGTTGGAAGGGACCTTTCAAGATCATCTAGTTCCAACCCCCCTGCCACAGCAGGGACACCTCCCACTAGATCAGGCAGCTCAGGACCTCATCCAACCTGGTCTTGAACACCTCCAAGGATGGAGCATCCCCAACTTCCCTGGGCAGCCTTTTCCCTCTGAGTAAAGAATTTCCTTCTAATTTCTAATCTAAATCTACCCTCTTCCAGTTTGAATCCATTACTCCTTGTCCTATCACTGCAGGCCCTTGCAAAAAGTTGCTTCCCAGCTTTCTTGTAGGTCCTCTTNCCATCCAGCCGATTCCTTATCCACTGAGTGGTCCATCCATCAAATCCATCTCTCCAATTTAGACATCAGGCATCGTGTGAGACAGTGTCAAAGGCTTTGCTCAAGTCCAGGTAGATGACATCATTTGCCCTTCCCTTATCCACTGATGCAGTTATTCCATTATAAAAGGCCACCAGATTTGTCAGGCAAGATTTGCCCTTGGTGAATTTATGTTGGTTGCCAGCAACCACCTCATTTTCCATGTGCTTTAGCAGAGCCTTCAGGAGGATCTGCTCCATGATCTTGCCAGGCACAGAGGTGAGACTGACTGGCCTGTAGTTGCCTGGGTCTTCCTTTTTTCCCTTTTTGAAAATGGGAGTGATGTATCTCCTTTTCCAGTCAGCGAGCACTTCACCAGACCACCATGACTTTTCAAATACAATGGAAAGTGGCCTGGCAACTTGGTCTGCCAGCTCCCTCAGGACCCACTTATGGATCTCATCAGGTCCCATGGACCTGTGCACCTTCAGGTTCTTTAGATGGTCTCGAACCTGATCTTCACTTACAGCAGGCAGATATTCCTTCTCCCAGCCCCTACTTTTGCCTTCCATAACTTGGGCATTGTGACTAGGGCCCTTGCTGGTGAAGACTGAGGCAAAGTCATTGAGGACCTCAGCCTTCTGCATATCCCTCATGACCAGATCTCCCGTTTCCTTTTGGAGGGGGCCCACATCTTCTTTAGCTCTCCTTTTATCACTGATATACTTAGAGAAGTTTTTCTTGTTGCCCTTAATGTCCCTGGCCAGATTTAACTCTATCTGGGCTTTTGCTTTCCTAACCTGAACCCTGGCTGCTCTGACAACCTCTTTGTAGTCCTCCCAGATCACCTGTCCTCGTTTCCAATCTTTGTACATTCTTTTTTTGCACCTGAGTGAGTCCAGGAGATCCTTGTTTATCCATGCAGGTCTCCTGGCATTCTTGCCTGCCTTCCTCCTTTTGGGGATACATCGCTCCTGGGCCTGGAGGAGGCGTTCCTTGAATATTGACCAGCTTTCCAGGGCCCCTCTCCTCTTCAGGGCTTCATCCTATGGTACTTAATCAAGCAGATTCCTGAAGAGTTCAAAGTCTGCTCTCCTGAAGTCCAGGATGACGAGTTTGCTGCACACCCTTCTCGTCGCCCTGAGGATTTTGAATTCTACCATTTCACGGTTGCTGCAGCCAAGGCTGCCCTTGAGCTTCACGTTAGACACCAGCCCCTCCTCATTGGTGAGGACAAGGTCCAGCATAGCACCTGATTGTCATGAACACCAATGCCACCAAAACAGTCTTTCTCAGGATATTTTGTGAGGACATTTGATTTGAAAATTTGGTAAAGTATCAGCTCTTGGTATTTTTTTTTTTTTTTCTTTCCCCTCCAGCAGCAAAAGAAGGCCTGGAATTTCCTTCCTATTCCTGAAATTTAGCCTTCTGCCAGAAAATTTTAGACAGAGTTAATCCTGGTGTAGAAAAGATGGATAAATAAGATGACCTCCTGAAATCCCTTGAGTGGCCTCTCCAACTTCACATATGCAGCCTTCTTTTTCCCTCTAAGGCATTACAGAACTGTGGTGCATAAGCTAATCCATGTGAAATGCCCATTTATTACCTTAATGATTAAGTGCCTAATCCAGAATAAAAATATCTCTTTCTCCAATAGTCTTTCACAGTAATGGAGAAGTGTGGCTTTATGGGGTGGAAAGGAGCGATGGATCAGAACCTAAGCTGAAATAACAATATATAGAATAAAAGTTATTTTAGAGATGTCATAATGATTCACGTCAACTAAAGAGGTTAACATCTTGTGTTGATACCTCAGGCAGTTTGATAAAGGAAAAAATGAGACAGAAGACCCCATCTGCCTTTGCCATGGTCCTGATCCACTTTGTTAACAAAAATACCCACAACATTGCTCAAGCAAGTGAGGGGATGAGCTTAAACACAGCTCTCAAGCAGCATGTGGAGCTCCTTGCTTCCTTCAGGAAAAGAGATGCAGGACTTTGGCTGGATGGCATCATTCAAAGCATTGTGGTTCAAGTGGAGACCAGCAAAGACTGGTGTTTCTCAGGGATCAATACTGGGACCACTGCTATTTAACGTCTTTGTGGGTGACATGACAATGGAATTGAGTGCAATCTCAGCAAGTTTGTGGACGACACCAAGCTGTGTGGTATGGTCACCATGCTGGAGGGAAGGGATGCCATCCAGAGGGACCTTGACAGACTTCAGAGGTGGGTCCTTGCAAACCTCATGAAGTTCAACAAGGTCAAGTGCAAGGTCCTGGGTCAGGGCAATCTCAAGCACAAATACAGGCTGGGCAAGGAGTGGATTGAGAGCAGCCCTGAGGAGAAAGACTTGGGGGTACTGGTTGATGAAAAGCTCAACTTGAGCCAGCANAAAGCTCAACATGAGCCAGCAATGTGCAAGTGCAGCCCAAAAATCCCTGACCATATCCTGGGCTGCATCAGCAGAAGTGTGGACAGCAGGTCAAGGGAGGGGATTCTGCCCCTCTGCTCTGGTGAGACCCCTCCACAGTGCTGGGTCCAGTGCTGGAGCCCACAGCACAAGAGGGACATAGATCAGTTGAAGTGGGTCCAGAAGAGGATCACAAAGGTGAACAGTGGGCTACACCACCTCTCCTATGAAGACAGGCTGAGAGAATTGGGCTTGTTCAGCCTGCAGAAAAAAATGCTTCGGGGAGACCTTATTGCAGTCTTCCAGTATCTGAAAGGGGCTTACAAGAAAGCTGGGAAGGGACTTTTTACAAGGGCTTGTACTGATAGGAGGAGGGGTAATGGGTTCAACCTGAAAGAGAGGAGATCTAGATTAGAAATTAGGAAGAAGTTCTCCACTCTGAGGGTAGTGAGACACTAAAATAGGTTGCCCAGGGAGGTTGTAGATGCTTCAACACTGGATGTGTTCAAGACCAGGTTGGATGGGGTTTTGAGCCTGGTGTAGTGGGAGGTGTCCCTGCCCATGGCAGGGGGGCTGAAACTTGATGATCTTTAAAGTTCCTTCCAACCCAAACCATTCTATGATTCTATAGTATGTTGATGATATAAAAAAAAAAGTATTGCTTACCAATTCACATGGTTTTAGAGAGCTCACAGAAAAGCAACCTCTAATACTGTTAAACATTCTTTATATGATTTCTTTACATTCCTATGAACTGAAATGTAAATACTAATATTGCCACATACTTGGTTGTGATTTAAAAAAGAAACTAATTTCAAAGTCCAGAATCCAGTGAATGAGGATACATGATTTTTTTTTCCTCCATATGTAATTTCACCCAGGAGTCAGCTGCAGTAATTATTAACAAAGGATTTATCGAGTTAATCATCATCTTAGAAGACTTTTGGGACCTTAACTGCTGTTTACTGCAGGGTCTTTTGAAATGCAAATCACCTATGCAAACTTCAGAAAGTCCCAAACTCTATTTGGATTCATTTGTAAGTATTTAAAGATCAAAGTCATACCATCTCAGAAAGAAGATGCACAGTCTTTTTTCCCAAAATGCTGATTTATTTTCCTCACAAACTTTCATAGAAGTGTTTTGTCTCATATTTTTTGGTGCCTGCAAACAGCAGTCAGAAGTCCTTCTGACCATTTGTCTAAAGATTAATAAGTTGTAAGATATGTTTCTTTATTTCACAATCTTTACTATCGTAAGAGGTCATTCAATCTATGAAGGTGACAGTTTTGGATATAACTTTGCAACATTCAAAATGGGTGACCCACAGTAAATTATACAACTTCGGGGGTTTTTTTGGCAGTGGCTGTCAGTGTTTTTCATCTGTGGCTTTTCTGAAAACTAGCTGAGGTCTTGCAGCCCTATTTGTCATATAGAAAGGACTCTGTGGTGGAGCCCATTAAAAAAATTCTCAGGGACCACATTTTCTGAAGCAAAATGTCTGAACTTATCTATTACACAAAGTCAGAAGGAACTGTAGCTGCTCCAAAATACATAAAGCCATTTTTATCCAGATTCCTATTTGAAACTATTACACTTGTTCTTAAGATGCATTAAATTATTTCAGACTCTGAGTTCTGATGTCACCTGGATGAATTAATCTCAATGTACCACCCATATTATAATCTCAAACAATGATTAATTGATTTTCTAGCTTCTTTTTCACTTTTTTTCCACAAAGAAGGGTAACAAAACTGATGAAGGGTCTAGAGCACAAGTCTTGTGAGGAGCAACTCAAGGACCTTGGCTTGCTTATCCTAGAGCAAAGGTGGCTCAGGGATACACCTTCTCCCTCTCAACAACTCCCTGAAAAGAGGGTGGAGCCAGGCGGGGGTTGGTCTCTTCTCCCAAGGAACAAGCTATAGGACAAGAGGAAATGGCCTCAAGTTGTGCCAGGGGAGATTTAGGTTGGACATTAGGAAAAGTTTCTTCATCACAAGGGTTGTCAAGGCATGGACTAGGCTGCCCAGGGCAATGGTGCAGTTCCCATCCCTGGAAGGATTGAAAAAGTGCTGAGGGACATGATTCAGTGGTGACCTGGCAATGCTGGGTTAGTGCTTGGATTCAATGATCTTAAGGGTCTTTTCCAACCAAAATAATTCTATGATTCTTAACACTGAAAAGGGATATCTATGAAGATCAATATGTACAGTACAGATTCTTTCAAATACTAGAAATAACTGCAATTGTTACTTGTAGTTGTTGTAACACACAAAGGTAATTACTGCTGGACCTGTAAGTCATCCCTGCGGGAAGAACTGATTTGGTGTCACAGACTAACATTGCTAAACCTCCAAGCTGAAGGAGACTCAGTGATCCGAACTCTTTTTCTCTAAATTGATTCAAACATCTGACCCAATTAGACTTCACAGAACAGACCTCACAGTAGGTATTAATGTCAATACAAACACTCGACATAGGATGTAGATGTTTAAAGTACCACCCAAGTTCATAAGCGATTGGACAAGTTCATGAAAGAAAAATCCAGATAGTACTATTAAATAATATTGATGCTATCAAATATACTATTCCTGGCTTCAGGTATCCTTGGCTTTGAAGGTACTGAAAGCCATGAAGAAAGTGTATAGTCCTGTTCTTAAGCAATGGCCTAGACATTTGCTGATAGGGGAGTCTGGGTTGACTCTAATTATCTAAGTCTAATATGTGTTAATGCACACTGTATTCACAGAATCCCAGAATGGTAGGGGTTGGAAGGGATCTCTGGAGTTCATCTTGTCCAACCTCCTTGCAAAGTCACCCAGGACAGGTTGCCCAAGACCACGTCTAGGCAGGTTTGGAATCTCTCCAGATGAGACTCCACAACATCTCTGGGCACCTTCTTCCAGGGTGCTAGTGCCTATTCCATTGCTCCATATTGTGCACTGATGCATTACACACATGAAATAGATACCAATATCTATCAGCTTCTGACATTATTAGCACAACAGAGGTAGCATGTCAGGAGTACAGCCTTTCTGTATCAACACAGCATTTTGGTAGCAAAAAGCTTTTTATCAAACTTCATCATATAAAGGGTTTTTGTTTTCTCTTTCTTACAGCTTAACCAAAAAGTTAAATGTAAAATGCCAGTATAATTTAAAAGGACAGCAAAATTAATTTTAAAGCACAATTTATCCTAACAAGAACTCAGTTACTCAAATAAATGTTATTAAATTTTTTTTTCTAGTCATATCCAAGCCACAGATGCCAAACTCACTAGATAAAGCCAACAAGTATTTCAGGAAACACTACAAAAGTCAGGTCAGAGACCAGACAAGCGAAGAAGAGAACATAAAACACAGGTCACTCCTGTCCATGGGTAGGAACCTAAGGTACCAGCTACAATTAACTAGTATGTGAATGCATTGCTAACTTTCCTGCAATGGGCACAGATTTACCGAAGTCAGCATACTCATGACATTTACACTGGCAGAATATTTGACCCTCACACCCACAGCTTCCTTCAGGCTCATTTTGGCCTGTTAACTACTTAATTTTCATCTATTCTGCTGCCAGCCAAGTTGCCTCCTGCTGCTATATTGCCATTCTCTCACCTCCCTGCTTTTTTCATATTAACCCCATTTACAATCTATATTTACTCCTCTACTAGGGGACAGAGCAGGTGGATTAGCACGATTCCAATCAGATAGCTTCTGAGACACATCTCCTTCAAAGGGAGGATTAAACATGTTGCACTGGAGCTGGTAAGGTATTTTTAAAACAACAAGAGAAGGCAGTTACTGTTCAGCATGGGCGTAGGAAGGGTAGAAAGGTTAATACACTCCATAGAACCATTGCTTAAATTCAAGATGTCCTTTGAACGATATCTAGCACTAAGGTATGCTTAAATGGCCTCGAGTTTGCTTCTTAATTCTCTCCCCTTTTATCCATTCAGCAAGTCCTGACTCCTCTCAAAGGCACCTGACAGAAAGCCTGAACTCCAAAGCTTTCTCAGAAAATAGCCTATATTTCCTCTCTCCCCTTCCCCCCCCATCTTCCCCCCCCCCCAACACACACACATTTTTCCGCTCACACCTTGACTGCAAACTGCCAGTTCCTGTGCAGAAACATTTAGCCAGAGGTCTTTATACAAAAGGCAAACAGCAGCAGGCACCTGCAACATGAAGGAGCAAGGCAGCTCGAAAGGAAAAGCAATTCTTTCCTCAGATTGCAGAAATAATATACACGCAGCCAACCATACATATTGAGCCAATGGCAAACTTAGCATCTGTAAAGCATTTTCCTCAACAGGGAAACATTGCACAGCATTTGTAGAGCTATTCTGGGCTACTTCAGTGGAGGAAATTATCCAGTGCTCTGATTGCCTACCAGAAGTGGAGAGCTGAACTCAAAGAACAGTGAATTCTCAGAGTATATCTCTCTCCCCTTCACCCTCTTCTCACATCCCCTTCTTCCATTATTTCCCAGGGGTAAATATTTTTTAAATGCTCCTCCATTTCCCCCATAAAGAGGGACCACCTATTGCTGGGCAGTCTTTACAAGCAAGCTGAACAGTGTGCTTACTTATTCCCGTGCAGTGACAAACCGGAGAAACTTCTTAAGTTGTTCCTTGCTTCTAAGTTAGCAATTTGTATCAGTTCAGGCTAAGAATTCACCATGGCCATAGTTAAAGGATATATATTTCAGAGTGTTTTGATGCTATCAGTGGATTCACAGATATCAATATCATATATGAATTTGACCTCATGCAGATGTTAGGCTATGTAAGAATGTTCCACTGTGTTAAATGGTGTTAAGTGTGAGAAACTGTGAGCTCCTAGACAAAGTTGGTTTACTGATGTATACATACAGACAATGGCCATTTTTATTTTCTTGTGTGTTAAAATGAAAGGAGATAAGATGTTATGCTCAGATTAAAGTCTGCTGTCTGTAGCCCATGTCTGCAACACATGTACTCTCTTTATGCCTATTACACTGGAACATTTCTAATTTTATTAAACATGAACCCAGAGAATGAATGCTTCAGAATCACAGCCCAAAAGGCCACAAGCTGAGGCAATCAGGAGCTTGGAAGAGGTTGCTAATGATCTCATAGCCTCAGACTTCATCCAGAAGAGAACATCTGTACCACAAGAGGCTCTTGAACCTGTAGGATGTCCAAGCATTTAAAATCTTCCTAATACCCACACTCTAGCTAGCCATTCAAATCTAATTATGAACTGACAAACATCATAAAGTCCAATTTCTGGAATCTGAATGGAATAATCCATGAAAATTGCCATACTTACTCAAGATAATCAAATATTATGTGCATGTATAATTAATAGATGTTTAAGCCATCCAGAACAACAAATCCATCTTTATTTAAATTTTAAAACAGAGGACATTCAGATAGAAACTGATAGATGTAACCATGGTTATCACTTTTTTTTTTTCCTCCCCAGTCCTTGAAAGTGATTGTTTAGAAGCTCCTAGTACCGAGAAACTTTGCTTCCATTGAAGCCAGTGGTAAAACCCCACCTGGGACTAAACTTGACAATGGATACTGACAGCACATACCAAGAGCTTTGAAAACTCCATCCTCACATTTCTTATAGGATGTGTACAGGCTCCACAGTGGAATTTTCATCTACAACAGCTTGGTTATTTGACATTTCATACTCAAGTTTTAGAATAGATATAAGTATTCTATGTATGTTCATGGAAAACACACCTTAGGTTACAGGTCAAATGAATGCAGGAAGCAGTCTGTCTTCATTTCAGACTGATTACATTTTAAATGGGGCTTCAGTGCATAATGATTAATATTTCACTATAATTATTTGTTCCAATTAAATGTAGCGTGATTAACTGACATTTTCCCCTGTGCAGCTAAACTGCATTAAAAAAAAAAAAGTAACGAAAAAATTAATTAAGGGAGGTTTGACTTGCTTATTTTGCAATTTAAACTGCTCCGCTTTTTCAATTGCTAATTGAGAAATTTAATTTCTCCAGCATAGCTCTATTGTAAACAAAAGTGGCTGCAATCTGATAATTGAAAAGAAAAAGAAATGATGCTTTCCACAAATATTAAAAAAAAAAAAGAGAGATCCATAGTGCTAAGATTGATAATAGCTCCAACTTTATGTTTGGTTAATGTTTGGTTTATGTAATACATTAGAAACAACAGCAGAAAAAGACTGCTTACAATGCTGGTATTTGAAACTTCTGTGAAATAAAAATAGAGTAATGTGAAAGGTGTTGAAAAAATCTATTTTAAAATTATTTTTCTTATGTAATAAAGTTGTTAATAGATTAAGGGATTTCACCTCTAAATTCTAAAACAAAAAGCAGATGTGCAGAAGGATTAGCTAAGGAGGAAAATGAATAAAAACAAACTAAACGCTTCTCAGGGATAACAGCCATAAGCACATATTACAAGAGAAAACAACCCAAACAAATTAAAACAACAAAAAAAACCCCAAAACTTGACCAAATGCTTGAAAGAGGCACATGCCCTATCTGATGGAGCACACTTGCCCTTGCTGCATTGTCTTCACTTGGGTGGTGGTGTCTATTGTTCTAACAATCTCTTACCACCTGTAGAAGCCATGAGGGCAGAGAAACCCATCAGACCCCTGAGTATTGCCAGGCTCACCCTGAGATTGCCAAGGCCAGTCTAAAACATTGAGTTATTGTCATCTAATTAGGATGTTGAAACATCATAGGCCCATGAAGCCTTTATATGACACTAGATTCATATTATGAGATCTGTGTGTCAGAGATGATGCTTGAGCACAGCTACTTGATCTTCAGATCATAGAATCATAGAATGTTTTGGATTGGAAGGAACCTCAGAGATCATCCAGTTCCAAACCACCCTGCCATGGCAGGGAACACTTCCACTAGACCGGGTTGCTCAAGACCCCAGGTTTCAAGGCCTTGAACACATCCAGTGATGGAGCATCCACAACTTCCTCAGGCAACCTATGCCAGTGTCTCACCACCCTCAGAGTGAAGAATTTCCTTCTAATTTCCAATCCAAATCTACCCTCTTCCAGTTTGATGCCACAAGCTGCTGCAGTTGGATGCTGAGCAGTCACAATTAGGCTTACTCTGCTTTTTTGCTGTATTAAGGCATAATTCCAGTTGTTGAATGACTTCTGAAGAACTGTTAGAGGCTTTTTTTTTTCCTGAGAGATCATCAACTGTGACTCCTGACAATGCAAAGCAACAAAATGGCTCTTTAACAAGAGAACTTCTACAGCTGAGATGTTCCAACTCGCTCTGGAATTCCCTTCCCTTGGATATTCATTATATTCTGGCTGATATTTTTAAACCTGCCTGTGGGATTAGGATGCCCAATTCCCATTAAAATTAATGTAAATTAATGGGAAATGAGTAACCAAATTAATCAACTGAATTAAAATTAATGAGAACTGGGCATCCATATCCTTAAGGCAAGTTTTAAAATTTCAACCAGTGAGTTTTAGGACAACAAATAGACATAAATATACGCTTTGGATACACATTGACCTACAGGAAATACGGGAAGGTATTTCTGCCTGTTTGAAAACAGTTAGAAGTCAGTTCTGCCAATGTATGACTGAAATGTCTCAAAAAACACTGAGTGATGCTGAAAAATCATAGTACTAAAGCCCCCTATATATCTATATACATATCCTGGGCAATGGCTGTTCATAATTCATCTTAATTCCAGATAATAAGAGCTATCAGAATATGATTTAGAGCTGCAGTCTGATTTTTCAAGAGGGACGGTCATAATATATTTAAACATTAGTATATATTATTATTCAGAACTTCCCACAAATTTCACTTACTGCCATTTCTAGCATTATTATTTTATATTTCTAGAATATATTGATCATTTCCATTTAATATATTTAAAGCTACTGATTTCCTCCACATACCCTACATAGCTCTCCTATCATAAAAGAAAACCAGTCTATAAAGTTTATAGGCCATCAAGAAGCTGGCTAATAATACAAATCATGGATTTCTACTAGTCTTGAAAGTAGAATTTGGGTCCCCCGGAAGCATTTATACTTTTTGCTGACAACTAAAACTACACAGCAATAGAAACAGCAACTTATCTGTGGAAATCTCATTGATTTAATTTTGTTTTGCCATTTTTAGAGTGATCTTCAATTCACCAAAAGACTTTAAACTGAGTTTTTAACTACAACACTTTCATTTTTACTATAGTGAAGAACTTCTCTATATTCAGGGACCTCACTACCACAGTCAGCCAGTTATTAAAATGAATTCACTTCTTGTAAAAGACAAGATGTCATATTTCACTGACACAAATAGAATTCTCTTGTGAGATGAAGGTATGGTAAACATGAAACCTGCCTGCACCGGTTTATTAAAGAACAGAAATTTCTATTAAAAAAATTACCTAAAGTATATACTTAGCATTGAAATAAATTTAATGGTTGGACTTTCTAAACATTGCAAACGTAGACATTGGAAGTTCTAACAAATTTTATAAGTGTTCTCGTTTACATAGGATGTCAGAGAATCAAGTTTTTTGTGTAGTTCAGAAATAGAAAAGCACTGCCTTATATAAAAAAAAGAAGACTTTCACATTACATCCTATATAAAGGACTGTCTTTATTCCATCATTTTACAAGTGTAATTAGAAACATGCAGTTTTGGGAACCCTTTCATGTCTCAGACTCCAGGATTATGTGGAATTTTGGGCTAACAAAATAGAACAGAATAGATGTTAGTTACAAATGTACAGATTAGGACATAGTCTTGTCACAAAAATTGGAATTTTGTTCTTGCCCAAATAATTCTAATGTTCCACAATTGTGAAAATAATCCCCATATTAAAATACTGTTGACTCCTCTTTAAGCCATTCTCTCAAAGAACAGGGGGGGGGTTGGGCTAGATGACCTTTAAAGGTCCCTTCCAATCCAAAACATTGTATCGTTCTATGGTAAGATGAACAGCTATGGTCATTTAGGTGCAGCAGAAAGATATGTCTAGGCAGAACTTCAGAATTTCCTTCATGCCATTCAAAGACTCTGTTACTCTTATATGACCAAAAAGCACACATTGGCAAAGCAGCCCCAGCTAAACCACTTCATGTCCCAAAATCCCGGATGTGCCCACAACATGACCAATTCTCATTCCCCGCAGCAGAAAGAGCTGTCTTAGCAGGACGTGCTGCACATATATTATACAACCAGATGCTGAAATCATTACTTAACATTGCAGGCATAGCTGGACCACAGCAGAAATAAAAAGGTACAGTTGACTCTGCACTCTCTGGAGGTGTCAACTGTCCTGCTTGGTAAGTGCAACCAACAGGAGGGTACTGCTGCAAACTCCACTAACAGTCTGCTATGCAGTACTGGTTCTGCCCAAAGTACACCCTGCTCGCACCAGAAATAAAAGAAGGAACTAATTATTATTTTTTTTTAAATTATTATTCCATATGATAGACACCCAAGTGCTGTACAAATCATAGAATCAAATAATGGTTTGGTTTGGAAGGAATCTTTCAAGGTCATCTGGTTCTAACCCCCTGTAGCAAACAAGGACATCTACAACTAGAGCAGGTTGCTCAGAGCCCTGTCCAATCTCACCTGGAATGGTTCCAGGGATGAGGCATTGACCACCTCTCTGGGAAACCTGGGCCAGGGTCTCACCACCCTCAGTATAAAAACTGCCTTCCTTCTCTCTAGCCTAAATCGGATCATTTCTGTGGCCTCCTCATTTGCCTATTTCCATGTTTGACTTCCATCCCTTAAAATGTATCTCCTAATGCAGCTGTGACAAGTGATAATAGATTGGTTGGTTTTAAATGACATTGAGTGAATGGCCCAGTGCAACACAGCCTATAGGTACTCTTCTTCCTGCTACATTCAAACACTAGCCCAGTGACTGCTGGTAAAAAAAATAAAAGTTAACAAAATTATGAGGGTTTAGGGAAAAAACTGAAAACACAAAGGTTATTCGCTATCCTGTTATGACCTGTAACATACATCACTATTTGCCAAGCCTGTCTGTTCATTACCCTGAAATTTTGAAACCTTTTTCCTTCTGCTGCATGTTTGATTATCTTCTAATTTATCATCACACACATCTAAGCAAGAAGTTGTGTCATATTAAGCACTTAAAAGGATTTACATTATACACTTACTGGTGAAAATGTTGAGTGCCATTAATAAAACTGCTGCTAATTTTAAATAAACTCAAGAGTTTCACATAGGAGCATGCACAGATATAAGAGTTGGAAAAAACCCAGATTTATAGCGTCATAAAGGATAATTACTGAGAACATTATCAAGAAAAAATTTCTACTACGCTCCATGTAATTAGCATCCAAGGATCTATTTAAAACTTCTGCTTCTTCTAAGTAACATAACATAGTGGTTAGGAGGAAACACAGCACAACTTGTCAACTTTGCAAGTGCATTCACAGGTTAGGCATGGTTTTGATGATGGCAAAAGAGATACATTGCCTTTTGGAGCTTTTTCTAGCTTTGTAATTGCTACACAACCATATGTTTTGTTGTAATTATTAAATGACAACTTTTAAAATATTTATGCACTCTGGAGCAAATTTTCTGAGATAATACAGACTATGTACAGAAGCAGATATAGAAGATTCAGCTCTTACAGTGCTAGACAGCTAGAAAACAAAGGTTGTCCCAAATAGCTATAATCCACATCTCAGATTTAGTAAGAAAAAAGTTTATTGTTTCTTTTAATATTACCTGAATAGAAAATATTGACACCCATTGATTGCAAGTTACAAACAAATCTTGGCAACTGTCAGATGGAATAATCTAAGGAGAAAGCTGAAAAGTCTAAGAAACTACCTTTTGAAAAGTTTAAATGAACAATTGTATTCTAGGATTTAGAGAGTCCTTAGTCCTCAGGGGACCTTCTTGCAGCCTTCCAGTATCTCAAGTGGGCCTACAAGAAAGCTAGGGGGGGACTTTTTACAAGAGTTTGTAGTGTTAGGATGAGGGGTAATGGCTTCAAACTGAAAGAGGGAAGATTTAGATTAGAAATTAGGAAGAAGTTCTTCACTGTGAGAGCAGTGAGACACTGGCACAGACTGCCCAGGTAAGTTGTGGATGCTTCATCCCTGAACGTATTCAAGGCCAGGTTGGATGGGATCTTGAACAATCTGGTCTAGTGGGAGGTGTTCTTACCCATGTCAGGGGGATTGGAATAAGATGATCTTTAAGGTCCCTTCCAACCCAAACCATTCCATGATTCCATTACTTTTTCAACCAGTTCTATAACAAAGACAAATCTGGAGATGTTCCCCCTCCCACTGCAAATTTTAGTGAGACTTTGATTTTGATTTTATGTGGTCACACCCCCTGTGGCCTCTGCATCACCTTTGATTGGCCACAGTGGCAGCCACGCTTCCTCTAGCAGCCTCCCTCCATCCCAGGGTGCCACATTTTTGTCACAGCCCCACCCCACCTAAAAGCTGCCCTTTAGACAGAGGTTCTGTGCCCGGATTTTTAATCACTACCTTATTAATAGTATTTTTATTAACATAAATGGGTAAATAGATTCCACATCCTTACAGATTTTGAATTTTGAGCTGCCAGTACACAACAGTTTTCTGTAGAAAAGAAACAGATTTCTTAGTTATGGAAGCAGAGTACAAAATGAGCTGGGTCTCCATTTGGATCTCTGCAGATGTATTCCCAAGTGGCCTTAACTTGTTGAAGATGTTCTTCTATCTGAAGAACAGGTGGTTTTCCATCTGGTTTAGACCACTGAAAGCACCTGTAAATCTTTATAATTTATGGATAGGTTAAAACACTTGCTTAGAGTCGTATGGAAAGCTTGGTAGAAACTGGCCTTAGAAGAGCCCCAAACAGGTAAGATTTGAGCCATGTCCAGAGAATTAGGCAATTTCACTTTTTCTGCAAAGGGCAATGAATTATATATTCTCGTCCTTTCTTCCAAGCATTTAATCCCATATTCATGACACTTGGCACAACCAGCTACTATCCTATGCTTTATTCTTCACTAAAAAATTCCACCTTCCTTTTTTAGTTACTGACAGTGAGTTGGTGACTAAAGAGCTAAATGCCAATTGATGGTGTATTGACCAAACATGTAACTAAGAATTCAGGACAAGGGGCAATGGGCAGAAACTGGAACCCAGGAGGTTCCATCTGAACAGAAGGAAAAACTTTCCTATGAGGGTGCCAGAGCCTGGCCCAGGCTGCCCAGAGAGGTTGTGGAGTCTCCTTCTCTGGAGAGATTCCAAACCCGCCCAGACGCAGTCCTGGGTAACCTGCTCTGGGTGACGCTGCTTTAGCAGGGGGAGTGGACAAGATGACCTCCAGAGGTCCCTTCCAATCCCTGCCAGTCTGGGATTCTGTGATTCTTCATAACGCATGTGTTAATGCGGCACACTATGTTGGCTAAGTACTGACATGTGTTTCACATGTGATATTCAGAAGAGATGAAAATTATTTTCTCAACCAATTCACATCTCCCCTACTCTAAATTCCTGGGATATGCTGGCAGAGCTACAATCTACAACAGCAGCATCTCCTGGGAAAGCTGAAGTTAAATTTCTATAGATGTTAAAATGTTCCAATCCAGCCAGATCTGTAGGGATGATGCTGGTATTCACTAAGCCTTTACAAACCTGCAACAAACCTCCACAGACCTTTATTTACTACAGTATTATTCTTCCTGGAGCCTAGATAATTGGAAAAATGCAATTTATAGTCTTTCTGACAACAGTTAGACGTGTTGGGGTGTTATAGCGGACCTTTGACATGACATATTGGTAAACTGTATCTGTATTTGAGGAAAGGTTAAAACAAAGCCCAACCTACATTTTCCCTAGTGAATTTTATGCTACTATCCAAACCACAGACCTGTCCCATATTTCACCCTTGCTGCAAACACAAAGTGATTTATTAATTGCATGTGCTGTTTAAATATTGCTTTCCAGGTGTTTCAAATCACAGAACGTTAGGGGTTGGAAGGTGTGGTGGGTTTACCCTGGCTGGGTGCCCGGTGCCCACCCCTAGTCCCTCTATCACTCCCCCCCCCACAACCCAAACCTTCGTCAGCAAGGCAAGCAGGGAGAGAGTAAGATGGAAAAGAAGAAGAACCCGTGGGTTATGATAAGAAGCAGGTTTAATAAACAGCAGAGAAAGCAAGGTCGCGCGCGCGCGAAGCAAAAGCAACAAAGCCGTTACTCTCTACTTCCCATCCGCAGGCGGTGTTGGGCCTGTCCCGGGAAGCAGGGCTCCAGAACGCGTACCGGTTGCTCGGAGGACAAATGTCTTCCCAGGATCCCCCCGTCCTCCTCCCTTTATAGTTGAGCTGACGTCATATGGTATGGAATATCCTATTGGTCAGCTCGGGTCGGCTGTCCGGGTTGTATCCCCTCCCAAATCTTGCCCCCCCACACACACACCCCGTCAAAACAAGGCTG
>VYZX01009275.1:0-24495 GCA_013401335.1 Brachypteracias leptosomus | reverse complement strand
GACTTATGGATGTTCAGTTTGCTTAACTGCTCTCTAACCCAATCCTCCTCAACTGAGGCAAAATCTTCCTTCCTCCAGACTTCCTCTGTGGTCTTATAGGACTGGAACCCCTGGGAGCTGGCCTTAGCAGTAAAGACCGAGGCAAAGGTGGCATTCAGTAACTCCACCTTCTCTCTATCCTCATTTACCAGGGCACCCACTTCATTCAGCAGTGGGCCCACATTCCCTCTAGACTTCCTTTTACCTCTAATGTACTTGAAAAAAGCTGTTGTTGTCCTTGACCTCTCTTGCCTGGTATAGTTCTAAGGAGGCCTTAGCTTTCCTTGTTGCATCCCTGCATCCTCTGACAACCTCTTTGTATTCTTTCCAAGTGGTCAGCCCCTCCTTCCATGTTCTATATACTTCCTTCTTCCACTTAAGTTTATTCATTAGCTCCCTGTCCAACCATGCAGGTCTCCTAGCTCTCTTACCTGATTTCTTTCTCTTTGGGATGCTCTGATCTTGAGCCTGGAGGAAAAGGCGCTCGAATATTAGCCAGCTTGCTTGGGCTCCCTTACCATCTAAAGCCCTGTCCCACAGGACTTTTCGAAGCAGTTCCCTGAAGAGGCCAAAGTTAGCCCTTCTGAAGTCCAGGGTAGTGATCCTGCTTGTGGCCCTGTGTCTGCCACATGTGATTCTGAACTCCACCATCTTGTGGTCACTGCAGCCAAGGGTGTCCCCTACTTTCACATCTTCAACCAGTCCCTCTTTGTTTATCAGTACAAGGTCCAACAATGTACACATTGTTTTTCCATTAGCAAAATGCTGGACACTGTCCATAGGAAGCCACTGCAAAATCATTTCAGTGGCCATGTTAGAAAGCCTTTTCTTATTGCTTTACCCTGGATGTCTCGTCCTGTGCACTGAGGGCAGTTTCAATTTAAGTTGGTCAAGAATACACATTTGCCTTTTGCAAACAGCAATTATTAGCTATTGAAGCTATCCATCGAGCATGGTGGATTTCATAGGGGTCAGAAAAATCACGATGACTTATGTATTCATAACTGTATTGACATATGTACTACCCTTCCTTGGCCTCCTAAAAGAAAAATAAAATAAATAAAGGAAAAGCAATTCCTTATCTTACGTGAGGAGTTACATTTGCAACAATAGACCAGAGAAATAGTGGCAGTTATTTAAGTACCTTGATACAGTTATCAACTGCTGTTGGAGGTAGGATGCAGAAAAATACAGATGAGGCCAAGAATGTGATTTTCTCTTCATAGAAAATGCAGTAGGTCAAGATAAAAATTCTTAATGTATTTTGAGGAGATGTATAACATTATGCACTGCCTGCCTGTGAACTCCGAGTTTAGTATCCAACCTGATCATCTGCTTGTTTTTCATGACTGAAAAGTCTGAAAAAAAAAAGTTGAGGTACATTGACATTACATCTATGTAATACAGAGACAAAAAAATTGTCTCTTTTTTTCTTTTATTTGGTTAAATATATCAGTCATTCTACACAACAGAACTATTTACATTAAATTAAAAACCTTTTTAAAGGATGAACACTGAGAATTACTCTTCAGTATTTCCCATAAATGCATTTGACAGACAAGCATTTAATATTTAAATATTTCAAATGAACTATCCAATAATAGAAAGGCTTAGTGTGTTTTTTGCTTTATATGAGAAGATTTGTTTTTCCAACTGTATGCATACTAAGACCAATAAAACAGCTTCACATTGACTAATATTTATTACTTAAGGCATGAGATGAAGCTTTGGTTGGAATACATTTCATGTATTGGAAAGCCCCAGGAACTCCTCTGGAAACAGTTCTTGCCATGCTTTCCTTCTGCTCTGAGGAGGAATATGTGAATGAGCAGATTAGCATGAAACTGTAAGACCTCCCTCTGTGAGCTCCAACATATTGGTCAGGAGACCCAGACAAGGTACTGCAGAGGTTCCATCCATCCCTGCAAAACTGACTTTCCAGCCGCTAGAATTAGATCTTGCAAGAGAAGGCACGTGGAGTAAAATAATTTTCACTGAGGTCTGTGTTAACAATTGATACATATTTGACCAATCAACAAAAAGAAAAAAAGAAAAAAAGTACAGATTCCAAGGAGAAAAGTTGTCACCTGATAAAGACTGCGTATATTTGTGACTGCAATATACAGTGCTGTGAAAATTCAAGTATGTTAATCAGCAATGCCTGGAAAGAGTTAAAAGCTAGAAAACAGATGTCTGAAAGAGCTTCTCCTTGTCTCAATTAAAAAAAATCTAATAAGTAATAATTTTCCCAACAGGGAGCATGCTAAAAAAAGACATCATCTTCTTCTATCAGATTTGTGTTCCTCAGAGGTTTCTTTCTATACTTCTCACACAAAAATGAGGAGAATTGTAGAGTGGCTTGGGTTGGAAGTGACCTTCAAGATCATCTAGTTCCATGTCGCTACCATGGGAAAGGACACCTCCCACTAGACCATCCAACCTGGCATTGAACACATCCAGTGATAGAGCATCTGCAACTTCCCTGGGCAACCTGTGCCAGTGTCTCACCACCCTCACAGTGAAGAACTTCCTTACATCTAATCTAAATCTCCCCTCTTCCAGTTTAAGCTGCTTACCCCTTGTTCTATCACTAGAAGTTCCTACAAGAAAGCTGGAAAGGGAAGACAGTGAGCATCTGGATTAGATTAATTGTGGTAGGCCCAGAAAATTATTTGTCAGGTATGAACATGCCTGAACAGATCTTCTTACACACATTCCTATAAAGAACATACCTCGACCATGCCTTTGAAGAGCATGTCTTTGAACAGATGAGGTGAACTGACACAAAGTTTAGCTCATTCCAACTGCATCTCAGGAGAGAATCCCTCACTTTTTCTGGCATTTCTATGTGTTTTGATCTATGAGTTAATAGAAATATATTTATGCAAATTTAATAGAGAATATGGAAAAATACAACAGAATAATTTCAGTTGGAGGAGACCTACTATGATCATTTAATCTAACTGCCTGACCTCTTCAGGGCTGACCAAAAATTAAAACATGTTTTTAAGGGTATTGTCCAAATATCTCTTAAACATCGACAGACTTGGAGCATCAACCCAGGAAGCCTGTTCCAGGGTTTGACCACCCTCTTGGTAAAGAAATTTCCAGTCTTAACCTCCCCTGGTGCAGCTCTGAATCATTCCCATGCAATATGTCACTAGGTCCCAGGAAGAAGAGCTCAGCACTTCCCTTTCCACATTCCCTTCTCAGGAAGCTACAGAGAGCAAAGAGGTCACCCCCCAGCCTCCTTTTTCTCCAAACTAGACAAGACCAGAGTCCTCCGCCACACCTCACAGGACATACCTTCTGGCCCTGTCATCAACCCTTCCCTGAACCCGTTATGAGGCCTTCACATCCTCCTTAATTGGTGAGGTCCAGCACATCACACAGCACTTGAGGTGAGGTTGAACCAATGCTGAATCCAGCAGGACAATCCCCTCTCTTGACCAGTTGGTCACACTGTGTGTGATGCACCCCAGGATGGGGTTTGCCCTCTTGGTTCCAGGACACACAGCTGGCTCCTGTTGAGCTGCTGCTGACCAGCACCCCCAGATCCCTTCCTGCAGAGCTTCTCTCCAGCCATTCCTCTCCCAGTTTAGACTTGTGCCCAGCATTACTGTGTCTGAGGTGCAGAATCTGGCTTTTTGACTTGTTAAATTTCATCCCGTTAATCATAGCCCAATGTTGCAATCTATCCAGATCCCTCTGCAAGGTCTCAATAAGTGCCTTGTCTGCAGTCGCGTGATGAAAATTCTGTTTACTCACTAGCAATGTTTCTTGAACAGTGTGAACCAGTAGAGAAAATTTTGTGCCAGATAACTTTTTGCCTGTTTGCTATGCTAAATTTGGATTATGGATCAGATATTGTCCATCTTTCTGCAGCATAAAACTTTTGAATCATATGGGAAAAACAAATGTACCAGTATCTGATACAGATCACATTTTTACTGTTAGTGACTCAGTCACACATGGATCTGGTATGGAGGATTGTGGCTTTAGGTGGCATCTTACTACCATTCTCACTACCAAGCAGTATCACAGAATCTCAGCATGGTGGAAGTTGAAAGGGACCTCTGGAGATTATCTCATCCAACCCCTCTGCTTCAGCAGGGTCACTCAGAGCAGGGTGCCCAGGATTGCGTCTAGGCAGGTTTGGAATCTCTCCAGAGAAGGAGACTCCACAACTGCTCTGGGCAGCCTGATCCAGAGCTCTGGCATCCTCACAGGAAAGAAGTTTTTCCTCCGGGGCAGATAGAACGGCCTGGGGGCCAGTGTGTGCCCATTGTCACTTGTCCTGATGTAGAAGGACTTGTCATTCAGAATGAGGCGTTCAGTATGTCTGGCAACATAACAGAGAATCATCCTTAATGTTCACACATCTCTGTGATTCTTAAAATGAACTAGTTCATGGAATCATAGAATGGCTTGAGTTGGAAGGGACCTTAGAGATCATCTTGTTTCAAAGCCCTTGCCATGGGCCCAAACACCTCCCACTAGACCAGATTGCTCAAAGCCCCATCCAGCCTCGTCTTGAGCACTTCCATGGATGGGACATCTACAACTGTTCAGGGCAACCTGCCTCACCACCCTCAAAGTAAAAAATTTCTGTCTTATATCTAATCTAAATCTCCCCTCTTTCAGTTTAAAACTGTTACCCCTTATCCTATCACTACAAGCCCTTCTAATAAGTCCCTCAATAGCTCTCCTGTCAGCCCCCTTTAAGTACTGAAAGGCTGCTCCATGGCCTTACCAGAGCCTCCTCTTCTTGAGGTTGAACAACCCCAGCTGTCTCAGCCTGACCTGATAGGAGAGGTGCTCCAGTGCCCTGATCATCTTCTTGGCCTCCTCTGGACCCGCTCCAACAGGTCCAAGTCCTTCTTGTGTTGGGGACTCCAGAGCTGAACGCGGTACTCCAGATGGGGCCTCAAGAGAGTGGAATAGAATCTTGCCATTTTGTTCTTGAGCAGAATTGATTTTGACATTTACCTAGTCACATGAGAATAAATAAGGCTGGCTGGCTGAATCCTTGTTGATAGATCAACTTCCCCTGCATTGTTTGTTTTCAACAGTCCTTGTATCAACTGCACTACATCTGTTGCTGGAGGGAGCAGTGACATTTCTGGGAGCCGCAAGCCTGATTCAGTGCAACTGAGTAACTCTGAACTTCAGGATTTGTCTTTCTTGGTCCTGTTGTTCCTACTTAGGTCACAATAAGAAACCAAGTTTTCTCCTGTCTTACTTGACTTAGAGACCACAGAAGTTGTTTTTTTTTCTTTCAGCATCTTTTTCTCTTTACAAACTTATCCAAGAGTCAGTCAATTCCCTTTCACCTCCTTACACTGTCACCTAAGACACAAGTTCAGTGTGAGCAAAAGACAAAAACACTCTATAAATTTATTATAAAAAGGCATTATTATAAAAAGACATCAGAAAATGTAAAACTTGCTGTGTACGTGCTGTAGGTATATGTACTGTCCTGGTCACTGTCTCTAAAATCTTAGAAACAACATAATGAAAAGTGTAATAAAATACTTTTACATGGAAGTATCTCATTGAAACTTTTTTTTAAAAAAATACGCAATTCAGGAAGTGGTCAAATTTGAAGTTAAAGCTAGATAGATTATTCAAGTCAAATAGTTGCCTTAGAAAACGTGAGTGCTGAAAACACTCGTATTTTACCTTTTATACAAGTCAAATATTTGTTTCAGAAATTTCCCAGGGATAAAGTAATAAAGTAATAAAAAGGGATAAAGTCATAAAGGAACTTTAGGACCAAAATTCAATTGTTGAGATGAACTTAAGATTTTTGTTTGTTCTTCCTATTTTACCAACCATTTGTTTCTGATTGAACTTCAGCTCACTATTGCATAATTTTTCATTTTAGCCAATGTAACCAAACAATCAATCAGCTTTAGTGTCCCTCTAAAATCTTTGGAGCCCCAGAAAATTCCAGACGGAGAAATTGAGCAACTTGCCCAAGGTCACAGTAATAACTAGGAAATTATCTGAGTCACAGTCCAATGGCTTAGACATCCTCCCTCAATAGACCTCATTAATAAAAACTGGCTACATTATATTAATAGAAATTAATTTTGTCCAGGCTGGAGTTGAGTATGACAGGAACATAATACAACTGTTACAGATGGTTCTCTGTGGCATTCCTAACACTTAACTATAATATATATGGGTAACTCTGTGACACGGTGACAAGTGAAAGGTCTCACATGAGCATGGTTGGAAAAGAAAAAAGAAATATGTAGGTTAATAGGCACTCAAATACAGACCAATTTTCATGTGTATTCGGACCATGCAGCAGTTCTGGTGTCATTTTATTTGTTTTGCCATGGCAATGGCATTTATACAGGCTCACTCTCAATGTCTAATAATTAATGAGCTTATGTTGTCATATTCCATGGTGTAACAGATGAAAATCACTTGGCATTCTTTCATGTAGTTTAAAATTCATATTTTAAAGCATCAGGATGTATGTTGGCATCCTATGAACTTCATACATTGTAGTGGGTCTGGCTGAGCCGATTTTCTCCATAGCAGCTCTCATGCTGCAGTACTGGAAGCTAGAGGGTGTTGATAACACACCCGTGTTGTCACTAGAAGTGCTCACACAGCACCAAAGCCCTTTCCGACATTCCCCCACTGGGATGGGGGGGGTGGGACAAGATCTGGGAGGGGATACAACCTGGACAGCTGACCCAAACTGACCAATAGGATATTCTATACCATATGATGTCAGCTCAACTATAAAGGGAGAGAGCAGGAGGAGGATAGGGTGAGGCATTCATTGGGAAGATGCTTATCCTCTGAGCAACCACTACACATTCTGGAGCCCTGCTTCCTGGGACAGGCCCAACATCACCTGCTGATGGAAAGCAGAGAATGACATCTCTGTTTACTTTGCTTCGCATGTGAGGCCTTGCTTTTTTTTTTTTCCCTGCTGTTCATTAAAACTGCTTTTATCGCAAACCACGGGTTCTTCCCATCTTATTCTCTCCCCACTTGCCCTGCTGATGGAGGTAGGGCGGGGAGAGTGATAGAAGGGCTTGGTTGGGCACCTGGCGCCCAGCCAAGGTAAACCCAGCACATATATTGAATACATGTGGGTTTTTAACTTTGATTTTATTGAGGTATGTTTTACACATATTTTTATTATACAATAATCAAGAGAAAAGATTCTTAAAACAAGAGATACAGGTGACAGCAATGCAGATTTTGCACTGTTGCTTAAATAAACTCTCCCTATTTAATGATTGCTGTTTGACAAATGCTAAAGCAGTAGCGTTCAGTGTTACAGGGTAACACTGAAGAGCTCCTATCAACATATTCATGCTCAACTGATGACTCTCAGCTTTTGTCTTTTCTTTGGGTCTTCCACATACAGGCTGTTTTCCTTTAAATAGAATATTCCTATGGCTTTTAGGGTTTTGCTTGACAAGATTTTTCCACTCAGTTCTGTACTGACAAGAGTCTACAAAGTTTACTCTTTCAGACCACCAATTAAAATGATGTATTGTCTGTTATCTTCAGTTTCTATGCTGCTTTTTCCATCAGCCAATGACCTTCCTAATCAGCAAATATCCGTTCTGTGCCAATTAATAAGCAAATTAATACAGTGATAAAGGTTGGTCGGCTTTAGTTTAGAGCCTTTTGATTTCCCTTATGGATTTCCTTTACCTTACCATATTAGCTGATGACAGCCCTTATCAGATTTATTACTTTTGTCAATCAGTATATTATAAGCAGTCATCTGAGACAAGAGTTACCTACCAAAGTGAATGTGAATTTGCATGTAAACAACTTCCTTAATTTCTACTGGTAGAGACTGGCTGGGAATACTGACTCATTAAACTTGAGATTCCAGAACTGCTGCCTGTTTCTGTCCCAAATGTCATCATTCTCTACATTTCCCATCCTTCTCCCCATCGTTAATGCAAAATCCCAGAATAGCTAATAACTTGCTGGCTGCAGACTATTCCTGGTGTGTGTCTATGGTTGGCATGATGTGTCTGTAAATACTGCACAGTGAGTTTTATTCTAAATTTTCTGCAAAGTCAAACTGAGTTTTCTTAAAAGGAAACATGCTTAAGAAAATCAGCATAGAACACCACAAAATCTAAACCAAGCTAAATCAAAGGATCAACTACAGTAGTCAACTGCACATGACTGAAGTAACAGAGCTACTAAAAGCAACCAAAATTAAATAAAATCAGAAATTCTCCAAGAGTACCACCCTACAGCCATTAGATCTGCAAGAAATGCAAGAAAACTTGCATTTCCAGATTCTCTTACTTTATGTAATCTCCATCATAACCACACCTCAAACAAAACACATAGGCTACATTTAACCACTACTAGTCATTACTAATCACAAAGTATTGAATACTTTCCATAGGGATAGAAGAAAGAGAGGCTGAATATAAGTTCATCTTTTCATAATTGCTATGGCCCTTAGTTAAATTTCTTCAGTAGTACCCACAAACTGTAAACCTATAAGCATTGACACCTTTAATAACCTGAATAATTCCCAAACATTAAGACTCTCACACAGATGACCATGTAAAGAAATATATAGCTTACCATTTTCCCAGCTGATTTAACACGAGATTTATTCCCCAAACACTCAAAACTTTGAGAAAATTCTTATACGCTAATACTCATTTCAAATACTTGTAAGTTCAAATGCCTCTGCCCATCAATATCCATAATCATAATTGTTTGCCTATATACACAGTGACTCACTGTTGTGCACTACAAAGATTAATAGTATCAGAAACAGAAAATCTGCTCGTTTCCTTTAAATGTACTACAATATGAGGCCCAGCCCTGAAGCTCTTATTCAGTTGCGTAAGCAAGAAAGCAATTATTCTAAATTTATGCACTCTATAGCATAGAGTCTGCCCTCAAAACATGGTTCTCATGTCATTATTTCAGTCCTGAAGTAATTCATGTTCTACAGTGACACAGCAATTTCTCATTTCTACCTCTGCAAACAAGTTTCTTCAATAAGAACTGAAATTTTGTGACTGATAAAATAAGTTCCTGTCTCTGTAATGTCTCAGACATGAATTATTCTGATTTCTTCTCATAGTGAGATGTTAACCTGTTATAACAGCACATTGTAACCCATGGCTCAACTGTAACAGCAAGAAAAGCGTGTTCATGTTGACACGATGTAATCCTGAACTCGCCGCTGCCTCAACGCCTGACTACATAAGAGCTACTCAGTTGTGGGAGCAGGCATAAAAGTCTAGGATTCAACACAGCTTTCAAAATGACTTTTTTTTTTTTTTAATTAGAAAAGGTTCTGTTAGAAATTGTTGTAAAAGGAAAGGATTCCTTTTAGAAAAAGGCTACTTTTTTCTCCTTTTGTTCCAACTGTACCTAATCATTTATTTCAACATCAGTTTCCTGCTTGGAATAATTTAGCTATTAAGAACAAGAAAAACTAGTTATCTCTGGTTTTGTATAAATATATATCCAAAGTGCATATAGCATGGAAATCACTTTCTTAGTAATTGCCATATCAATTTCTTCCTCCCAAAGTATTTCATTATTAGAGTCATTACCTGAAAGACCTTCCTTACCATCCACTACATCAGAGCAGGGCTTTGTTTCCTCTTGGAAATCAGTGATTTGGTTAAGGTTTTTAATCTTAAACCTGCTAAATTGTGATAACAATTAGGCTGATTTCCTTCCCTCTGCAAGTGCTATACAAAAAACTATCAATCAAGGTGTATCTAATTATGAAACTAAGTTAAGAGGTGTTTGAACAAGGTGGCTGAGATTCTCAAGGGACCAAAGAATTGAATTGGTACTTCAGACATATCAAATTAGTTAATGATTTGGGGACCTTTATTCTGCAAGAGCATGTAAATTGAGAAAGAATAATGAAATTCATTAAAGCTTGGTAACACAGAGAAAGGAGGACATTTGGGCCTCACTGCATGTAATTTTTAGAATCTGTCTTATCATAGTAGAATAACAAACAGCTTGGTGAGGGGAGCACTTTTTTTCAGAATTCACATTACAGATGACCACAGCTGATGTTGTTTATCTAATTATCAGACAGAACCCATCCCCTGAACTATTCCAAGTACTTCTGAACTACCGTCACTCAGCCTTGCTATAGACCCTTTATTGAGTGTGTGGACTTAGTCTTTGCACATCTAACATCCAGAGGCGCTTGAAGGGGGGACACTTTCCCAGTCAGCAAACAGACACAATTTTGAGGAAAATGAGAAAGAAGTGAGAGTGCTGGAAGACTCCCCACCATTGTTAACAGAGAGAACCTGTCAGGGTACATGAGTAGTATATGTACCTGTTCTTATAGCAGCTGTAGGACTCACACCTGAGGAGAAGTTTATTTAATCCAGATGGTTAGAAGCAGTACTTGTGCTAAGTTTGAATTCATTGCCTCTATATTAAGACTCTGCTGTATAAATCTAGCTTACTGTTTACTCTTGTGTATTCCTTCTCTGAAAATGAGAGTGCATGGAGTCTTTAAGTCCATCCTGAATCAATACAGGAAAAGCAGCTACATTTTTTGCATTAAGGAGTGAATAGCTTGACCACGACACCTTTGAACAAGGTTGGAGATGTCTATATGCATTCAATTTCAATTTCAATTGACAGCTCAGTAGCACATTTCAGCTCACACTCTGCACTAAGTCCTTTTAAAACATCAAATTATCTTCCAGCTTCTAATTAAGCTTCAGTTTGGAAATCTACCATACTGTGAAGTACCTGATCAGCACTTATTTAACAATACTCTTGAAAAGCACTATTACAAAGATGGATAAAAGAAAGAATGCCCTATTGTCACAATTAAGGAATTTTTTTTTTTTTTTCAAAAGTAGTAGGAAATACAGCACCTAAATTGTATTAAGCACTCAGAAGATGCTTTTTGTCTGAGACAAGAGTTACCTACCACAGTGAATGTGAATTTGCATGTAAACAACTTCCTTAATTTCTACTGGTAGAGACTGGCTGGGAATACTGACTCATTAAACTTGAGATTCCAGAACTGCTGCCTGTTTCTGTCCCAAATGTCATCATTCTCTACATTTCCCATCCTTCTCCCCATCGTTAATGCAAAATCCCAGAATAGCTAATAACTTGCTGGCTGCAGACTATTCCTGGTGTGTCTACAGCTGGTATAATATATCTGTAAATGCTGAACAGTGTGTCTTGTTCTAACCTTCCTGAAAACTTAATTTTCTTAAAAGTATTTAAGAAAATCAGCATAGAACACTGCACTGTTTGTTCAAAAGTGTATGATACCAGCATAAGATAACCTCAGACTTTAAAAGCTAGTGGGAGGTTATCACCTGAATCTAGCTGTCAGAGGACATTAGGCACTAACCCAAATGTTTTCTAGTTGGGCTTCATTTTGGTGAATCTGTTCAAAGGAATGGAGGTTAAGCAGCTAACCCCTCTAACCTCCCTTTCTCAAACTTCTCAAAACCACTTTGATGGATGAATGATTGCAGGTGGCAGCAGGTGATTTAACACCAGAGCTGCTCCAAATGATCAGCACTGAATGTCATGGCTTCTTTTTAAGGGCCTATTGTGACTAAGCTCTTTAGGCTTAAAAATGTTGTTATGCTTGTTTTCCTTTAGCAGAATCCTGAAATGTCGAAAAATGCTATATGCTTCAGAGACAGATTGTTACAGGCTTGCAAACCAAAATCAGATTTCAAACTGTAAGCAAACAAAGCCACCCCGTTCTCTAATGCTACCATCTTTCTAAGGTCCTTCAGAATTATCTGAAGGCAACATAGTTTTAATGCTCATCATCTTGTAAATGACGTATATACAATCTACTGGCCTAAACCTGAAGGTTTAGGAGGTTTTTGAGAACATTTTTGTGGTTACCCTGAAAAGACAAGACAAATTTTGCAGCATTGAATGATGCAGTATAGCTGAAATTTCACTTCCATTTACTTATCAGTTATCTTTTTATTCCCATCCACACTACAAGCTTTTGTGGACCATTCACTTCAGTCAGATACATTTGCAATACACAGTTGCCAAGGGTTACCGACTAACATCACAAGATGTATTCCCAAATAATTTTTCTTTTGAAAATGAAAAGCAATTATTTAAATGATATTAGGAACACATTTAACCCAGGTATTTCATATACAGGAATTTAGAGCATAAGCAGGAAACTACTCACACAACTAAACATTCACTGTAGAGACTGTGAAAAATAATGATTAGAGAAGCAAAAAATAACCATAATAATTGAATCCATTAAAAAGACTCAAGAGAACACATAGGAAAATTCATGCAGCCAACAAAATTAACTTGCATGCTGGGTTTTTATGATTGATGAAGTATTTATTAAAAGTGGCTTGAATGGTTTTAGCCAATGTGAGTAGTTTTGGGTTCATGGCAGCTTCAGTTTTAAACATCTGCTATTTTCTTAATTAAATATGTTTAAGAAAATTATTACAAAAATCCATTTCTGGTACCTTTGGAACTCACCCAGCAAATAACTGCTGAGTAAAGAAGCTGTTAATCTGCAATACCTGAAAAGTAGATTTCAGTCCCTAAGCATGCTGCAGCACTGTTCTGTGACCCACACCTTGTCTTACCTAAGGTACTTCTGAATTGAAAATTCCCTTCCAAGCCACAAATGTGCAGTCAAACCTCTTGCCAGGACAGTGAAGATTAGCCCAATATCATCAAGGGATTGGTAACAAAATTAATTTAGATCATTCCATGAGGAATGCATGTCAGATTCCATTGTATTATTTGTTCTTAATTTATGAAAATGCTTTTAACTCCCTGGATACACAAAGACTGTGACTTGACCTAATCTGTTTCATTACACTGTGCTTTCCTAGTCCTTTCCCTCATCTTTAGTGTCACTTTCTAATTTCATGAGTCCTTTTTTTATTTTGCTTTGTTTTTTTTTTTAAGATGACATAATAATAAGTAGCTTGCTTAGGATGAATGTTGCTAGCACTAAGCCACATTAATACATTATGTTGTCAAAATTCTACCATATTTCTTGCTATTTATCTATTTGTACACAGTTCTTGACAGATGTGTTAGTTTTTTTCTGAAAAAAGCTAACAACATCATGTTCAGGAAAGTGTCAAGTAAGTCACAGCACAATTATTTTTGAGAAACACAGTTTTGCAATCCAGGCTACCATTGACTGAAACCCTTTTGTGTTGCTCCACGGTTTGTGGAATCAAATTGAAGAGCTCCTACTGATTTCAGGGGGTTTTGGAACAGACCTTTGCTAAATGAAATTTTCTTTCTTCAGGGTTCTAACGGACATATTTCCTCATCTTCAAAATCCGGTTTGCAGAAAGCGACACCTCGAGCCTTTGTTAGCACAGATATGCCCTGAACAGACATCCTGAAAGGAAGAAAGACTTACGAAGGCACATAATCCTATCACAGAACTGCTGAAGTCAGTGTGAGTTATTCCATTTTCTTTCAGTAAAGAACTTGAGAACAGAGACAGATATTCTCACTGGCACTAGTCAGATGCCTCACACAAAAATTTCAGCAAGAAGAAACTTTGTCATTTCCCCACTTTTTGATATTTTGTCATTCCTTTTTATGGAGACGAATCATGCACAAGAAAAAAAAAAAGACAGTCTAACATGGTAAAGATACCTTACATTTGTTTTTATCTTAACTGGTCTCTGTAGCCTAAAGGGATATTGTACTTGTCTTTCTGAGACAATTCGCCTGAGACCTAGAGGAATTTTGAAAAGAATGTTAGAGTATAAGAGTAGAAGCTAACATTCCTAAGAAATTTTATTAAAAATCCTGTTCTTTCAGTGGTTTGTAAACTTTTGTATAAAATGCATTCTGATAAAATGTTTTAATAATGCTGTAGTGAGTCTCTTTTTGTGACCCAATTAATTAATTTTAGGGTCAAGCTTATCGCTAGGATTGCTATACCTGTGGAGATGTATTAAATACTTGCTAACATTGAAAACAGTTTCATACGATGTATCTATATTATAAACATAATACTCTTTCATTCACATGTTGATAGTCATCAAGACTACAAAGTGAATTTGTATGGTAAGAGTCTTACTAGTTGAAATATATAAAAGATTTTATTCATTATGAGGGTGNGAAGGGAAGGGAAGGGAAGGGAGATGCAGATAGCAAGCAGCATAATAAAAGCTGAATGAACACCTTAGCAACTGGAATGACCCTAGCATATGCTTTTTATGATTGCATGTATGCAATTTGTCTATGCACAGGTTCATGTATGAAAAATTCTGGGCAAAAAGCACATGCATGATTAAAAAACTTCTATGTTTTATTTACAAAGCACCCAAGTCTCTTTTCAAACAGTAAGAGAACAGACCTGGTTTCTATTCTGGTTCTTCATGACTAACACTTCAATGAAGACATTGGAGGTGAAAAAGAATCAGCTTTGCTTAGTAAAAATGTAGATTACTTGATGAGTAGGCCTAAAATTGGTAGAGCCTTTGAAAATAGTCTGACAAGGAAAATCCTTCCTCGGTTTGTTTTGAAGAATGCATTTTGTTTCATTACAAATCTGAAAGGGGCAGACTGAGATGGGAAACTGCAATTCCAGAAAACCAAATTAATTTTCATATGCAAATATACACAATAAAAGATCCCATTTTGCTTCATTTTCTTGGATACATATCACTCAAAGGTTTTTTTTAGTTTGTCATTTTCAGTACAGCTTTCTGCACGCTTGAAAAGCAGGAAGTTTTATGCTGGCACATTTGACAGATGTGAAGGATTTCTTGCTTCCTATGCTGTTTATAAACATTATTGTATCAAAATTTATTTTGCCAAGGGCAAACATTACCTCTGGAAAGAATTCAGCTTTCATGAGGGGAAAAGTAGTATTTCNGTTCAAGACCAGGTTGGACAGGATTTTGACCAACGTGGTCTAGTAGGAGATGTCCCTGCCCATGGCAGGGAGGTTGGAACTAGGTAATCTCTATGGTCCCTTCCAACCCAAAACATTCTATGATTCTATGATTATGTATAGATATGTAAAATAAATACATATTTTAACAGAACTTCCTATCCTGGTGCTCATGCTGTAGAGGCTCATCACTCCAAGGTGAGGAAGGGAGCACTGCCAAAGGACAGGCTTGCTCTGAAATTTAAGAACGCAACTTGTCATAGGGTACAGTTGCTGGAAAAGCCTAGAAATACCAGTTCTATCCAATATTTCACACTGTCAAAAATAAAAAACAAATACATTTTTAGGAGATATTGCTGAGGCTGGCAAATGTAATGTTTAGTGCCAGAAAAGCCTAATTCCCATTAATTCTATGTGTCACTAATGTGCTAGGCACTTCTTTGTAGAGAGAAGTTTCCTTAAATGTCACAATTGTAANACAATAAAAGATCCCATTTTGCTTCATTTTCTTGGATACATATCACTCAAAGGTTTTTTTTAGTTTGTCATTTTCAGTACAGCTTTCTGCACGCTTGAAAAGCAGGAAGTTTTATGCTGGCACATTTGACAGATGTGAAGGATTTCTTGCTTCCTATGCTGTTTATAAACATTATTGTATCAAAATTTATTTTGCCAAGGGCAAACATTACCTCTGGAAAGAATTCAGCTTTCATGAGGGGAAAAGTAGTATTTCAGGAACTATCTACAGAATTTCCATTATCCGAAGGTACATTACGCAGATCTCCAAGGTTACATGCTCTCCAAGGCATATTACCGAATATGTGCAAGGTTTCCATTTTCCTGACAGGAACAATTACAAATGCCATGCAAGAATAATTTCATACAAAGAAATGAAACAGGCACCAGAAATTCTCTCAGGTAGCAGCTACAAATGCTTATGCTAATGCTTACTGTTGCAAAACAAAAATACTGATGAGTAAACAGATGGATATTTATGGTTGTCTTAAAACCTAACTATATTATTTTATAGCAAGGCACTAAGTAGGTATTATTTAACAATGATAATAGCTACCTTCAAAGATTTAGCATAGCTTTGAAATTAGATTGTTTATTCAGATACCAGAACTCTCCATCTTGTGCCTGTTTCAGCAATGCCAGCAAGAGCTGCTGAGTGTCCTGTGGAAGACTGGCACACATCACACCAACACTTCCACATAAAACCCAAAAGCTTGTGGAAAAGAGAAGTTTGCTTTGATCCTCAACACCCGCCAAGCTGAAGAGTCAATGCAAGTTTCCTACATCGGATTGTATTCCTGCTTTTTTTCTGACTTGGCCTTTGGTTTGTAATCTTTATTGCAGTCACAGTATATACAGAGTGCTCAAGCACAGTGTTAGTCTTTTATAGGAATATTCAAACAAAAAGATATTTTGAAACATACTTTAAAATGCAGCATTATGAATAAAACACTGTTCTCAATGACCATTTTGTTTCAACCAGAGCATATGCTAGCATCAGAGATTCATTTTCAATTTTGCTTTGGACAGGTCCAGGATATTTTGGCTCTTTTCCCACCATTTTTTCCCTCAGCTTCTGTGTCTGTGGAGTGAGGAACAACCAAGCGGAACAATTCTTTAATAAAGCCCGGAACTAGAGCAGGGAAGATATATAAGTAAGTGCTAACATAACTTATCTGAGACAGGCTGTGCTTGCCTTGGAGGTTACCAACATTTGAAAGCAGTTTGGAAAAAAGGTGCATTCAGTGTTGATAAAGGTCTCGCAATATGTGATCTGAAGACAAGGTTAACAGAAGAGACTATCCCACCATCTGTTTATTTTGCTGAACTTCAGTTTATTTTCTGTCATGTTCCACTGGATTTTGTATTCTTTAAGGTTAACCTCTTGATATTCCTGCCTGCCAAGTGTTTGGTGCAATAAAATTTTCAAATGAAAAATGCTGTCTCATCAAAACTAGTAACGGATTTTAAAAGCAGAACAATATACCAGCAACAAAGCCCACGGGAAGCCTCGTTGAGTTCAAGGTGAGCTTTGTGATTCATACAGAGGAGAGAAATGTAACTCCACTGTAGATGGAAAGTGAGAGATCCCATTTCAAGTCTCTCCTCTGCCTAACTCTGGAGGACCTTGAAGCTACACTTCTTATGTGAGCTCCTTAGCTAACAGCCACTGCCGGCTAGGCCACAATATGCAAATTCTTTCCAAATGCAAAATAGCATTGAGTTTTCAAAAGAAAGTTGATCTTTTCTATGCAGCTGTGCTGAGCAGATGCCTTCAACCTCAAAATATTTTCTTCTTGTGCCATTTTACACACCAATGTGTATTAGTTTGCATATTTAAATATATAAACTTTATACACGTTTAAATGTATGAAATACTGGTAATCCCATTTCAAAAGGTAATGCACCGCAATGTTAATGTAAAGAGAACTTACATAAAAAGACTCATGGAAACAGAATTATGGAGATAGAAGGGCATCTGTCAAGGGCTGTCCCAGCATCCTGTGCCTTCTGCTAGACTCACTCCACTGTGTGTGTGTCCTCTTGCACTGAAAACCCAACCTGGGCATAGTATGTTGAGAGATCTACTTGTGTAAGACTAGGTGTGGTCTCACAAATGCCAAGTAGAGGGGAAGGATGACTTTCCTGGACCTTTTGGCTACACTCTCCCCAATACAGCCCACTTTGCAGCTGACCATATTTTCTGCAAGAGCACACTGCTGGCTCATGTTCAACTTCTCCACCAGGACCCAAGAATTATTCTGCAGTTGCTTCCAAGCCAGTTAGCACCAGGCTGTACTGTTGCACAATGTTATTCCATCCAAGGGACAGGACTTTGCATTTGGTTTATTTGAACTACATGAGGCTTCAGCTGACTCATGTCATAGGCCTTCTGAGGTCCCTCTGAATAGCATCCCCGTGCTTATAGGGCATCAGCCATTGGAAAATTGACTACAACCCATGAACTTGCCCAGTGTAGCTTGCTGCTACCCATGAACTTGCCCAGTATGCACTGTCCCATCATCCAGGTCATTAATAGCAATATTAAAATGAATTGGCACCAATGTCAAGCACCAAGAGACTTTGGTTAATAGCTGGCTGAAGGTGAGCCAGTGCGTGCCCAGGTGGCCAAGAAAGCCACCAGCATCCTGGTTGTATCAGCACTAGTGTGGCCAGAAGGTCTAGTGCTGGGATTATCCCCCTGGACTCAGCACTGGTGAGAGTGCCCCTTGAATCCTGGGTTCAGTTTTGGGCCCCTCACTCTAAGAAGGACATTGAAGGGCTGGAGCATGTCCAAAGAAGGGCAACAAAGCTGGGGAAGGGTCTAGAGAACAAGTCTTGTGATGAGCAGCTCAGGGACCTTAGGTTGCTTAGCCTGGAGCAAAGGAAGCTCAGGGGACGCCTTCTCCCTCTCCACAACTCCCTAAAAAGAGGTTGGAGCCAGGTGGGGGTTGGTCTCTTCTCCCAAGGAACAAGTGATAGGACAAGAGGAAACAGCCTCAAGTTGTGCCAGGGGAGGATTAGGTTGAACATTAGGAAAAATTTCTTCACTGAAAAGGTTGTCAAGCCCTGGAAGAGGATTCACAGAGCAGTGGTAGAGTCACCATCCCTGGACATGTTTAAAAGTCATGGAGATGTGGTTCTGAGGGACATGGTTTATCAGTGGGCTTGGTAGAGTTAGGTTAATGGTTGGACTCTATGATCTTTAAAGTCTTTTCCAACCTAAGCAATTCTTTGATTCTATGATTCTCTAGAAGTCCATTCCCGTTCAGATAGATACTAGCTCCGTTTTTCTCCTTGAATCGTGAAAAGATTGCAGAAGATGCAAGGCATTGGGTTTTAATAATTTTTTTCTACTTTAGCCGTCTGCATGACTCACAGTCCCCAAAAGCCAATAAAGTCAAAAATCAGCAAAATTGAATGCTCTGATATCTGCTATTTAGAAAAGGTTAGAACTTCTCTCTTAGAGTGGGTTTACATAAGAGTTTGACTCCAATAATAAATTTCTAGAAGTTACATGGACTTTATTTCTTCACTAGTGTGAGACAATGTTTGACATCTGCCCTGCTTTCAAATATTAAAAATCATCTTGCCTAACAGTATCTGTCTTCTTATCTTAAATGACAGCTGCTCATTTCCTGAAACTTACTCCATGGTCCTACAGGATTCAGATGCTGCAATAACCAGGATCCCTCTCTTCCTGCAAGGTTTGCAGGCCACGGTACCTGGATACCAGCCAGATGTGTCATCTATTTCTAGCTCTCTTTACAAGGCAAACTCCACCCACTACTGATAAAAAAAAATGAAGTCTAATCCTACTGCAGTGATAGATCTCAACATCAGGAACAACTCTTTTTTTTGGATGTGCTAATCAATTGCAAAAGCATTCAGCATTCACTTTAATATCATCCTTCTGAAAGGAACAGGAGAAGTCTCAGGCAAAAAGGATTTCACAGTTTGTACTGGAGTCACATTTTGAAAAAATCAATGATTTCATCTTTTAGATAAAAGCTTTGATTTGAGAGTTCAAAGGCAGAAAACACTACGAAAGTACCAGTTAACAAGACAGTATAAGCCAGACCAATCTGACTAAGATTGGACATACTGAGCAAGTAAAAAGACACTATCTAGAAATGGGCTCTCATGTATTTCATTTATGGACAGTTATGCTGACCCCCAGTAGTATCATCCAAGCAACAGTCATACATTTCACCTGCATCTTGCCTCAGGTCTAACAGCTCTTTTCATATATATGTGGCTTGCAGAAGCTCTTCAAACCCACATCGACCAAACTTCAAAGCACATGTCCACCAGGACCACCAAGAATCAGGAATTTACATTCTATATAGGTTTTAAAGTAATGTTTAGAATCCCTTTTGACTTGGTGTTTTGCAGTAAAAGAAATACCACACATTTTCTTGTGTCCTTGTTATGAAAGAAAGCAGCCCTATGTTCCATGAGCCCTTCAGATTGTGTTAGGAATTGTGTGCATTTAATCTATAGTGAACCTTAATTGGTGTTCTCCATAGCCATGCTGTACTGTACTGCAACATTAGACAATTACACTGTGAAGTATTTTTAAAATCAACAGCCTGTGTGTTGCAGATAAGCACATACATAATCATGGTGCAAAAAAAACCCCCAAAACCCAAACAGAAAACAACAGCCCCGAAAGTCATAGAAAGAAGTGCAGTTAAGAGCTACAATTAAGAGCTAGTGTGTAGATGAGACACCTGGCTGGTATCTTACCATGGCTTGCATGAATTAAATGTTATACTTTGTCTATAGGACATTCTTGATCGGGATTAGAAGGCAGAAGACATGCTGTCTGTTTCCTTGCCACAAAGGAGGGGACGGAGTCATGAGTAAACCCCAAATTATGTCACTTCATCCTATTTAGATTACTAAAGTTCTCAGTCTGCTCAGTCTGACACGGCATGACAGAAAAATCTCAGTTCTATAAGGTGAATTCAGGGGCCACCATTCAGACTTTGGCACAAGTAATGCTTACAGTGTCAGGAGAAGAGGAACAGAAAACCTGTGAAAGCCACTAGAAAAAAATAGAGCTTGAGACCTGTTATGGACAAGCAATAGGACAAGCTTTGAGACATGATCTAGTGGTCAGGGAGATGTTGGGATGAAGGTTGAACTTGTTCATCCTAGAGGTCTTTTCCAACCTAAATGATTCTATGATTCTATGACAAGAGGAAACGGCCTCAAGTTGCACCAGGAGAGGTTTAGGTCAGATATTAGGAAAAATGTCTTCATTACAAGTGTTGTCAAGGGCTGGCCCAGGCTGCCCAGGGCAGTGATGGAGTCCTTATCCCTGGAGAAGTTTAAAAGCTGTGTAGATATGGTGCTGACAGATATGGTTTAGTGGTTACCTGGCAGTGGTCACCAGAAGGTTAATGGTTGCATTTGATGATCTTAAAGGTCTCTTCCAACCAAAATGATTCTGTGATTCTTAAATAGATTTGCAAAATGGTGCCACCAGCATCACTGAGGGGCTCAGCTGTGGCTGCAGTGGGGCTGCTGCAGAACTGCCTGGTACTGGTGTGGGGCAGCCCTTGGTCTCCTCCTTCTCAGATGTCTCTGCAGCCCCCCTGCTGCCAACACCTCACCAAGCACACCCAATGCAAAGCATTTCATTTCAGTTTTGGGCTACTGGACTTAAGAAAGGAAAATGATTTTAAGTTGTGGGCATCACTCTGAACAAATGCTTTTCCACTTTACATGGGCTATATGAATCACTCATGCAACTACCATTATTCAAGATGTTTTGTAGGTTTAGACTAAATGGATTTTCAAGTCTATTTTCCCTAATCCCTCCCCTCCCATGTCCATTATAATAAGTGCAAGATTTCCAAGTAAACATGACATTCACACCTCTCTCAAACATGAAATATTGTTGCTATGTGGTCTTCAGTTAAACATGACATTTCTCTGAGAAAGTTCTTGGTTTCTTGCATGGAGGCAGTCAGACATGAGCAGAAAGAGAATCCCACAGAGAACACTACTGTAAGGCTTTCTCAATCTGTTAGGAATAAACCAACATCATCTAATTTTAGCTTTTGGGGTCAGATTCATTTGTGCTGTCTGGTTCCTTTGTTTGTTTTGTTGTGTTGTGCCAGATGGGCAGTGAGCAGACTGAACATGTTGGATTTACAGCTGCTGTGCATCATCAGAGTAGCTCCAAGCAGTGGGAGCTTGCAGTTCGCTGCTGCCTGAATCAGTCCCTGGCTCGCAGTTTCCCCTCCTTTCCACTGCTGCCCAGTGTGAGTTCACATACCTTCCTGGCTCTCCCCTTCAGTTAACAAACTCAGCTGAAGTGCATTCAACTGCAGGTGGGAGATAAGAATAAAGAAAAACAGGAGGCACTTGAAGGATGAGATAGGATGGGGAAATGCCCAAAGAGAAAATATTTCCCTTTTCCATTTCAATTTTTCAGTATTGCCCGCATGGAAAAATATACATCCTGCCACATCTGTGCCATTGTCATGGAAAGACCAAAGACTTTGAATGCTTTGCTTGCCTCTAAAGTCTTCAGGATAAATTTTGATGTGTTTTCTGTCATGTAAAACATACTCTCCAACCCACTGTTAAGCTCAGGTGCTTGTCCTTGGCCTCACCTTAGCCATGTTGCACGTATTTTTGTGCCCAGCCATCTGCTTCGCTGATGCTGACCCGTAGATTTGTATTCCCAGCTCTGCCTCAGTCCTGCCCCATCACTGAGGGCTTCCTTAGTGACCACCAGGTAGTGGCTGGCCCTGGTCACTGCCAAGAGACCTGCTTGCACCCCTCTCTCAGGTGCTGCAGGACCATGTCCCTTATTGAGAAGAGCACTGCCAGCCTGGATGGTATCCTTGGCTCCCTGTGCCTCACAGAGCAGCCAGCTCTTGCTGCTCCCTGGTATTACATTTCTCAAATCAAGTGGCTGCATCCTCACATTATCTTCACATTAAAAGTAGGAAAAAAAGTACTGAGAAAGCAGGGAGCTTGTTCCCCAGTACTAGCTATGGTGGTAAAGTTTCCATCAGAAGTATCTCTAAAATTTATTTGCTGATTCTACATAAGCCATTTGTCCGCATATTGACCTAGGAAAAAGAAAGCTCTGATTCTGGGAAAATAGTACCTATATGACAACATTTATTGACATGCTAACATCGCTGTAACAGTGTAATTTTCTCCACGTAAGTAAACCCTATGGTAACATCTTGACATCTGTGACAGTGTTACACATTTAACAGGCTGATGTGGATTTTGGAGACATTTTTATTTTAAAAAAAATGAATAATCTCTGTGGCAAACATACTCGTTGGAAGTGATTGATACAGGCAAGGAAAGAAAGCAAAAGCAGAAAATTCCCCAAAGAGACACTTGACAAGAATCCTGCTACTTCTACAAGGAAGAACAGGGGATTAGAGAGGCAAGTGCTTTTATGTGAGTTGAGCAAACATGGATGTAATACACGTAGTGAGGACTAGAAGAGGATGCTCACAGCTTAGAGAGTTTACAGATTTTTTTTTATTTCACAGTTACTGACTTTCTCTCTCATATCTTCTAGTGTTAAGGTCACAAAAAAAGAAAGCAGATAAGATAGTAAGGAGAAAGCCACTTGAGGAATACAGCTTTCTCTTCTCTGTACTCAAAATGTGATTGCAAGCTCCCTCCAACTGCAAGCATCTCTCATGGCCCCAGACAAGCAAACTCTGTCTCCCACCTCCTACACACCCTGACCACGCACTTTTAAACTATGTTAATTTTATTCTATCACATCTTGGTAAGTAAGTACCACTCTGGATATGTGTCCCGGTTTGAGCTAGAACAGAACTAATACTGTTCAGTGGTTTTAATTTTCAGCTCGGTCTCTTCTAACTAGCAGCACTGTCTGAAGCTAATGGCAGATTTTTGCAGTAAAGGAATTTGTTGGCAAAAACTGTGTGGATATTTCCTGCTTCAGGCAAAGACAGACCCATGCATGGGATTGCTTTTTCTCAAGGACCTGGAAGTACTTGGTGGGTAATGATGAAATATGGTGAAGTTCAATATATACCTCAAGGGATTTAACTCTGAGTGAGAATACTCCAGTGTCTTGTTGCTATATGACAGCCCGAATTGGTTTATCTCTGTGCTGCCAGTTATTCCACTTCCATTGTTTTAATCACCCCCACAAAGCATTTGCCACCACCCATGGTTCGGTATAAAGACAGAGCATTGGCCACCTTTCTTGTTCAGTAATGTCTAAGGCCAGGTGGATGGTTTTTATCTCTGCAAATTGACTTGTGGGTGTGGTTAAAACAATGGAAGTGGAACAATGGGCTGTAAAACTGTTTGGGCTGCCATATTGTGGGAAAACAAAACGGAATCCCTCGCTGATCAGTTTGGGGTCACCTGTCCTGTCCACTCCTCCCTGCAGGTACCTTCTCTTGCTCACTGCATCCCAACGTGAGGCACAAAATTGGGTAGTGACCTTGGTCTGCACAGATGCAAGTATCAGCAAAAGCCTTTCTGCACACACTAACCCTTGGTAGTGACTCTAAACATGGTGTTAGAGTCTCTAGAAGCAGAGATTGTCTGTGAAAATCTGTCATTAACTTCAGACAGTGCTGATAGAAGAGACTGAGCTGAAAAGTGAAAGCAATGAATAGAATTTGTCTGTTCTAGCCCAAATCAGGATATTACAGTGCAGAATTTGTTACAGATACATATTGTCTGCATGATTTCAACACTTAAAAGTCTGCCTGCTGGCATGTTCAATAACATGTGCCTATCAACAAGATAGAAAAGCCAGGCTTTGTTTTTAGCTTAGATGTCTTTTCCTGGCCAGTAGTGCAATAAATGTCCCTCAGCAAGTCAGTGTGGCAGGCATGAGCACTTAACAGGTGAAGATAAATCATCACTAAAAGCATTTAAAAACAAAAGAAAAATATTTTGGCATTTTATCCAATTTCTGTTCGTTTCCCATAATGGCTGTTCACCAGCTTAGCATATTTCAGAAACAATTTTGTGTTCTTTGCCTGTGTTGTGGTTTAAGG
>VYZX01009274.1:77585-95395 GCA_013401335.1 Brachypteracias leptosomus | reverse complement strand
AATTATTTAACATAACTTATGTTTAGAAGCACTTGATAAATCTGTAATTCGCTCTTTCCAGATGATTCAAATCTCATAATCTGAAACGACAGGGTGGTGTGCGTGTGTGCATTTATCAGAGAGGGTGGACTGCATAAAGATGTTACTTTATGTCCTCCTGTTAAGTTGACTCTCATGAGCTGCAGAGCACAAATAGCAACTTTGCCTTGGAAGAAGGGGACTGTATTACATAAGTAAAGACTGGAGGTCAGGAGCTAAAACTTTTCTGCTTTTTCAGGGTAAATTAAGTAATTCACATCAATTATTTTCTATACTTGAAAAATAGTAAGTTTTGTGGGGGTTTTTTTTCTATAGTGGCAGGTAATTCTGCATATGTCAAATGAAGGAAAATATGGAATAAGCTTATCACTTCGTTTTGTTAGATTTCCTGGATTTGCAAAACCTGGGATGGAACAGTACCTATTGGCAAAACAACTAGCAAAACCAAAAGAGAAAATTCCCATAATTGTAAGTTGAAGATGTGTGTGTAGCTTTTGTGTGTGGGTAGCGTGGTTTGTTTTTGGGTTGGGGTTTTCTTTTCTTTTTTCCCCAAAAAAGTACAAAGTGAGGTAAGCACAACTGTGCTCAATCATCTGTGAATGTGAGATACCCCTCCTATTTCCTGATTATCAAGCTCTTGCTGATATCAATGGAAACTTTCAAATGAAGAGAGAAAGTATGTCTCCTTGCTTGCAGCTGGTACAACATGATTTATTTAAAGATAATATTGGCAATTTCTTACAGATTGGTGATTATGGCCCAATGTGGGTTTATCCTACCTCTACGTTTGACTGTGTGGTGGCAGATCCCAAAAAAGGTTCTAAAATGTATGGTCTCAAGAGCTACATTGAATATCAGCTGACTTGTACTGTAAGTGTATCTGAAACGGGCTCTTCTCTCTTGCAAATATGGGTCATTTGTACATATAATTAATACAGTTGGTGTGACTTGGTAACAGGGTTATAAGAGTAAGTGGTAGTTGTCATACATTTTCCCCGAAGGGTTACTTTGTTCTAGCATTTAAAGTTCTTCTATAATTACATATTCAAGGCTCTAAATCATAGATTTTATTTATATTCTGCATATTTACTATTCTGGTCATGCTTGTTTCATGCCACTATCTGTAGATGCTTGTCAAAATTCAGAGTTGTGTTTCTCTTACAGAACACTAATCGGTCTGTCAACCATAGATACAAGCACTTTGACTGGTTGTATGAGCGTCTTCTGGTTAAATTTGGATTAGCCATTCCAATCCCATCCCTTCCAGACAAGCAAGTAACAGGTAATTATTGCCAGTTGTGAATTCATGGGATAGGGAATCAGATTACTATTTTACAAGGTTCAGTTATTTCTTACTTGGTTTTTCCTGCTGTTTTTAAATAAGGTGTCAAAAAAACTCCAACCTTTCACCACTCAGAATTTATGATGAATTGCAGTGATCTATTGATAATAAAATGTCAGCACTAAGAGCATCATTTCAAAACTTAAGTTTACTTATCTAGACTTATAATTAAAACCAACAACACAAAAAAATACCCTAGTTACTACAGAAGAGAATACTTATTATTGCAGAGATAACAAGTTTTGCTGATAACTGTATTTGCTGATTGTCTGGAGAAATGGTTTCTGGTGAGAGATGTGGATGGGTGGTTGCTTTTCCTTTTCCATGTGGTGGTAAATGCGTTAAGTTGGAGGAGCCTTGAAGCTCCTGGAGGAATAGGAGCATTCCCTAACAAACTAGGGATTTTTGAGCAAAATATTGCAGCTGTTTCTCCTGTTGGTCGATTTCACACTTGATTTAGAAAGCAGCTTTCATTTGTATAACATTCTGCTCTGGTTTGATGTTAGTTCAGCTTGACCAAACCCTCTGAAGTTTATGGAGGTCTTTTGCTCTGACTTCAAGAGAAGTGGGATTGGACTCTTTAAATGCTCATGAGTTCAGTCATTGCAATTGAGTATGCCAATGTCTGTGCATTTTTAGTAGTCTCTGGCTTCATTTCTACAAGAGCGTGCCAGAGTGCATGTGAAGAAAACATTTGGACACCTGGGTAGTAGGAAAATGTATTACTTTTTCCTATTTCCACTTGTGTGTTTTCGGGTAAGATTTTTAAGACAAGCAGCCAAAACCAAATCCGCAAAAGCCAGCGTGTTACCAGCCCTGCGGGCATCCCTGAAAGTGCAGCAGCTCTGCTCTGACTGAAGACAGCGCAGCATTGATGCAGATGCTCGGATTAATGCCAAGGAAACTGAAAAGTGAGGAAGTCACTTCCCCTCCCTTTAGTCTCATGTTTTGAATTCACAAGTGTTTCTGCTTAAATGTGTGCATGTGGACTAAAAGGAAAACAGAAGACCTGATGGGGTCTCTAGATTTTATTGTGACTGTATTTTAAAAGACTCAAGAGTTTGGCATCAGAGTTAAACCTTGCCTGTGGATTTCAGTGTTCTGGAGGCTGTGGGAGAAGATAATTGTCACATGAAAAAAAGGCATGCCTCTTTTTCTCTTTTTGAAACATTATGAGCAACTCTGGAAAAAATGGTGCTTATTTTCCATTGTGTTTAGGAGGCTTCTTTCTGAAGACTGTCTAGAAAAAGTATTTCTGTCCATTAGTCTTGGCAAAGCAAGGCTCCCTACAAATAGACTGACTTTGTTAAGGATCATGGTTTGCTGGTGATGATATGCCTAATAACCAGAATATAAATTCCAAATGCCACTGTTTATGTTGCCTTGCATTCCTTACATTAGCAGGAATGCTGCAGGGATTTCAGCATAGATTAAGGGTGGAATAAGGTATTAGTGCAGGTTATATAAGGTCTCTTCCAGAGTAGCTGAATTTTTTTATTTTTTTTTTTAATCCCCCCCACCAGCTGATTTNTAATCCCCCCCACCAGCTGATTTGCAGGAATTGTACCCAAACTTCATTTTTCCCTGGTTGTGTTCTTTACCTGCTGGTCTTTCTAGTTTCCATATTTGTAATTTTAAAAACAAACAAAAACCCCCCAAAACAACAGAGAAAACCTCAACTGTGTGGAGCTGCTGCCATAGTAACTATACAGTAGTATTATATTGAAAGAGTACATGCGTTTAAAGTTTACAATCTGTGCTGTTACAGAAATGAGAAGAATTGGGTGCTGGAGGAATCTCTTATTCCTTTCAAATGCATCCTGTTCACTGTGTGCTTTAGAAGTCTGACATCATGCATTTTTTTTTTTAATTGGAAAAGATTCTTTCAAGAAGGTACATTTGTGCTAAAACAAAAAGATTCTTGTAAATACCAGTGATGATGCACTACTGTTAGTTTGGGGTTTGAGTTTTGTTTTTGTTTTGTTTTGTTTTTTAAATTGGCTACTTTAAGTAGTTTGTTTTAAAATATCTTAAATACCAAAAAAATCAGTCTTAGTTGTGTGTATTCTGATTTATACATATGACTTACTGAGATTTTTTTGGAAATATGTTTATGGGAGGTACTGCTTTTTAAAATCTGCTGTTTGTATCTGAGCAGTCCAATTTCAAATGCTTTGTTAGCTAGGACATAACTTTTAAAGTAAGTAGTTCCTTTTTTCTCTAATGTTTGAGCCTTACATTGGCCAAGGACTTACTAGATGATACCAGAAGAACATCTGCGTTCTGAGGCTATGGCTGACTTATATCTTGGGTCATCTGAATACCTAATTTTTCCATCTGAAAGCTTATTAATCTTTTTTTTTCCCAAAAAAATTATTTAAATTGTAGATGAGTATTATGGCTATTGGTATTTCCTGACTTATGTTTCAAAAGGAGGAGTATTATTTGTCAGCAACCAATATATTGAAATTTAAGGTTCTCCTGATTTGTCAGCATAATGTTTCCTTCTTGTAAATTCTTAGGCATTAGTTAATAACTCCCCAGATTAATTACAGATTGTTTTGTTAAAAAAAAGGCAGAGGGTACTAGAGTATAAATGTAGCAATTGCTCTTCAATGTATAACAGGGCGCTTTGAAGAAGAATTTATCAAAATGCGCATGGAGAGACTGCAGGCTTGGATGACAAGGATGTGTCGCCACCCAGTTGTCTCAGAAAGTGAAGTTTTTCAGCAATTTCTCAATTTCCGGGATGAGAAGGTAGGAAATAAAGTTCATACACAGGCTGAGATTGAGGAATTGCTCCCTCCCACCCCCCCTCTTTGAACTGAGCTCAGCTTTGTAGCCTTCTCATTTGACTGCCCCCCTGTGGGCAGCAGTGACAAGCTGAAAGCTTCTGGGCTTAGTAACTAGCTTAAATCGATCAAAATGAGGCATAAAGTTGCTTGTGTGATATGCTGTGTGCTCTTCCAACAGAGATGTGCTCTTTAAAGCAGCTTTGTTGGCCAGTCTTTTAAGGGCAGCTTGTGTCCTCCAGCAGAATAGAAACATGGAACAACTCTTAGCTGTTACCATCACTGTGGTCCTCTGGGTACTGCTTTGCTAACAGAAGCTACCTTGTAGCATGTCTAGGATGTGTCTGATCCTGTAGCATATGTTTAAAAACACACATCTACCTCCCTCGAAACCACAATTTTCGCTAGAATGGATTGTAATAGCATTGTGCTGCAGTCTTATCTGATATAACCTGCCTATTTTTTTTTTTTAATTCCTATGCCCTGCCCCTGCCACTTTCTTATGCTTTTTTTAAGAGATTTTAAGATCTTCACCTTCAGTAAATAATGGTTTCTTCATGTCTGAGCTCCATGTCTGTTACTAATTTGGATATCTACTGATAAGGAAGTAAGCAGGAAAACTCTGCTGCTTTCTCTACAAAATAGTCATACTTCTAAATAAATAGATTTTGCTGAAAAAGTAAATGATCCTTGGAGACTAGATGAAGCCTTGAGTAACTAAGGTCACAGCTGACTTTTTTTGAGTGGGAGGTTGGACTGCAAACCTCTGGAGGTTACTTTTGACCAGAATTATTCTGCAATGCCATAAGCAGAGGCTTAACATAGTATGTAGCAGTCCTAGCACTATTGGATGGCCAGTGGAGAGTTGTGTAATTGTGCTAGGTAGTCAGCAGTTCTCCGTGTCTAACTTATGGACTGATATAAACATCAGAAATGTTGCAATAAATGTGGAGTTTTTAATCTTTTTATCTGTTCCCACTAAGAACTTAGTATGGCAATTGCATAAGAGTCTCATGATCTTCTTGGGTAGCTTCTGAGATCAGCACTATCACATGTACAGAAACAGCTGAATATAATTGCTTTTACAATGTATTGCAGTAACATACAAGGAGGATCTATTGACCCCAGAATCTAGCAAAAGTGCATAAGGAGGAGGGAGGGAAAGTTAAAGAAACATTGGTCCCACTGAAACTTTCATGTAAAAGGTTTTAATGTAGGGATAGCCTGTTAGTTAATTCTTCTCCTAATTATTTCATTCACTGCTTAAGTACATGCTCTTAAAGATGCACGAACAGTGGTGGTCAAACTTTGTCCCTTTTTTTTGTTTCCTCAAGGAGTGGAAAACTGGAAAGCGGAAGGCAGAAAAAGATGAAACTGTAGGAGTCCTGATCTTTTCTACAATGGAACCAGAAGCTCCTGACTTGGACATGGTAGAAATGTAAGATGTTTTCTTTTGCATGGGCGTTATGCACCTGGGTATACAACAGATACTGAGCTAATATAAAACTAGAATAGTAAGTGTGAACATATATTTCTGGATTTGAAGAGGTGCTCATCAAGGCAGAGCTGAAAAATTGTTTGATACAAGTTTTTCACATCAAGCTCTCCAAAACTTGCTGGAACTCCATGTGATGTCCTTTGACTTTTTAGGATCAGTGTTAAGCCAGTTAAGTTTTATGCAAAACTAGTTGACAAGACAGAGTACTGGCAGATCCTATGAAGTTATGGGTTTTTTTCTTGCTACGGAAGCGTATTTTGATCTTTAGTATTTCAATTGTGAACAGCTCCAGAGTGTGCTAGACTTACCAAGTAACTTAGGATAACTGTAGGTGGACCATCAAGGAAAACAATGTTTCTGTATAATACTTGTGTATAATGCACCCACAGTATGATTTTTATATCTGGATTGCATGGAAATCTATTAAAAATAAACTGACTTAAATTATCAAATTTCATTTTAAATGGGTTACTACATTTTGGGTTATCCTTCTGGAAGTGCAAATAGATATATCTATATATGTATATGTTATGTATGCATACACATGTTTATGTGTAGTTCTCTTGGTGGTAAACCTTTGAGTTTCATGGAGTGAAACACTGGATTTGCTCCATAGTCTTTATTTCAATCCTTTAGGCTTAATAGTTTTTCTTAGAAGATGTAGAGTATGCATGATATGCTTTGCTTGCTGTTGTAGAACATAGAAACTTGGATGGTTTGTGTCTGAAGCTGTGGGTAAACTAGATAGGAGTGTTTTATAGTAGCAAGGCAGTAGTGTACCTACACCTGGTAGGATAGGCTTTATCCAGGTAATGCAGCGCATATTAAGATATACAGAATAGCTGTGTGGTAGCAGTTCTGTACTAGTAAAAAAGATGGACATTTTTAGGTCAATTCCACTTCGAACATGAGGATTTCAAACTTGACTACTTTTAAGTAATGTGTTTTATGTATACCCCAGTGGTGTAAAAGCTGAAGGGGTGAACCAGAGGGAGGGATTTGTACATAGGGTGCAGGAGTGAGTAAGTCTGTATTACCTACAGAACCCTGGCAGGGAACAACCAGCATATGATCTATTAAAGACTTTGTCCCCAGATAGGGTGAGGGCAGGCAAGCAGCCTGCAAGGGAACTCTCACCAGAGGGTATTGGGCCCTGGTCTAGGGCTGGCAGCCTGGAGTGGTTCTGAGGGCCTGTCTCCAAGTGTAGCAGGAGTGGCTGTAAAACCTCAGATGTCCCCACCATATTCCAGTGCCTGACATGGAACATCTCAAGGTGCTGTTACAAGTGTGTAGGAGCACAGTCTTGAAAGGCATGACTCCTGTAAGTGGACAAACCAGCTTGTTCTTAGGTTCTTCAGTGAAAAGATGCTCTTTACTGAAGCAATTCTGCTAGTACTTTGGCAGTCCTATGTCATCCTGGTTTTTATCAAAGGATGGTAATCTTGTACTAATTCATGGACTCTTTCTTTGAAAGTACAGAAAACTTAAAGGATAGTTTGCCATTAGGAAAACAGGAGTAAAACAAGGGCCTCTTGGAAAGCCCAGGTTCTGTTTCTGTGCAAGTAAAAATTCAGGTAGGGTTTCCAGCTGAGGAAGGAGATGCCAGTGGGGAAGTGGGAGCCTCTGGGTGGTTGGGCAACAGTTGGAGTTGCTGCCTTTGCCCTGGGAAGTCCCTTAGGGTTGCTTTGCTGTGAGAGCTGTCTCATACAGGCTTTGAGAGTGTTTTATAAGAGCTGATGCAGTTTGAATAATTCTCATTGAAAATTAGAAAATAAATATCTAGCTTTCTTTTGTAGAGCTCACAGAGCATTGCTGTGTATGCAGTGCTATGTTAATAGAAAGCTTTGACAGCTGCATGAAACCATATTTTTAGAGGGGTAAAAAGGCCCATACTAATTCAGAATTCCCTTTTGAGCATCACCTGATTATTTTTTTTCCTCCCTATAACACAACTGAACACAACAATATTGTCACTATAATATAAAGTTATGCATGTATGTTCTTCTGGAAGAACAGTTACATTATTTATTCACTTATTTGGACTTACTAAATATCTGGAACAATTATTTTATTTCTATTTGTTCATTGTTGTATGAATTCTGCTACTTTTGTTACTCTAGTATCTAATTTCCTGTCAATGTGAGGTCCTTCTGTTTATGTCAAATGTTCTAGGGATCTGTTTTCATCAAATGAGATTTTGCTGTTTTATTAGTATTTGGTAGTGTTGGGGAGGATATTTAGCTATGAGCCTTCTCTTTTCTTTTTTTTTTGTTTTTTAGATAACTAACTATAGTAAGAGTGATAGTCAGGTACCATGTGTTTAACAGAGCAGAGGAGAATAGAATGAAAAATGCCTGTATCTAAAGAGGGAACTTCTGACCTCAGTGAAATGGCAGAGATTTCAAGGAATTAATTTGTCCGATCTTTTTTTTTTTTTTAAATCTAGTTGACACTACTAAACATTTCAGTATTGCTTTTAAAGTTAGCATAACACATCTCTTAAACTGCTTTTTGTGTTTGTTTTTTTTTCCATGTGCCACAGAGAACAAAAATGTGATGCAGTGGGTAGGTTCACCAAAGCCATGGATGACGGAGTTAGAGAGCTGCTGACAGTGGGACAAGAGCACTGGAAGAGGTGCACAGGGCGTAAGTGTCCCTTCTGAACTCAGCACTCATTTCTGTGTTGCTGTTCTCTGTGTGGGTTTGGGGTTTTTGTGTCATTGTTTTTGTTGTTTATAATTCAAGGCACATCTTAAAACTAAAGGAAATTCTAAATTATCATGAGAATTGTATGGCATTCTGGCTGCTTTCAGTGTTTGAGAGTATAAATTGTGCAACTTTTTTCTTTGTGGTTTTGTTTTATCTCTCATAGCAGAAGTACCCTGGTTTAAAAATATTAAAAGTCAAATAATTCTAGTAATCCACCTAAAGGCCTTGTTGGGCCTATTTTCATGTATTTGTCATTTATCTGCATTTTAGTGACATGGGCAAAGTAGACCTGTCTATTTGATGAAATCATAAATTACTGCATTTTATTAACCCCTTATTTAGGATTCTTGCATGCCAGGAGGAGTGATTTAAAGATGAAATAAGTTTATAAAAAGAAAAAACAGCTTGATTCTAACTTAATCTTTAGCCCAATTCTTTTTCTCCTATCTTGTCTCTTCCTTCCCACAGATATTTAGGGTTGCAGAACTTCACACCAAGTCCCTATGACTCTGCCTGGGCTCTAATTTCCTAGTCCACAGCAGTGTTCAGTGTTTGTGGCCACCACAAGGCAGCTATTGAAAGGAAGCAGGTACTACAGCTGAGGATCATAATAAGAAACACTTCAGGGCAGGCTGTAGTGTCTGGCAACCGAAGACCTATCACATAAATCTCCTCAAATCTCCACCTTTTTCTTCCATTTTTTTGTCTTTTTAACTTCCACAAAAAAAAAATTATCCCTAGATTTGGGAGTATGTACATCTCCTGAGTTCTCTTTGCTGCTTTCTAATCTAACACTGCAGTTGAATATCTGGGGCTGACCAGAGAGAATGAGCAGTTAACAAAAGCGTGGTCTCTTCTAGTAGTGATGACATTAGGCCTTAGTGTCTGTAGGAAGTGAACTTCATATCATTTGTTTCCCCGCTTTGAATAAGAGAGTTGCCTTATACATGTTGCTGACTCTCTTGATGGTCCAAAATATTCTAACACAGGACACAGCTCTAACATTGTTCCGATCTCCCTTCACTAGCAAATGATACTGAGGGGGGAGGTAGAGGGCAGAGGAAGGAATAAGGTCCCTCAGATGAGACCACAAAAACAGCATTGCTTTGCTGTAACAGAAGCAATGATAAACACCACCGTAGTTAAGGGCTGGCTGTGACTTCTGCTTATAATAGAAATTCAGTATTTTGTTCACTGCTAAAATCTCCCTAAACTTAAAACAGTACTGCTTTAGATATTGAATGACTCTAATACAGCTACTAATTAGTAGTTGTAGATTTGATTGTGTTGAAAATTTAACTTTTAACTTTCCAGACATCCATACTGAATAGAAAAAGACTGTCAAATTGGGACATGCAAAGCTGAAGAATTTCAGTAGTCTTAGGTTTTTAAGCTCCCTGTCAGCTCTAGTCCCAACTCCTAGTCAGAAGTATTTTTAGCACTTCCTGAGAAATAGTTATGTGCATTCCATTCTATGGTATTTAAAATGACTGACAGCAGAAACTTAAATGCAAGTGAAAAGAAACCAAATGTTCCTCACTGAGGTTTCCACTGGGGATTCGGTAACAAGTTAATGGCTGATAACAGAACTCTAGTACTCTGAATGATACCTGTTGTATAAGAAATACCAGTTGTCATAAATAATCTTAGTTCTGGGCTAGAACTTGATTAGACATGATAATAAAATGTAGTAGTTTGGGGGTGTGTGTTTTTTGGTTTTGTGTTCTAGTTTTACTACAGAAAGGGGTTCCTCTGAAAATCAAATTAAGTGGGATGCTAGAGCAACTAAAAATACTACTATTTATCTAGACAGTGTACCCTCTGAATACAAATATTGGACAACAAAAAGCACATCTACTTGGTTGGGTTTTTTTCTTCCAGCATAGGTAGCTTATAAAAAATTACTTTTGCTTTTCAGATTTCTTTTTAGGCCTCTGGTATTCAGAGCGTTAATGAACGCACTCACAATTCACAGCTTATTGACTTCATTATGAGGAAGTAATTTATGTGTACATCTTCATTTAAAAAGTGATGATAAAACCCAGTTTTATTATTCAGATATTTGCATCAGATTTTATCCCTAAATAATCTTGGTTTCTAATGCCTTTAAATATAAAATCTACGATTTGAGGAGAGTTTAGGTATTCTAAGTCTGTATAATAGTCTCCTCTCTTAAAATATTAATGAGATCTATTCTGTATTTCACTGCAGCACTTTCCCCCTGGCCCCAGGAGGATAAAGTCTGCTTATGAGGGGGAGAAAAAGTCTCACTGCATACACAGGAGGCCTGAGCTAGGAGTGCAGTGAGATATTTTTCGGGTTTTTTAATAGCAGTCACACACTGTTTCTCCAACTTTGTGGTTTTCAAGAATCCAGATCACAATTGCTTTATCCAGATTTGGAACGTCTGTAGCAGGGGAGGGGGTAAGAAGGTGATTGTAAATGCTTCACTAGAGGAAATGTAAAACCTAGTTGGTTTTGACATCTGTCAAGTTTTGGAAATGCTGCAGATCTAGTCTGACTTACCCTTGTGGGTTTTTGCTTCCATTTCCCTCTTTTTCCCACTTTCAGCACTTCCCAAGGAATACCAGAAGATAGGAAAAGCATTGCAGAGCCTGGCACTGGTCTTCAGCACTAGTGGATACCAAGGTACTTTTGTAGATTAATTTGTACTATTCTTGACAAAAGATGTTTTCATTACATAACGCTGCATTTCCTTGACAAAGATCTTAATGCTTTCCTCTTTGAACTTCAGGTGTCAAACATGATTCCAGATAAAAATATTGAAAACCTGTTTCCCTGTGTATATTATGGGGGTTTTATACTCTAGTCTGCTATCTTGTTTTCTCTCACTGTATAATAATGTGGTGGGTTGGTGGTGGTGGTGTTTAGCTTGATCTTGTTAATATATAATATGGTCACTGACCTGACTGACAAAATGGGCTGTAGCATTTTTAGTGACATCAAATGAAAGAAGAGAAAATGCAGCCTTGGAAATCTGTCACAGAACTATTGTGTGACTGACTTCATTAACCAGCAGCTCCACATGAGGATGGAGAACTTATTACAAGATTTTTGCATACCGTTATATGGGCTGAGGATTGGCTACTGTAGCCTTTTCTTGTCCTTCACCTTTCCTTCTCCTTCAAGAGCCCTAAAATAGACCCTGTCTTGTTAGGTATGAAAGTTGTGGGAGGGAAAAGGAGAGCATCAATTGCTCAAAGTTCTAAAATGTAGTCTTTACGCCAAATTTACTTAATTCTGCTTTAATATGTTAAGTTCTGCTGATGTTTTCCAGGTAACTGAAAAATAGTTCCTCATATCCCAGAGGGAGTTTATTGAGTCCATTTTCTCTGAGATTCTCTTGTCAAATGTATTTCTTCTTTCTTTTTTCTAAATCTAAGAGCAAAATTGCTGTTTTAAAACCTTAAATGTTATAGCGTAATGGCTTCCTGCAATCTTTCTATCTTAGGACTTTAAGTTGAGCAGTACTTACTCTGCCTACTTATCTATCCCTTACTTTATACTCTTAAAGATTTTTCCCCTTTAAACCACACTAAAATGCAGCTACTTTTGAAACTCAGATTCTCTGCTGCTGGAAACATCAGAAATAGGCATAGTCCCTGTAGTTTGTTCTCATCTTTGTCCTGTACTTCAGTAGGATGACTGCTTAGTTAGAACTGGAGCATAGCATATTGCCTAAAATGTTAGTTTTGGGTGTGAGAACCTCGTAGGGGATTTGTATAGGTATGTATTCTTAGCATGCATTATAAAACTGTAAATCCTAGCCTGATACAGTCTCTAGCAAGAATTCTTGAGAAAGGACTGAAAATTGCTTGAAGTTTAATACGCATTCAGCAGGGTAATATGGCTTAAAGCTAGGATGCAAAATTGCAGATCAACCTTGTGAAAGAAAGCTTCAGTTTGATTTCCAGCATCTTTGAATGGCATGAAAAAATAAATTCCATGATGCTTGGGAACAAGGCAAGGATGTTTCTCTTTTCTGTTTGCCCAATTGTACCCGAGTATCTTGCTGAGGAAAGTGCCCTTCTCACTGATGCCTTTGTCATGATTCCATGTAATTTGCTCTTTTTAATAACTGGTACAACAGTGTATTTCTTCAGAATTAATTATATATGGGATTCTTTGCTTTTTAATTTGAGTTCCTAAGAAGAGAGGATAAGTGCAGGACATGTGTTGCTAAGTATCTTGATTACTGCTGCTCTACTCTGTCCTGCCTGCTGTTTGTGTATAATTTAATGATTGCCTCAGGTAGAGGTCTGTGGGTTAAGCAGACTCTATGCAAGAGATGTAAGCACCTGAATTTAAACTGGTATGATGCAGCTTTCCTGATCTCAAAATTTAAAAGGCACAGTCCTTCAAATGAAGAAGTGCTAGCTAGGCTAAGTATGGGGTATGGTTTTCCTGGACTATCAGTAAAGAGGAATGGCTCCTTCAGCCATACTTAAAGGCTTAAGTTCAGTTTTTGTTGGGAGCTGAATCTCTTAATGTGTTTTCGTTTTGGTTTTGTTTAACACTTCTTCTGTAAGTTTAAGCATATAGGCCATTGAAGATTGCAGGGACTGATTTGATGACACAAGGATTTTCAGCTACTGGTAGCAGACTTTTGAAACGCTGTTAGTTGGTTCATTTGCATAGTTAGGATAGGATGTGCCTACTGTCTTTACCTCTTTCATCAGTGTTGCCTGCTTTTTCTGCAGAGCTTTATTATCTGTGGTAAATATCTACTGCCTCTTCTGATTTCCAGCCTAAAATGCTTAAGATTGTAGCAGGCAAGATGCACTCACTAATCTGACTCACCCAAGCTCTTTTTCTTATGCTGTGGAATGAACCTTATCAATTAGTTGGCAGCCACAGTGAATATTAGGAATCTGTCCCCAGTATTTGCAGAGACAAGGGTACCTTTAAAACTATTAAGGATGCATTGAGAGGTTCTTATTTAACTTGGCCAAGGTACTGTCCGATCAGTTTTAAGAATGGATGCTTTGAAAGTATGATTCTGGTCCAAAAATGCGTGTTGGACAGTTCAGGGTATGGCAGGAAGTGCCTTGCGGCCTGGCGCTACCTTACCAGTCCTGCTGCATCGTATGACCCCCTTGGGTTAACACGGCCTTAAATAGCATGGCTGCTCTTCTTCGGTGCCAAATCTGGATGAGTCTTTCTCCTATATTAAGAAAATGTGAATGGCTGTGATATGCCATTCAGCCATTAGGATCTCCTAATCCTGTATCACCCCTCAGGAATTTTGCTAAGCAATTACAGGCAAGTTTCACTCTCCTGCTCACTAGCAACAGGCGCATCTTGCCTCCCGAGCTGCTGAACATTATCAGTCTGAGGTGTACTTGTCAAGAAAAATCTTGCTACAAGTAGTTCCCTAGTACCTCAAACTCAATCTTTTTCCTGCTCCTGGATTCTGTTAAAACATGCTTTGAAAGAAAACAAAACAAACACGTATTGACAAAAGAAAAATACTGCTGCCTCAGTCAAGCCTTTAGAGGGTTAGTTGCCTCAGTATGCCTGGTGTAGTCCCTCAGAGGTGATGATCACTGGCATTTACCAGCCATTGAACTGCTAAGAGAGGATCTGCTAAATATCTCCAAAAGACTCCTCATAGTTTTACATCTTCCTTCATCTCCCTATGACAGCATGCAGGCCTGTAAATCTATGAAATGGCAGTTTCTCCTCATGGTTGGGCTAAATAGCTCTAAAATATTACTGGCCACTTTAACTGGTCCTTCTACAGCTACCTTTAGTCAATGCTTTTAAGCCCTCTGTTTCTCACAGAGATGCATGTAATGCATACTGCCCTAATTTATTGTAAAGGTCAGCAGTATGTGGGGCTTTCTGCTTTTCCATTGATTAAAGACCCCCTCACATCCTGGTATATCCTTGCAATGGGACCCAGTTCATCTTTCATGGCTTGAGTTAAGAAGCCCATTCCCAGCTTTGCATTGTTTCAGAAGCTGAAAATGCTAGAAACTTAGTCTTTTCCAAGTAACAAAACTCTGACCAAAACCCATGCTGACAACAGTGGTTGGAACCAATCTGCTGCTGGAATTCAGGTTACTCTGATGGGTGAGCACGTGTGTTACATGTGGTTTCTCTGACAAGGTGGCCTGGCATGTAGGGAGTGACTGACTTGAACATGCCAAGACAGGGCTGATAATGTGTATTAGAACTTGGAGGGTGTGGCAGGTGAGAGGTGAAATCTGACTCTTTCAGACTGCCCTGGCACAACCTGCAAAAGAGATTGTAGAAGAAAAGGATGCAGCCTGAGGAGCTGCCAGTATTCTTCTACCACTTGTGTACCTGTCTCTTGTTGGGATTCACTGTCTGGAACAACTTTTAAATATACTGTCCCTTAGCCCTGTTTTTTGTAGGAATGTGAATGCCTCTGCTAGTAGGAGAAATTCTTAATGTGCCCTGTGCCTTCTACAACCTGGCTTTGTGTCCTGCTGCCCCCAAATGAAAGAGGATTGGTGTTGGAAGAGTTTGTCTAGATTCTTTGAAGCTCCAATCTATGAAGGTCCTTTGAGTTCTGCACAGGAGGAGAGAATTTTCTTTCTTCTCAAGTACAGATACTCTTCTATCTTTTTGCTCAGATGGGAAAAGTCATTGTCTTTTACAGCATTATGAAATGAACAGCAACATCTAGATCAAGCTGGTTTCTGGCCTTAATTAAAGCCACCCCATGTTTTGTCCCAAAATCTAGGAGTCAGTTGCCTATGCAGCGGTTACTTCTGAGCAGACATGGAGAAGATATTTAAGTGTACTTTAATGAAATTGATCTCCCTGAATTTTTTTACAACAATGAGATCTTCTGAATTACCTTTAGATCTCACAATGGGATTTAATGTTGTTTTTTGGTTTATCCAGATAGGCTCAAATAGGAGAAAAATTCAGCAGTGTTTGTATTGCTGGACCTTAGTAGTTCTTAAGATCAGTAGCTTTTCCTCAGAGCTTTTGGCTTTATGACACCAGTCTAACGGAAGGTAAGAATTGATTGATAGAACTGAAGCAACATTCAGCCATTGCCTTGTTTCCTTTAGGACATGCTAAAATGAAAGAATCTTGTCTAATAAATCTGTAACATGAATTAGTCCATATGTTGTAGTAAAAGAAGGTACTTCAGTGTTTCAGATTAATCATTAATGAGATCAATGTTTGGTAATTTTCAATTAAGTCACTGATTAATGTCTGTAGAATAAAAATTAAATGCTCTTGAAAAACTAACTGCTGCCTAATATCAAGACATGTCTGAAAGGATGAGAAAAATAATATTTTCTTAAACTAAAATTCAGTATCTGCAAATTATACCTTCCCCTTTCTCTACCTCAATTTGCTTTCTGTATTTTTGACTACATGCTTTGGACAAGCTAATATGGATGGAAAAAATCTGTGGTGTTTTGGGAAGGTGAAGTGGCATGAAAAAAACCAAGAATGTAAGGCTTGTTTCCATCTTTGTCCCATGTAGCTGTGTCCTTTTAGTAATACAGTGTTAGGAGTGCTTGTGGTGTTGTCTAGCTTAGGGTGTGTGGTGGTGTCTGTATTTTTAGGTGTAGTTTATGGGGCCCTTTGATCTATTTAATATGATGCTGAAAGTTAAACTCTCTCCAAAAGCAGTGATTCTTACAGAGCTTGAAAATATTGACCCCTAAAGGGTCGGAAATCTTGTTGGCAAAGAAAATAGTTCGTCGGGCCTCCTTCTGATTCTCTGATCTTGTAACAATTATGGTCCAGGACTGTTGGATAGCTTAGGGCTAGCATCCCTGCTCTGTAGGGCTTCGTGGAGAATTTACTGCTTATCAGGTATGAAAATCATTTATTAAAAATCAGAACAGCAAGTGTCTCTTCAGCTTTGTTACTCTATCTTCTAGTGTCACTCTCCTCATTCTTCCTTCCCTCCCATTCTAATAGGCTTCCTGTTGCCCCATGGTGGGGAATACCTGTATATTTACAATTCATATAACATTTAAAATGTATATAATTATGAAATGCGGAAGTGAATAGTGCTAGTAGCAGAGTAGAACAGTGTTTGATTACTTTTTAATGGTATAAAAACCTCTAATATTTTTCTAACTTTATTATATACTGATTATAAAATGATGTCTAGGCATTTATTATTATAAAATATGCTATTTTAGAAATTACCTTCAACCAAGGCAAGTTGCTTACTGTAATTGCCTTTCTGTAGCTTGAACACTGATGTTTACTTTTAGGAGAATCTGATCTCAATGGAGCCATAACAGAAGCAGGAAAAACCTATGAAGAAATCGCCAGTCTTGTGGCAGATCAGGTAGGAGTATTATGAATACATTGCTGTAATGTGTACAAACATATTGCCTATTTGGATTGCTTCTGACTTTTTTTTTTGGTGTGTGTTAAAACATAACTGCTAGTGCTGCAGACCAGTAAAATGAAATTACTATTAAAAATTTTAAATACACTTTAGTCTTTTATACTATCTGTCAATTCAGAGGTGATCTGGTGGGAGGATATTTCTCTTGGATTGGAAAGCTCATATTCTGGTTTTTATAAAATAGTAAAATTATTACTTCCTCTTTAAATGTGCTATTTCTGATGTCCACAAGCTGTCTTCATTACTGATACAAAAGAATAAGATTTAATCAGGATAAGGTTTCTGCCCCTCCCNTGGGGAAAAAAACAAAACCAAAAAACAAAACAACAAAACAGAACACTAGCAACAAAAAACAGTTTTATTCTCTGCAATATGAAAGCCATCAAATAAATTTAGCCATTGTATCNAAATGCCTGCTTGAGTAAAAATCTAGCTTAAATAAATCCTGAATGGTGTCAGCATTCAAATGACAAATTGATGTTTAGTGTATTAAGCTTAAGGTCTCCAAAATGCAGATCCTCTTGATCTCGAGGTTATGTCTGGAAATTCTTAAAAAGGCTTTAAGTCAGCAACTAAGGAGATGCATGTAGATATCTGCATATATAATGATATTGTAACAGTAATTCCTCTTCAGTGAAAACTTGAGGCAAATCCCCTCACTTCATAAGCCAGTGTTAAGCAAAGANTTACCATTTGAAGTGTTTAAATGTATAAAACAAGAACAGGCTTCTGAGACTAACAAAGATAAAAGCATATCAGATTTGTGTATTCTTTCTTGAGGGCATTTATGGTCCCTCATCCCGAAGAATCCTTGGGGAAAAATACCATAAAAGGAGAAGAAATGTTTTTAAAACTTGAGACGTAAGCCTACTGCCAAGAGATGTGTAATAAATGGATTCTCTTGAATGTTGTTTGGCACAAATAATGTTGTGAAAGGGGAAGCATTTCTTCTTATGTTTGTGTCACAAGGGTTTTCCTGAATTGAAAGTTATGCATTGCACTGAGTTGTAGTCTCTTGGAAAATAGTTTCTTAATTTTATCTTGTATGAT
>VYZX01009274.1:46950-74971 GCA_013401335.1 Brachypteracias leptosomus | reverse complement strand
AAGAAAAAAAAACCCTCAAAACTACAAAACAAACCACCACCCTCCACACCACCACTGCCCACAAAAAACCCCCACAACAAATGAACAAACAAAAAAATCCACCTAACTAATAACAACAGCCCAGACTGATTCTTTCATTTTGAATTGATAATGAAGAAAAAACATAGGCAGGAAGCAGTTTATCATGTGCAGAAGTGTTTTTCTGACTCAGGGTTTTGTCAGACATGATCCAGTTGAGGTTCATGTTCTAGTGGGTAAGATTTTATTTTCTGGATGTTCTTTGAATCAACTTTTTCTTCTTTAGAATCATAGAATCATTTAGGTTGGAAAAGACCTCCAGGATCATCAAATCCAACCTTTGCCCAGTGTCTCCCTGACCCCTAGATCATGTCTCGAAGTGTCACATCTGCTCTTTTTGAACACCTCGTATTTACACCATCTCACTATCCCTGGAGGTGTTGCACTGGAAAAACTGGGAAAGTGAGGTGTCAGGTCTCAGTCCTGCAGGATATCAGGCCCTTAAATGCATCCTGTTACTTCAGCTGGACTCTACTCATTGCTGAGGGAGTTGCATCTTTGTTAGCTGACTCAAAGCCAAGAGTTTTCAGTATGTTACGGGATGAAGTCAGAGCAGCACACAATTGATTTTAAAAACAAACAAGAAAACTCCCCACCCCTACCTTCCTGGTCACAGTGATGCAAGAGAGCTATATAAGTGGTAATCATGGAGGAGACCTCTAGGATGGCTTTTACAATGTAGAGTACTTTTTCTCCCTCTCTTGGTATCTCAAAATATGTTTAACTTTTTATTTCAGCCATAAGCTGTGATCTGACAAGAGGTACAGAAAGTGGTGGAAGGTGTTAAGTCAAGAACCTCAGTCAAGAATGGGTCCAACACTACTGGCTGTATCTTTTTTTTCTTTTGAGCTAAATATTTACAGCTATGGCTTACAACTTGATATCTATACTGTTGGAAATCTGAATGTCCTAGCCAAATTCTGTTGAAAACACTTTAGGAAAGAGCAGTTACCTCAGTAGGAGAAAATCCTGTTTGTATTCTTTATCAAATCTTTGTACACCTGTGTATGTAACAAGAGCCTGGCTTTATCCAGGAAGTGTCCGTATTTTATCAGTAATTGACATCCTACCAATTTTTAGCAACAGTTCCATCATAACTTGAGTGCTGCAGGCAGAGCAGGTTGTGGAAGCAGGAGAGCAGTAACTATGCTGACAGGGCTGGACACTGAATAACTAACCTGAACTGAGTGAAACTGTTCCTAATTACAAATGCTTCTCTTAAATAATTTGCCTCCTGGGTCTAATTGCAGCTGAGATGAATCACTTCCACAGTAACCGGATTTATGACTACAACAGTGTCATTCGTCTGTATCTGGAGCAGCAGGCACAGTTTTATGAAACGGTAAGGTGTAGTGTTGCAATGCCATTTTCCTGGCACATTGTGCTGACACTTTTATAAGGAATATAGTACTTGATCATCTTTTTGCATGAGAGCAGGTATTTGAAGAATTGTATATGTAAAAAAAGTAATAAAACAAAGAATGAGTTTAAAGTAATATTTTCTTGTAGATACTATCCTATGTACGTGACTGTGTCACATTAGATCTAAATTCCAGTGTCGAGAAACATTATTGTTGACTGATTCCTCCCCAACACCAGTACTAAGGTTACAAAGCTGCACTGGTTACAAAAATAAACCATTTGAATGAAACTTCCCCCCTATAGGACAGGAGGATGAAGGGAAGCTTCTGTGATTTAAAGCCTGATATATACAAGTGTGGGGCAGGAGAGATTGGAGTGGTTTAGGTGGATTATTAAATATGTTAACTCTGAGCACTTGAACCACAACCTGAATTCTCATTGAATATTGTTCTTATGCATGTATTTCTTGTGGTTTTTCAAATGAAACCCGAGAAGAGATTTTTCTAGTGTGATATGCTAGTAAGACATGTGAGTTTGATGTGCTGGAACTTGGCTACTGTTACTTCAAGGAGTAATATAAGAAATTGGTTGCCCTTCATAGCAGTAAAAGGTGCCAGTGGGGCTTCAGAAGTATCTTTAGTGAATGAGAACTGCAGGTCCCCCATCAGGTCACTTTGCTCAGTTTCTCTGGCACATCTGATGGGGTCAGACATAGGTTTCCCCTTTCCTTCTTCCAGTCTCTTGTCCAGTCTATTCCAGTTCTTCCGGTTGCAGCCTCACCAGTTTCAGCAGGGAAATGGATTTCATGAAAAATCTGGCTTTGTTCCTGTAGTCCTCCTGCATAGTGCAGTGCTAGATAACCTAATAGGCAGATGACAGCCCTCTCTACAATACCTTCTCTAACACAACCTCAGTGGTGAACGCCCAAAATGAACAAGGCAGGAAGTGTATATATGAGAGGAAAGGTCCTTATAGCAGAATGCTTTGAGACTCCTACATACACAATCTGCAGTAAAACCTGAAGTTTTTCAGAAAATTAGGTAAAAATTTGTTTAATTTCTTAGCCTGTAGTTGCATTTCTGTGTAGCATAAAGTGATTACATATTAAACATATTCTGTTTCTTTTTTTCAGATTGCACAGAAGCTGAGGCAGGCACTCAGCCGCTTTCCTGTGATGTAAAGAATCAGGAGTTGCCAACAGTAAAGAACAACTCTGAAGTGCTTTTCTGATTTGAGGGCAATGCTAACAACTTGTTAGCCTTTGCCAGCCAAAAAAACCCCACCAAATAAACCCCAACAACAACAACAAACAGTTGTGGAAAGAAATAATTATTTAAAATTTTACTTTATCAGCCTAGATCAAAAGATAAGGTTCACTTATCTTGAATGCTCTCTCATTTATATCATTATTTAAACAGGAAAAAAACCCCTAGGTAATGCTGCCAGTTACAGCGATCTAAATTACCAAACGGATATGTTGCCATGGACTTCATGCAGGCTTGTGTCTATCAGATGTTCCTCCAAAAATTCTTAACATCAGAGTTACAAATTCATATATTTTTTTTAAGTGGGAAAGCAGACAAGCTTGAGAAAATGGCTTTAATACTCATTATATTCAATTCAGCCCTCTAGTGATTCAGTAGCCAGGAGGAATTATATTTGCATATGTTTCTGGTACATGTTCATAATAATCTCCTGAATGAACACTTTGTTCTAAGTTTTTGCTTCCCATACACAGCCATGGCATACTGCTCCCATTATGATTTCTGGTAAATACCATTCATTCTTCCCTTCCTTTTTTTTTTTGTCCTTTCTAACTAAATCTTTTACTTGTGGCACAACACCTCAGAGCTCATGTCAGGCTCTTGCTTTCTCACTAAGCACTGTGTAAGAAGACAAAGTTCGAACAAGGAACGAGCCATTCAGGAAGGTGTGAAAAACAGTTTTTCATACCAGCACTTTGATGCCCCCACTCTCCTCCCGATGTTTATGCCATAAGGCACTGGTGTTCCTCAGTGCTGTGCAGGGCCAGCTTTGCTTTTACCCCTCAGAGTTTGAAGTGTTTCAGCAGAGGGGACACTGCCATATCTGACCCAAACCAGTAGAATTCCCCAAATTCCAACTAAACTCAGGTCTTCATCTATTAGTATGGTATGCTGTTGGCTTGGGTTAACTTTTCGTTACCTTCTAATGCAATGTAAAAGGTGACAAAAGTACTAAATAACATCATGAGTTATCACCCAGACTCTGTGCATTGATCATAATCTCTTACCAGGTGGCACAGTGTCCTCTTTCATACAACTGAAATAGCATTTCAGGCCTGGGCTTCTCAAAACAAAAAAGCCACTACCAAGCCTGTTCACGATGGACACCAACTACAGTAATAATATAATGCCGTAAGCAAGCAGGAAAGCCAAAATGCAGTGTTTTGCTAAAATGTGCCTAGAGTAAACATTTTAGCCTTCTACCAATAAGCCATTCTAAGTGATGGGTACAGTCTGCTGGTTGAATAGTTGCCTTACTCTGTTCAGCATTGGTGTCCCTTTTGTGTGCTAGAAGGAAAAATCTGAGTCTGTCTGAATAACCTGAAACCAAACCAGACTAAGCCCAAATCTAGATGCTTTTCAGTGTCACAGGTTTTGTTCACATTTTATAAACGTTGTCTTTTTCTCCTCTCAATTTTAGTGTTTTGCTTCTAAAATTCCATAGTGCAGTGTTGTTTGATACAGCCATTTAAATATGTACAAATTGTAAAGAATGTGTATAAATGTTTTACACCAAATGTAAGATCTGCTTGCATGTAGAAGCAGCTTATATAATAAATTGTTACAATGTGTACAGTAAATTCTGAAATCACTTTTTCAAGCCAGCATTTTTTTAGCTTTTGTATATTCACTTTTTGGTAATGAAATCTTTGTAACAGACTCTTAATTTGGAAGGGGGGAGGGTCTTTTTACCAATCTTTAAATAGCTCCGTATGCACTAAAGCTGAAGGTTCTTTATCTTGAAGAGATTGTTTTGGAATCTAAGTGTAAGCTGTGCATTCCCAGTGCAGGGAAGCTATGACAGTAGCAACTATGTCAGAGATGCAATGTTTTGGAAAAAAGAAAAACTGTTTAAAGACTTCTAGTAAAATGAAGTTAAACTGATAATAAATATTTATGTATATCCACCAGACTAGTGTTTTTTTGGTTTTGTTTTTTTTTCTTTGAAATCATCACATTGCTTTTTAACAGGGTGATGCAGTATGAGACAGATCCTCCTCAGATTCCAGCTGAGGAATGAGAAAGGAGCCGTGCATCCTCCATAAAGCAGGCATCCCAAGGGAATGGTATAATAGCGCTAGTGACTGCAGACCAGCAAAGCTACAAGCGTCTTGTGAGCCTTCATTATTCGGGTCAGTCCAGCTCCTGGTTGATGGAACCCTCCTGACTGCAAATAAGTAGTAGAGCACAGTGCTACTTGTGTATTCCTGGCTTTGTGTCGGCATGGTGTTGACGCAGAATAGAAATTAGATTGTCTCTGATGTTTGTTTTTTAAATTAGATGTGAATAGTGGCATAGTTAGGTTGGGTGAGTTGAGAGCAACAGAAAAACCTTCACCCTGAAGATGCAGTCATAAAGCAAGAATAACAAGTTAGAGTAACACTTGAGCAGTGCCCTCCTGCATGTCATTTGTCATAGTTGAATAATTTAATCTCGGGAGCATCAGGAAGCTTTAATACTGTTTCCTGGATTATGATTTTCTTCAAGGATGAGCCAAACCCTAGCTCTATCCCAGTGATTTCGTAAAAGACATCAAATGTTGAGTTTAACTTTATAAATTGTTTACTCTATTACTGCTAAAATACTCAACTCATTTTTAAGGATAAAGTGTAGCTATACAAAGGGGGATGCTCCCTGTATTTCTTGCCTGCAGCTAATCCCACATTGGGATTGGAGTGCAGTAGCAGACTGTTATTGTTGTTTCACTGTATGGTATGCTTTTGGAAGAGTACTATGTACTGCAATTAGAACAAGTATTCTTTAATGCTATAATAAGGCCTAACTTTGCATGAGTACTGAAATGTTTACATTGCTGAGAAGTTTTCTCTGATGAAGCAGTTGAAAAAGTGTTACCATACACTTAATTCTGTAAATTCTGGTGAAATAATATACATCCATTTTCCTGCTACCAAAATTAGTCTTGTTTAGTGTGGCAGAATAATTCAAGACTGTAACAGCCTTGTAAAGGAGGAGATGCATCTCTTGTGCTGTGGTTGGGTTTGATGTACACCAAGCACTGCCAGTCTGGATTGGCCAGAAGTGCTCCCCAGCCTTGCAGCCGCCTGCAGCACACCAAGCACTCCTCAGCAGGCCTCCTGCTACGGCCCCTCCTGCCTGCTGGGGTGTTTATGCTCAGACCTGTGAGCAAGCACCAGGGGAAGGTGAGCTGGGGGTGGAGGGCTTCAATCAGTTGTTTTTTCCACTCTACATATGTGCCATATTTTTCTATAACTCTTCTGACAAAATTAACACTAGTGGCTGATATAACACAGGTACAGAACAGGGGGAATAACCACTTGGGCAGAAAAAACCCCTTTTTTTCTAAGGAATCTCTAACAAAAACAACCTTAGAATTAGAAACATAAGGCCTGGCTGGAGACTGGTCCACCCATCCTAGTGTGGCAATATCAATTATACCCATATGATTTTAGAGGTCATCTGAGTCACAAATACACATTTTCTTGGAATCCACAAGCCCTTTCCAGTAAATCAGCAAGCTATTGCTTAAAAGGCTTTCCCTTGCATACATCATCACTTCTGTAAAGTTGTGTGTATATAAAATACCACCTCTAAGCTTGAGTTTTTTGTGAACTAGAACAGTTAACTGACATATCTACTAATTTTTACATACTAGAAGCCTTTCCTCATGTTAATGCATCACCTTTCTTTCCTGGGTGTGTAAAACTAATCAGCTCTGTTGCCCATGCCAGTCCTCTTGATACATGCCAGATGAGCACTGTGGCTCTCACCATTCCAGTAGAGTCACGCTGCTGGCTCATCAGTTTATGGCATTAATGCCCTTGTTGCCCTGCTGGGTTGCTGTCCAGCTGCCTAACTTTCATACAGTAGTCAAATATATGTAGAGCTTTGCACATCTATCACAAATGAAATATAATTCCCAACCACATTTTCAATTGATAATGCTTAGTTCTGTCTATTTGCAACCCAGGGCTAGTTGAGGTCGTGCAGGTTTTTTTTCTTTTAATAAACTTATATTCCAATTATTTAATAGACTTCCAGTGTAAGTTTTCAACTTATTTTATGCCTAGCTAATAGTGCCCATCTGTAGAACACATTCTCTTGAATTTCTGAGACTTGAACGTGATAAAATTGTCAGAGTTATTTCTAACCCCCTCCTGTTTGCATCTCTATATCCCCTGTTTTTAATTAGGCTCATCTTCCAGTCAAAGGAGGATATGTGGCTATTTGGCTATTTGCACAGATTCTTCTCAACAAACTTGGATTAGCTGAGTTTTGCCTCCACCCCCCCCCGCCATGGCTCTTTGCACATTGGTTTTGACTGTGGGATCTTTGCAGTATGTTTGCTGACAGAAGTCAGTATCTTTGACATACAGAATTTAAGTTGACATAATTTCCTTGTTTTATAAAGGTAAAAAATGTTTGCCTATTTTTAATCTTCTGGGCCTTTTAGTCTTTCCTGATTGGTCATGCTTTCTTAAAATATCATAATTCTTTACCTTCCAGCTAGTACACCTACCACCTTCCTGTTGAACTTCCTGAACTCTAGGTTCTTCTCATCTACAGAGTTAACAATTATTTGCTTCGTGATTGACCTGATTAGCTTCTTTGAACTGGTCCTGTCAATCTGAAGCCAGCTTTCTCATGCTTACTAAACACTATTCTTCCCTTACTCTGGCCTGTGGCTGTATTCTCCTGTGAAAATACATTAAGTCATGTATTTTTCTGTTAGGGCTGAAGCAAGATGATGTATCATATTTAGTATTTTCTGTTAACAGCAGACTTTTGCTACCCTTAGTTTTCCTCTTATACCTAACATCTTTAAAGACTACTCACTTTTAAAATTATTTGCTAATTTGCCATAGCACACATTTATCCATTCAAGGTCACTTTTAATTCACAATGCCTTCTGCTGCAATTAAATCTCAGTAGATGCAAATCTAGAATTGTTACTCTTCACTGGTATCTTTTATCTTCTGAAATGTCATTCCCCAAACAAACAAATAATTTGATTCCAAGAAATTGTTTTCCTAAAAAATATAAAATGGAGTAGAATTTTAAAGTTGTAATTAAATTGCTACTTCTAAGAGCTTTGTTAGAGGTTATCTCAGCAGAGTAATGACAAATGGTAGGAGTATAAAAATAACAGAAAATATAGAAAGATTGGGGAGACTTAAAAAAAACCTAACTGTATTATAACTTGGTTTCTTCTGAATTGTATGTAAGTTGTTTGACCTTAGTTATCAGCCTGTCCCCAAAGATCCTTGCCAAGAGTGAGGAATGTGGGACAAGTGATGTACACATATACACGCCTATAGGAACGTGCAGCATTTGTGCTAGTTAAGATTGCTGAGCCAGTTCCCGTGGGCTGCCAAGTCTGCAATGAAAGGCATCAAACTGAGAAAAGGGATCTGCCAAGTGTGTCGGAAACCAGGCAGGTTCTTTGACCATCTAACAGGATTGATAAAGGGGAAGGGAGGTGCAGGAGATACAGAAGAAAGCACTTGTCATTGGCCAATTTAGAAGAGGTTTGTCTGGGGCAGTGGAAGAGCATTGCCTGAAAAGCTTGGAAAGGCAGAGAAAGTTTGGAGAGAAACTCTGCAGAGAAAAGAGTGGGGGAAAAAAAAAAAAGGTAAAGGTCTCCTTTAGGATTTTGAATTCCTTTTCAAAATTTCCTGAAAAGATTTACCCAAAGGTTGGAAGCAATGAGAGAAAGAGCAGTGGTTAATTTAATTTTGTTTAGTTGTTGGATCCCTGCTAGAAATAACTACAGTTTGGAATTCTTATGCTCTTTCAGCCATAACATGTCTCTCAGGAAAACGCCTCTGTGCTGGAATACTTAGAAAGGATGAGTTTAAGCTCTTAGGATCAGTGAAATTTGGACCTGATGCTGTATTGTAGTCTGTGGGCTGTACAGTCCCATTTACATGAAGGGATGACTGACAGGAAAGCTGCACCTGTAAATGTAGCACTGAGTTTAGGGGAGGAAGAGCACTGCACATTACCTAAACCAAAGCAGGTCAAGTGCCTTGGGACTGAAACACACCTGCCTGGGGGTGTCTGGCCAAAGAAGCGTGCAGCTGTCTGGTGCTTCAGTGGCTCACTGTGTTTCTTCAGACTTCTTGCCCACGAACAATGTCTGCCCTGAACTAGGAAAGACTAAAGCAATATGAAAGCATGCATTAGGTGAGCTCTCCACCTACTGATTTCAGTAAACAAGCCTGCTCTGAATGTACGTGATTTTTCCTGTAGGCTTCCTCACAGGAAATGTTAGTGTGGGGATGCATGGAGGGACAAGTATATTTACTTTTTGTTCTCAAACACCTGTACCAGGATGTGTGAGTGTTCTCTTTGTAGCTTGCTGATAGGGACACTGAGGGACAAATGAACTGTCACATGTCAAGAAGGTAGGAGGGCTGAAAACAGAACCTAACTGCTAATTCTGAGGAATTTGATGCTAAAATTCACCTAAATTCCAAACTGCAATCTCCAACCCTTACCCAGCTTCTTTCTCCTCCCTTGGGCCTCCCCCTCCCAGCCCTTCAGCTGATGCCTAACTCCAGAGCTCCTGACAGTTTGGTAAAGTCTCTGATACATGGAGGAAGTACCTATTAAATTGCTTGTCACAGCATTCACCCACATCCACCTGCAGTTATGTGATGCCTCAATGAATTTGGTCACTCACAGGAGACTCAAACAGTGGGATAGCAGACTGGAGTTCACAGAATAGGGACTGTGAAGGGCATGCCCTCATCCTTTCTGTACCAAAGGAGAGGATTAAGGGACTGAACACGAGACATTGATAAATGGAGAGGCAAGCTTTTTATTTGTGACCATTTATGGTAGACTATCTGAAGAAAATCAGTCTGATTAAAAAAACAAAAACATGACAGTTGAGGATGAAACTGGATGATAAACATAATGGTACTTCCAATGTGGAAGCTAAATATTTATCAGGCTTCTTTCAGATCTGTAATTGCATCAAGATAACTAGGTTAGGTTAGTTAAGGCACTAGTTGTTGTACTGTATGGCCCTTGGTATACCTGAGTGGTAGCAGTTTCTAGGACTATGAATTATCTTAGAACAGTAATCATGTTAAAATAATTAGCAAATAATATTGTCATTTCAAACACATCTCAACAAAATACAAACTGTAATACTTGTAAATCTATAGAAATTAGTGTCTAATCCCACCTCTTTTTTTAAACCTGTCACTATAATGTCCAAGGACATGCTGGAAACACAGATCTTCAGAAACCCCAAACAAGACAGTGCCACTGTTTATCCAATGTTCATCTATTTATATTTATTTTATTATTTTTAATCAAATTCCAAGCCAGACACAGGATCTTGTCAAGTTTTGTGCATCCAATAATATGATGACTCAGCAAGTTAAACTGTTGCCAAAGGGCAAAATGCCTCAAAAGTGGTGACCATACAGAGGTGAGGGAAAGTCTTCTAATTGTTAGCTAGTTCCTGACTAGTTGACTAGTATGTTTTAAGCTCAGTAAATATTTTGTTTAAGAATTCAACAGCTGGAAGAGAAGTGACAAGTTAAACATAGCATCTGTTGCAATAGAGCAACAAAATATAAACCAGGCTGCTTGCTGTTAGGATGGAGTTGCTGAGCTTGATATTGCCCCAGAAGGTTCCTGTCTGATTGCACTCACAAGGACTGCACTGCTCAGCACTCGTTACGCCTGCAAAGAAAGTTGAGAAGTAAGTAAACTTAATTTGTCTCCCCTGCCTAAGCAGTGACACTTTTCTGGCTGATTCGAAATCACACCTACCAAACTTACAGCAAAGGCTTTTTCCTTTTTGTTTTTTTTTCCCCAGGACAAAACTTTGAGATGGAGGTAGATACAGAACAGGTCTTCTTTACTATTGAGCATGTTTATGCTTATTGGCAATAAACAGACTTTTCTGGAGTAAGAACCAGTGCTAGTCTAGTTTCTGCTTATAAACACTGTCTTAATGCTTGGCAGAAAGGAAACAACAACAACAAGCCCCAAACAAAACCACAATGCAAATGTTTATGAAAGTCTTCCAAAATTTACACTGAATTCTCAATCAGTAAGGGGAGGTTGCTATCCAAAGATTGCTATACTGTAAAATAAGTCTCCAGGATGGCTGCGGGAGTTGGGGTCTATTCAAATGTGGTGTAAGATCAGCATAAGAAAAGGGCAATTTGCAGGGACTACAGTGGTTTCAGAGGGGGCTGAGGATCTGCTCCTAGAACAAGAGAAGAATTCAGACAAGCTGTGACTGTAGGTCTGCCTCACACCGCTCCCTCTGAGCAAGCTGCTAGGTTTATATTGTAATTATCTAGTGGCCTTAAGTAATTTAATAGTGAAACAAAACAGCCCTTCCCGAAGAGGATTGTGTGTCACAGGGAAATAAACTAAAACTCAGCCAACAAGTAAGCATGATATTGGGTGGTTGCAAGGGAGCTTGGGCAGACACCTGCAGCAGAGCAGACAGCACTGCAGGGCTGTGCGTGGTCCCTGGGCTGCTTCTCACTGCTACAGAGCCAGAGAGCAGTAATCAGCTCAGGTCCACTGCTGAACCCTGTCTGGTTCCAGCTGTATGTGCTGCACATAGGTATGGTGATAAACCATTCTGCAGCATAAAGACAAGATGGATGTGCACTATCACTGTCTGGTTCCTCCTCAACCTCAGGATGCAGCAGCACCTTGGCTGGCCCTGTGTGGGACTAGCCAAGATCTTACAATGCATCTTGGTTTTGCTCTGTGCCTTGCCAAAGAGGCCTTGCTAGACAGCTGACGGCCCTGAAGGCAGAGAGGCTGTGAGTGTAGCTGGTTGCTGGCACAGTGAGTAAAGAACCCTAGAAATCTGCTCCAGGATACCTTGCAGTTTTCTCCTGTGAGATCCAGCCACCACTAAGTTAACCTCAATAGCCAGCACTAGGCAACAGTTCAAGTGCTGATGATAAAAAAAAGACATTAAGCTATTAATTCTAGTCAATACACATAGATCTGTCTCTAAAGGCAGCAGGTTGCTTAAAAATGGTCATTTTCTAATGGTTTCTCTGCAGTATCTCCTTCTATCCAGGACTTCTGTTCGTATATCAGCCTTCTGAGTGGCAGCTTCTAGGATTAAACTGAGTTTAGTTACTCTGTCTTCTAAGAGGCATTTTTAAGTTCACAGAGCATCTATGAACTTACTATTCAGGCATGTTATAAACTCTGTGCGTTAATGTTTCCATGTGGAAAAGATCTGCATCAGTTCTGGCTCTTCCATATAGTTTGTAATAAATCTCCAGGACCAGACAAAGTCTGTTTCAAATTTCTGCAAGGAGTAAAGATAGAATTCAGCTGAACTCCTACCAAAATATGCAAAAATATTATTAAAGATAGCTACTCTGTAAGAACAGCATAGGAAAGCTGTCATTGCAACATCTTATAAAAAGACACAGGAAGAAATTGCAGCGATAGCCCTGCAGTAACTCTCCCTTTGCATCAGGATCACTATAACAGCAGAGCAGTGGGGTAAAGAGCATCAGAAAACAAAGCAGGGAGAGGGAGGGACAAAGAAGGGTAATGAGGGCAGCAAGGAAGGCAATCCAAAGAGCTAATGAAGGTAATGAAAACAGCAGCAAACAGGCATTGCATGCGATGAAAAATACTGGACTGGGTGTCTGGCAGAAGTAAGGCTGTTACTTTTGGCTTGTGGCTCAGAGGGGAAGACATAAACATTGCTGTCACACTCCAGCCTCCCTGCCCCCTCTAAAGTTTGTTTTACATGGCACTGTAATTCTCACACCCCAGGAGCTGGCTTCCCCCCAAATCCACAGCTTTGCAAAGCTTTTCCAGCCCCACCCACGTGCAGCCTTTCCACTCCACCCGCCTGCTTTACCAAGCTGCTGAGATTATTTTGGCTTGCCCACACTCTGTGCTTACCCCTTACCATGCACACCAGTCTGGTCACTGGTACTACTGGGATACCTGTAATGGTGGCTGGTACCAAAAGCAAGGAAATGTCCTAGGAATAGAGTTCAGATTACAGAGAAAGATGGTTTCTTACCTCCCTTCCACCCTGTTATTTTTTTAAAGCTGCCTCCCCCTAGCTTGGAGAAAAAAAAAAGAGAATAGGCTGTAAATTAATTTAGCTCTAGCACATGTAACTTTCCATCAGTAGAGCCAGTGAGCCCTAGACTAGCCTACTCACCTGTATTTACTAATCATTTGTGCTAGGAACACCATGACCAATCCCCAGAGTAGCAGGGATTGCAGGACAGCTACAGATACAGTGAGATCTAAACCATCTGCACCCTGGGGTGGGAATGTATCATTCTTAATCAACCTCAAACTTCCATAATGGTTTATATGTTAACAGTGGATGCAGCACGAGTTAGAAATATAGGCAATTCTAGTTGTACAAGTAATGCAAAATCTTGTTTTAGCAAGCAGAAGGGCACACCTAGATAAACAAGTTGTCAGAAAACAAATACTGACTAGCACACAGAATGAAAGCCTACCTATGATTACTTGTACATACACATACCCCGTGGATTTAATTGGTGCCCAAGGCAACCTACAAAATGGTTGTTCAAATAACTTCAGACCATGGTATTTCCTCAGTCCTCTTTTCTGGTCTGTTCCCCTCATTCACACTCTCTGTGGTATTTCAGCAGCTACCCCTTTACAGCAGCACTGACAGAGTTAACACTTTGTTCTATAGTTCTTCTTTCCTTTCAAGAAAAACATATGTTTTTCACTCCGCATTCACCATAAATTATGGAGCTGTGATATAGCTTGACTCCTTATCCAGTTTGCTCTATTTTACTGTTTTAGTTTTTCTTTACCCTTCTCCACTTCATGGCTTGTGTTGGACTGAGTAGCCTCATTAACTATTCTGATTTGAACTGCTTCCTTTTCACTTATTTTCAAACTATTCAGTTTAAGTCATCTTGTCATAAAGCTGCTGAGAAGGTGAGGAACCCAATGCCATTTTTACAAGATTTTTCTAAATTAAAAAGAAAATAGTTTAAAAAACCACAATCTCTCAGTCTTTCAAATAAATGAATATTCAGGTAAATGTTCTCCTTCCTTCATGTGAATGTGTTACTATAATGGTCTTTGGTCCCCTTGTTCTTTGGTCTGAAACCCCTCCTAAATCCTAAAATTAATGGGCTTTCTAAAGTATGAGGAGACATAATACCACAAAGCATCTGTTTATAAAATGAAATGAGAGAAACAGGCCTAACTTAAATTTAAAAGCACCACATATGTTGCACTGGGAACAACTAAAATGGAAAAAATGTTGACATGTGATAATAGAAGAGCAAATCTACATGTGCAAGAGTGTTTGGGCTGCTTTTAGAGGGTGACTTGAATACGTGGGGGTTTTCTGTGTGGGTTAGTATTTGACATACAGTGATCCATTATCAAAGGCAGTAGCTAGATATTCTGTATCTTAAGAAAGATGCAGCAAATAAATCCTGAACCTTACACCTTGAGAATGTTTCCCATGGGACTTACATATGAGAACTGGGGTTCTGGATTATGTTTACGATTTAGGAGAAATTATCCTACTTATCACAGAGATTAAAGGCTCCTTCTCTCAGTAGTTGTAGGGTGGTGGTACTGGCTGCTAGATAGCTGTTGTGTTCCACCAGACTGCTGGCACAGACACTGCTGCCACATGCTGTGTTTAGAGCAGTTTTAAAGGCCTCTCAGATCTATCTGAAGGAAAGCATGAAGAAGTAAAATGCTGATAATAGATTAATTTACACAAGATGGAATAAGAGTCAAAGAATAGCAATAGACTTTTGCCCCTTGTGTTCTTCAAAGTTAGCTAATTTTTTCTTTTGGAAAGCAGTGATTTCATATGCTTATGTTACAAATTCATGTTTCTGAAGGTAAGCACATATCTTCTAATAAATCTATTGATGTAATGATTCAATTGTATTAAAGCGGTGCTCTCAAAATAGAACAGTCTCTTTTTTTACCCCATTTTTTGTTCAAGTACTTAAGCAAGCTGAAACTTTTACATGGACAGATTGTGTCTAGAATTCACTTCTGCTCACAAAAAATCTTTAATTTTGCTTTAGCTTTTTGTTTTGTGTGCAAGAAAAATCAGAACTGGAATATGAGATTACTTTAAAATATCAGTCTTCGTTGCTTTTATACATGTATTTCTGTGAACAGAGAACATATGGTCACCTAACCAACAAAATCCTATTAGAAAATGCTACAACTGTAAATATCTAGCACTGAAAATAAACCCAGTTAATGGGCTCTATTATCCTTATGAGTGTTGAAACAATTCCCAATGATGCTTATACGCTGACACTCCATAGAAGTTACTCTTCCTTGAATGCCTGATCACACTGAGGGTAGACTCTAGTTCAATAAGCTTTAAATAAATTAATATCAATTAAAGATATGTATTGAGCATGGAAATGCTGTTCTTCTTGACCTCTCCTCCTACCCCTCATTTTTAAATGCCTCATTATAGGTCTCATCTGCTCTGTATGCTCCTTTTTTTCTGATATGTAATCTGTATGACCAAATAGGACAAATAAGTAAAGATTCTTGTGTCAAAAGAATTAATTTGCAAGTTAATTCTGGTAGAGGGATCAGAATCTAATATTTTCCTCAAGAAATAGTGTACTGCACTATGAAAATTACCCATATATATATGAGGCCCTCCTGTGACTTGACTGACTGCATTTTTGACTGACTCCATTTTGTCCTCAACTTTTCCAATTTTTGTGTGACTTGGTTAGTCTAAAAAATACAAGGTTGTTTTTGATTATTTAGCTCTCAGCTTTCTGTTGTACTCTCGCATTTTCCACCCTTGTATTAATCTGTGGCTGTCTAGCTCGCTATAACATCTCAACAGACAATGAAAAAGATTCTGAACAACTAGGAAAACTCTATTCCTTCTTATGAATATGTAGCATCAACAGAAAAGTTCAATTCTTATTTAAGAATGAAGTTAGGCATGACTTTGCTGCACCAGGCAGTCTCTTCCAGTACCCTGTCTGTGAAAATGGTAGCCACTGCATACTAGAGAAATGCCACAACAGGCAATCTGGGATCACCTCTTTCTGAAGCTTTCTTCATAGCTGACTCACAGACAAGAGGAAGGCCTCTTTCAACTCATTAAAGTCATGGCCATTGATATGGGGAAAACTCTGCTTTCACTGTTCAACAGAGGTGTGCACAATTTGCCAGAAGATAAGAAAAGGCATGCTCTACAGAGAAAAACTGCCAGCTTGCATGCTGCATATCTGTCTGTGTAGATAATAAGCAGTTCCCTTCAAATCTGAAGTTCCTATTTTATTAAGCATTTTGGTTTTCCTATCAGGAGTTCCAGAAAATTAGGCAAGAAGCAGTGGAAAACTCTGTGGCTTCCTAGTCGTTCAAACATGAGAGGGGAATACCTATAACTAATCAGCCAGGCATGTCAGCCTGGAAGAAACAATTTTATCTGGTTGTCTGGTCACTATTACTGCCTAAATAAACGCCATATGACTAATGCTGCTCATCTGCACATAGTTTTGGGCTGAAGAAACTTAAGCTTTAAAACAGCTGCTGTTACTGAAAATATTCTCTTAATAAGAAAAGGCTATTTATCTGTGAATGCAGTCAGGCTGCCTCTCTAGATGGATCTCTTTCATTTGGCGCATACAGTTAAAATATAGGTGGAAAGGGAGGTGAAAATTTCCACTCACCTCCCAAAAACACTTCAAACACAATTTTTCATTAGCAGCATTTATAAAACAGTTAGCACTCCACCAGGGCACTTCTCAGCCACTTCTGGTACTAGTTTAGAGCTTTGAATTCACAGCCCGGTCTTCTGCCAGTCTGGAGCTACAGCCTGCAGCCCTGACTCAGTCTGAACCTGAAGCCAGTTGGCTTCCAATCCAGCTACCTCTAGCAGTTGAACCTGCACTGTTTATTCACTTGAGACATCTCATCCAAGCAAGTATCTTAGGCTGCTGATAAAGTTAGGCACGTGTTCTGCTGAACTGGAAGCTCAGGTCAGCTTTAGTAACCCACCCTTCTCCCTTCCAAATAGTTGGTTAAAGGGTAATCCTGATACAGAAACACTAGTATTAAAAGTTTCTTTTTCCCGTGGTACCACAGACCCCGGGGGGCAAGGAGTAGGGGCTTCTCATCAGGAAAGGCTGTAAACAGGAGTGGAGAGTTGAAAACATTGTCACTGCCTTAAGTACAGAAGACATCTCTGTATCACTCCTCTTACACTCATGAACAGGTCAAATGTTCTTTGTCAAGTTCTAAACACACAAATTAAGCATACTAATTTATCACTTGTGCTTCTTATGCTCTTCACAGTTATTTTTAAGGAAATGCTGTTGACTTTGTTGAGAAACAGTGACCTAGCTCAAAGTGTATCATACTGTCTCTGTAACAAAGTGCCAGATGTCTTTTGCACACAAAGTTCTTTACACCAGCTAGAATAGAAAGCTCTTACCTCAATTTTGCTGAGAGTGAAAGAGGTGACTTTAAAAGCCCACAGCTATTTTCACAGCAACATTTTGGGCACTTTAGCCTACAAGTGTTGCAAGTGCTTCTGTGTGGCAAATTCAGCTTTAGCTAAAAGTTATTCTAATATTAACTAGAAAATATGAAAACAATAAAAGGTTTTGCATATTAGCAGCAATTACTCATTGGTTTGAGTGTCATGTGCAGGAAGAGTTGTGCTGAGGTATTTCCCCTATTTCTTATTTACTTACTGAAGTCAAAAGTTTCTCATAAAAGGCAAAACCCAAACTTTTTTCAATGACCTTGTGAGCACAAATATTTCCTGAGGAATTCGCGACCACTGAGGCTGTGTGCAAGTGGCCAGAAATCTCCAGGAAATGCTGTCAGAAGTGATCTTTTATACTTAGTCTCAGAGCTATAAAAAAAATTACCATTGCATAACATTAGGGACACATATATATTGTTTGTTTCTACTGTGTACCACCAAAGCTTTCTGTACAAGAGTCTCAGATTGCAAAGATCACTCAATAGCACATAAAGACAGACAAGTAATATTACAGGAATATTCACTCACTCTGTGCCCCAAAGTCTAGGATGTGGGGTTCACACAGCTCTTCCAGACAGCTAAACTAAATACATCCTGCCCTCCCCAGTTCTGCTTACCTCTGTTGGGTAACACCCCTGTTCCTATCCTGATACGGCTCCAGGCAAACATGTGATGCCACCTGCTGAGGTCAGCATGCAGGGCTCTTTTTCATTAAGGCAGTTACTTAGACTCTGTAAACATCCACCACTGCAGAGACCCGGGAGCAGGAGTCATTGTAATGCATAGCATGTGTCAGAGGTAAACAAGGGGCTGGGGTGGGGAAGAGATCAGAAATCTGAACCAAACTGACTTGGGAGAAGATAGAAGTGTTCAGAAGTTACACTGAGGTGATTCCTGCAACTGAGGTTATGAAGTGCTGGGACCTTGGCTGTGGGCCCTGAGTTGGGATTGACCTATGGATGAGTCACAACCCAGCAACATATTTTGTTCCCTAAGGCCCCAGAGGCAGAACCTGGCCCACCTGTGTAAGGCCCTGCCTTCCCCCAGGTAATTGTCGTTGGGGTGGTGGGCGAGGCTAGAGATATATCAACCAGGAACTAGATCAGTCTGGGAGAAGCAACAGGGAGCTGATCAGTTTGAAGAGAGTGCCTGTTGGGGCTAGTTGAAGGAGCTTCTTGTTGGGGGCAGCTTGCTGAGCTCTCTCTCAGTGGTGTGTTCCCCTTTGGCTGATTTGAGATGGAGAAGAGCAAACAGATGAAGAATAAAAGATGAAGTTATGCTGAGGGGATGTTGCTGAGTTTGGTGTTGGCCTGAGGAAGAAGAGAGGTAGCAGCACAGGTTACAACTGAATTTCTAATGATAGCAAAGGAACTACGCTTAAAAATCTGTATAAACACAGTGCAGATATCATCTTCACACAACTTATGCCACAGGTGAATTAACAGGAACTAAACTCAATTTAGCAGCTGAAGTCTGTATCTTTCTACCACAGAGGCTGTCCCTCTAACGCATCAGTGCTACAATTTTGTTTGAGCTGCATCTTACATACTTCTGCAGTCAGCAAACAGGAGATAATGAGAATTCCTCCCCTTCTGGTAGGGAGAAAGAAGGATCTCCCTCCCCCTCCTTTAAAGACAGGAGCTGGAAAAAAGAGTTGTAAGGAGAAAAGGAAAGCAAAGGAGCACTACTGCTGACAAGAGCTATTGCACTCTCAAATCCTCCCACTATTTCTGTGCCTTCAGAATGATGAAGATAGCCCAGCGACCCGTTGCTTCTCCCAGCTGACGGCTGCAGAGGATCACCTCCCACTAGTTAGCTGAGGGAACTTTCAGAAAGCAATGCAAAGTATCTGTGACTGCTCAGAGGTAGAAAGAGTGATAAAGAACCAAAGATGGGAGTGTGAAGAGGAGCAAAGAAACTTAATATAATGAAACTATCAAGGCAGAAGATTAAAGGAAAAATCCACTGAGAAAGGAGGATAAAATAAAAAAAGAAAAAGAAGAGTTAATGAGGGTGTGTGGCCTGGGTGAAAGCAGGTGCTGTTGAATGAGTTCACCTGAGGGACTCCTCAAATAGCTATGGGAATTAATTATTTTCCATTATATTCACATAGGAGTGCTCCAGAGCTAGACAGCTCAACTCCAAACGTCAGCTAAAAGATGATCTGCCAGTCTCCACATTCTCTTTTACAAATGGATTTCCATTCATTGAATCTTCAGTGCCATAAAATAAGGCAAGGGAAACCTTTGCATACTCCCCTAATATACTGAGCAGGGTTCCTACCTGAGCCCTCACTTTGGAAGTCATTTTGTGTGAAGGAGATTTGTGAATTATATGGCTTTATTCACCTCTCCTCTTCACCATTTTCTGGTAGTTGCTTTCTCAGTCTTATGTTTCAAAGATAACTGACCTGTGACACAAAGTCTAATTAACCGACTTACTGCTTTTTCAGTAATCATGATGTCACACCTTTAAGAATTCATCATTCCATGCTGTGAATGTTTTGCAGCCAGAACCCTCTGAAAAGATCTGTTTGTGACAGATTTAAAAGGACTCAGTCACGGAGCAACCTCTGGAAACAGCACTTTGTCAAACACGCTGCTGATGGTTTCCAGTTTCCCACCTTCATCTGAGTTTTCCCTCTCACACCTTCATCTCCTCATACTGATTTGAGGTACTGAAAAAAATACCATCCCATGTGCAGTAGTCCCTTCTCTAGTATTCTGCCCAACAAATCTGACAGTAAGGCTTTTATTAACAATCCTAAATTGTGTGTTCTTGGAATTTGCAGTGAAAAGCACTAATGACAAAAATTACTAATGAGTTACAAGCACTAGAAACAGAAAGTGACATACCAGCATCCTCCAAGTGCCAGTTTACTTTCATGATGGAGTTTAAAGAGGACTGTGAAGAATCACTCCTCAAAGACACGCACAAAAAAAAGGAGTGTGGTGGTGGTGGTGGTGTTTTTATTTTTAAATACATAAGTGCATGATCCAAGGCAACATTTTAAAATCCTAAGTAATACAACTGTCATAGGCAGCTCTGATTGTTTTAACTGATACTTTCAGTATTTCATCTCAAGAAAGCACTTTTCTCTAGGGAAAGAGTTCACAGTGAAAGATGACAAAGATATAAATGGATTCTTGGTCTGCCATCCCCAGAGGATAGCTGTGAGAAAGGCCTCCCTTTTCTGTCTAAAAGATACATTCACACTCTTTTTTACATCCTCTAAAGCCCCCAAACTTTGAGCTGTGTGCTCTCCCACTTTTTTTCATCCTGATCACTTAATTTCTACAGTTCCTGGGTAATTTCTTTTATATTACCCAGCACTCTTTATCTACAGACTGTATCAAAGGTTAGGATCAGGGGGGAAAAAAAAGCCCTATGCAAGCACCAATCCCACCTTCCTTACCAGATCCTTTCAAAATGTTGTTTTAAGAGGGCACCATAAACACACCTAAAATTAATTTCCTTTTCAAATAACTACTAATTATAAAACAAATAAAACAGAGATGCGTGACAGGAAGACAGCATCTGCTCTTCAGTTTGTTTCCACCAAGTTCAATGGGGGCAGGTTGCTATATTCCACCTGGCAGAGCACAGCTGTGACTGGTGTCCTCAACATTAATGTGAGACAGGAGTAACAGGTGGTATTTTGGATATTTTTCATTTTGCAGTTTTCTCTACATATAAATGTAAAATGTAATTCTGTCATATTAACAAATCAAAATTATGCTTGATTTACCCATGTATAAATAGGCCTATACTTCCTGCTAGGAATTATAGCAAATTTCCTGTAATCTGAACGCCTTTGTGTACCTGTGCCTGCCTCCTCAATCTATTCCTCCTGGCTGGACTCGGGACTAAACTCGCACTTGTCCTGTACAGTCTCAGCAGGAAACTGTGATGGGAATCCAGCAATATCAGAGGGGAAAAAAAATTGCAACAACGCACTTTTATGTGAAGGAACACTGCCTTTTAATTACTAGTCAGCCTAAACCGTGGGGACAGAGCCGCGCTGCCCGGCGCCGGGAACGGCCTCACCGGGAGGATCGGCCTCACCGGCCGCCAGCCGCGGCCGCACCGAGGGGCAGGCCCCGGCCGGTCCGGGGCGAGAGCGCGGCCTCCGCTGCCCGCAGGAGGCGGGAAGGAGCGCGGCCTGTCCCGGGGAAAGCCGGACGGGCGGAGGGAGCACTTTCGGCGTCTCAAAGCATTCCAAGAGAAAAGAGTTCCCCGCCCCAGGCAGCGGGCCAGCCGCGCCGTCGGGGGATCGACGGCAGCACCAGCTCAGCCCCCGCGACCCGGGCGCCCCGCCGGGGTTGGGGGGAGCGGTGCCGCCGGGCCGGGCCGGGCTCGAGAACGCCCCGCCGGGAACTCCTCCCCTCCCCCGCAGGGCAGGGTGAGCGGCGGCGCCCAGCCGGCGGCTTGTACCTGTCCCGGAGGAGGAGGAGCCGCAGCCCGGGCAACCAGAGGGACAAAGTTAAGTGGAAAGTTTACAGGGGAGCGTGGGTGGGAAGAGAAAGGTAGAGAGGAAAGGGGCAGGTCGCTCCCGCCCCGCTGGCCGCAGCTGGGGAGTCCCCGAGGAGGAGGTGGCACAGCCGTGCTGCTGAACTGCAGGGGACGGGGAGAAGCGGCAGCCGCGACCTCTCCGCTCGATTCACCGCTGGGCGCTCCCTCGCAGGCACGGCGAGGCCTGCTGAGGTGACCAGCTCCCGGGAAGGGGACACGGCCGTCCGCCTCCGCCTCCTTCCCCTCCCCGGGCGTCCTCGCCGCCGGGGAGAAACGGGCTGCTCGGGTCGGGGGCCGCCGGCGGCCTTCTGAGCACCGTGCGCTTGAGGAGACGGAGGCTCCTTCGCCATCCGCGCTGGGAGTCTGGTCCCTGCTGCCCTTTACTCCCTGCGCCCGGCGGCTCCCATGGCTCTGAGCAAAGGGCTGCGGCTGCTCTGGAAGCAGGAGCCGGGGCCGAGCGCCCTGTTGGAGGCGCGCACCCGCCAGGACTGCCTGTTGCTGGAGGCCGGCACCGTTGCGGCGCTCAGTAAGTGCCCCGGGCCGGGCCTGGGCGGGGGGAGGCGGTGGCGTGGGGGTGGCGTGGCCGTGGGTACGCGCCTGGTGCCGGCGGGACTCGTGTGGTGCCTCCGGACGGGTGCCCGGGTGCGGTGGCCGCGGCCGGTCTGAGGAGGTTTGGGACGCCTTCCCCTGGGGCATAGGGAGAAGAAGGGGAGAGCTCCGGCCTGGGCACCGTAGGCCACTGGCCGGAGGAAACTTCCTCACTTCACCCTAAACCCCGGCCTCTAGCACAGCCCTCCAGGCCTGGCCACTTGCTGCCGTTTTGGGGTGATCCCTGGTGCCCTGCCATGCATGGAGGCTTAGCCAGCATCTCCTCCCTGTGCGACCCCGGGTCCGATCCATGTCTGACCAGCTTTCTCATCTCCGGGTGCCATTAGCCGCCCCACCAGCAGCCGGGGTGGAAGAAGCAGGAGAGGCCACCTGCCTGTCTGGTGGCTGCGGGGTCTTGGCACAGGGCAGCTTTACTGTGCAGGACTTGTGTTCTCCAGCCTTGTATGAGCCTTACTGACTGCAGAGGAGGGCCCAGCTAAAGGGATGGGGCCCATTGCCTCTTGAAGTCTTTATTGAGCTATGTTGGGTGCTAACCGACAGTGTAGGCATGGAGTTCAGAGCAGAGATTATTTTAGATGACTAATTTGATATTCATGACCTGTAAAGAAATCCTCACTTGTGGTGGTGCCATACCTGTCCTTGTGGTTTGCTCTGTATGTGGTTGCTTGAGTGTCTGGTTCTTACTGGAAGAGCTTGAGTCTCACCTGGGACAGTGGAAGTCCTGAACGTGCTCAGGGTTGTCTCATCTTGTGTTTTAATACTTGCCACCCATGAGTTAAGGTAATGCTGAAGTTAGACACAGAATAACGAGGTGAGTGGGAATGTAAGGTGCAAAAAGTAATTCAAGGGAACATGTTGTGCTTGTGCAGTGTTCTTGTGCGTGTAATAGTTACCTGTTCCTGCAGCCATGCCACTGTTCACACTGTTGCAGGAGTCTGTAATCAAGCAGCTCTAAGGAAAAGGGGAAGACTTAAACTGTGAACTCTTCATAGAAAGAACTGTATGTGTGTTGTGGTTTGAACAGTGTCAGTCACAGTGTCAGCTCAGGGTCCAAGGCCACAGAGCCGAATCTTCCATCATATATGGTGGTCATTAATGTGTTAAATTTCTCTAGGCTTTTTGTGTCAGTTTTCAATGAACTGACAAAGGTAGTACTGTCTGGTAGTACTGAGCAGCATTTTACTCACTTTCCCTGATTAAAAAACCTGTTGCATTAAAGCTCTTCGTTGATATAAATGGATTTTGGTCCGTTTTTTGTTATTCTGGTACAAATCTAAAGCAGCTCCACTGCCTAAAGCCAATGTACATGGATAAAATTGAGAGACCAATATTCACCTAGCAACCCTAAGCCATTTGTATGACCAGTTGTTGTAAAGATTATTTGCAGTTTCACTACTTAAAGGAATCAATATACAATAGATATTTTTCCCCCAGTGTTGCTATCCCCCATTTGAATTGCTGTGGCTAAACACGATTAGAGAATTTATAGTGTCCTTTAAAATGTGTGTTAGAAGAGTTTTGAAGTAGTGATCTGTCCAGTGGCTGGTGTAAAAGCCTGTTTGCCGTGGCTTTTGAAAGCCCAGTGTCACCTCTTGAGGTAACTGGAGTCATGCATGTGTTGGCATCCAGCCCACTCCCTGTTAATAACATTGTCATTTCTTTCATTTAGTTTCTCTTTTCCTACCTGGATTGTTTCCTATATTGTAGGAAAAGCTAGTTTATCTTGTTGAGCCTGTTTAGTTCCTTTCTTCTGTTTATGCGGCAAAGGACCAAAAAAGGAGGGAAAACCAGCAGTAGGTATTGTGGTGGTAAATTCACAAGAATTGTGAGGAGGAAGCCCTGCAGCCAGGGTGGTAACAAACAACATTAATTCTGTTTTGTTTGACTGGCCTCTAAGGTTGTTACTAACCATAGAACAGTTCAGTGGAAGGTTAACATAAACTTTGTGCACTGGTTTCAGATATACTAGCCCTAGGACTGTGTTAATTCTGGCTTCTCTGTCTAATTCTCCTTTTCTAAAGTAAAGCATTAAAAAAATTGCATACCTATGGTGAGGAGGAATTAGGCAACTGTACCTTATGCAAACTTCCACACTAAATAAGAGCAGGTATATATACCTGGAGCACTTAAGTTGTACAAAAGTTTATGCAGTTTTGTTCTAGCAGCCTTGTATCAATAGAACTGCAGAGAGGGATAATCATGCATGGACAATGAAGGTCTGGGAACAAATTTTTGTCATTATTCATTATTAGTTTTCCATAATTACCAAGTGTCTCAGCCCTTGAACAAGCAAGACATCTGTGCTTTTTTGGAAGTTCAATTGCTTCTGTAAACACTTTTGTACTAGAAGAAACTTATACGTTGAATTTAACCGAATTCAAGTGGCAAAAGGGAGTGAGAATCATCCTAGAAGAAGTGTTTCAAAAAGGAAATCTGAAAAATGATACACTTGTGTAAGTGCAATTCCTATACAAGCCATAAGCCTCTGGCAAACTTGTAATTAAAATAAACCCTTTCAAATACACAAACTGAAAATTTGATACTGTCTTGTGAGTGGATGACTTCATACTTCTTCCACCTTCAGTACATTATAAAGATTATGATGACAATGGTAATTGTAAATTGGTTATATTTCAGAATTTACTTTTTGCATACAGATATTTAACACTTTTAACTTGAAAAATATCTTCACATTTGATATCAGTAGTGGGTAAGTATTATGGAGATCTCTAATTGTCTGAGATATCAGCAATTTAGAAAATGAAACACTTGGGCTGTAACAGAGAACTAACCTAAGAAACTTTGGGGAAAAAAACCCAAGGAATCAAAAATCACAGCAGGAAACCAAGCTACGTTACCACAAGCCCCTTAACTTAATTGTATAGTGATGTAACACCAACAGTACAGTTTCCAATTCTATTGTAAATTAAATAGTACTTTCGAAGATGAGAGTTTTTATTCTTCTCATGATGTCACTGTAGGGTGGAGGGTAAAACGCACTGTTTTGGATTCAACAGCACATTTCGCAAGAGGCTTGTTTTGCTGCTGGCAACTCTGAAGTGTCAGCCATCTCCAGAAGGATGGGTGACAGCCTGAAACAGTTCTTCCAGGAATTCTCTGAACTAGAACATGGATAATTAGGTTCTGTGGAGGAAACTTAGAGTCATGAAGGATAAAGAAAAATTTTAATTTATTTAGAAGCTTTTGCTTATACAAGGGAAAGTGTGGATACAAATGCTCTTCCTAGTTCTAACACGTTACAAATTACAGATGAAGTGAACTGCACAAGGCAGTTCTGAGCTGCTGTCAAGGCAGTCGCTGAATGAAACTAAGGCTATAGTGCTGACAATGTAGTTATTTAACTTCATTATAGCAGGTAATCTCGGTGAAATGATGTCATCAGGAGTGTTCTGCTACTGAAATTCATAAAAATGATTCTACGATTGCATTTATTAAGTTACAACACTTTTTATAGTGGATCCTAAGTGACCGTGGTCTTTTGAAAATACTGACGTTCAAGGCTGATAGAGTGCATATTTTTGCAAATATGGCTGAAGTTTTCCCTCCAGACTCTCACCCACAGATGTAGGAAGTAAGCCTTTACTAGAGATGAACTTAATATTGAATTGAGAGGTGTGTACACTCTGCAAAGCAGCTCTCTGCCTCCTCTGTGGCTTCAGTTGCAGATATGTGTGTGGTTCTATGATGTGGCTGAGTGAAATCAGGGTATAGCCTTGCAGGGGAAGGGATGCAAACCTAGAAAGTTGAAATTATTTACCTATGTATCCTTTTTTGCACAGAATGCAGTTTCTGTGCTGTATATACATTCACTCTTTACATTTAGCTTTAGTTTTGCATTTAAGTGGCTGAATACACCACTGAGTGGGGTATGGAAATCAAACACCAGTACTTCTGTAAATATATTGTGGATGTATTTCTAAGCATTATACACTATCCAAAACCATGAGCCCCACAGCATAACTCTTTTTTACTATTAAACCAGGATATTTATATAGCTAATCTCCCTATTCTATCTGTATTCCTAAAACTTCTTGTTTAAATGTAAAAAAGACCAAATAAGCAAATTACAAGTTTTTATGAAGTTTTATGTAGTTAGTAGTGTTCAATCTCTTTCTGTTTGAGGATCCCTACAAAGCTTGTAGTGGAAGGCATGCTTTCCTTGGTTACGTTGGCAACGGGCGCTTGAAAACTGGTTTCTTGGTCTGAAATTCACTGCTACAGGTTATAGGAACAACTGTGTTCCTTTGCTGTTGTTGGAGTGGAAATGGAGTACACAGAAGAAGCAAGGTGTATTGGTATAGATGTGGAGTGTAGATTACAACACTCTTTTTGCTGGGAGACGGTGGCTGTGAGGTATAAATTCTGTTTGGTGGCTTCTTTCTAGTGACAATAAGTTTCAGTGTTAATATATGTAATATATGACAGGAGCTACATAAGGATAATGATCAAGCTCCAGAGAAATAACTTAGGTACTTCTCTTCTATCTTTATATTCTTGACTGCCTGCAGACCACAGCACCAGCCGGTAGAAATCTGATGAGACCGTTCTTCCTTGGTTGTGAATGAAAATATTCATAGATCCACATGCAGCTGTGAAAAAATAACCCCTATTTGGAAACTGAATGTTTTCAATCTAGTACAGGAAGCCAGTGAATCGATTTTTCCAAAATGCCTCTTTCTTGATTTGTTTGTTGTGTTTCCAAATAGAAATACCACTTTCTAGAAAATTGTCAAATATATTGTGTAACATTTTGAATTTCTAGACTCTCTTAACTGTAACTCTGACCACAGACCTCTTCTCAACTCTGTATTGCGTGACCTATGTGGTGTTTCAGAATACAGTATGATTTGCATAATGTCTGTGTAGCTTGAATTGAATGTGAACAGGAAGATTTTAGTGATAAAAGATCATGAAAACGTATCAAAATGCTTTAGGGCTGTCTGAGGATGACAGAAAACAGAATTTGGAGACAAGTTAATTATCTAAGCTCATATAATACCAGATATTGGACATAGTTCTTGGAAAGACACTGATGATAGTGTATATGTTTGGGGTTTTTTTTCCCCCCACATTTTTGTTTTTTTTTCTTTTATGTATGAATTTTCTGTTTGATCATAGAGATTTGCTCTTTCTGGTGTGAATTCACACCTCTTTCCCTGAGATGCTAAACACCACAAATGAAAGAAACAAGTACTGAGACCCCACCACAAACATATCAAACCTACCCCCCATCAAATCTGTTTCTAAAATGCATTAGAAATGCATCAGAATATACATGTATAGTGGCACCTGGGGCTAAGCAGGTGTCTAAATATTTCCAGAATCAGGCTTAAGAAAGAGGGGGGAGCCAGAATCTGTAGCCTGGTTGCAGGCTCTTTTATTCAAGAGCTCTTGAATGTTAGGCTTGGAGCTGTGGTACCTTTCTGTCCTTCCCTCTGGTTGCTGACCTTTCTGGGAGCTGTATGTTTGAGATTCCGTCCGGAATCACGGAATTAGGGAGTTAGGGGTTGGAAGGGACCTTGAAAGATAGTCTAGTCCAATCCCACTGCCGGAGCAGGATCACCTAAACCAAGTTGCATAGGAATGTGTCCAGGCAGTCTTTAAATGTCTCCAGAGAAGGAGACTCCACAACCTCCCTGGGCAGCCTGTTCCAGTGCTCTGTCACCCTCAC
>VYZX01009274.1:23566-46694 GCA_013401335.1 Brachypteracias leptosomus | reverse complement strand
TCCACCTGGTTATGTCCTCATAAAAGGCTATCAGGTTGGTCAAGCATGACTTCCCCTTGGTGAAGCCATGTTGACTGTCCCTAATGACCCTCTTATCCTTGATATGCCTAGAGACAGTGCCAAGGACAAGTTGTTCCATCACCTTTCCAGGGATGGAGGTGAGGCTGACCGGCCTATAGTTACCCGGGTCCTTCTTCTTGCCCTTTTTGAAGATTGGAGTGACGTTTGCTTTCCTCCAATCCCCAGGCACCTCTCCTGTTCTTCATGATTTACTAAAGATTATGGAGAGTGGCCTAGCAATGACTTCCGCCATCTCCCTCAGCACTCGCGGGTGCATCCCATCAGGACCCATGAATTTATGTACATCCAGATCACTTAATTGGTCCCTAACCCAGTCCTCGTCGACCAAGGCAAACAAAATGTCGAGCTAGAATGCCAGCCTTATATATAATTTACATCAGGAGATTTTACATAATTGATACTAAGCAGAGTGCTTGAGGAATGCAGTGTGCAAGTCTGTGAAGCTGTTAGTAACACAACGCAGTTGTAATTATTGCAGAGAGGTGGATACTCAATTATATGCTTAGTGGAAGGAAAGGTTACTAAAAATATTAATGGAAAGCTTTAGTGGAGTTAGGCAATTACTATGTGTACTCACTTGTACTTATAACTTATTAAGTAGTAAACAAATGCACTATGTATTTGCAAATTGGACTTGTTCTCTAGGTAGAAAACCTATTTGTGAGTTTCATCAACTTCTGTAGCAGTGTTGTGCATTAACTATATATGTATGTATGTATGTATGTATGTATGTATGTATTTCAAGCTGTCTGGCTTGAAGAAGGTAGGATTTTACATGTGAGCAGAGTATAGGTAAACATCCAGTCCTTGTCCTAGGTTTTCAAGCAGACTGCTCTCACTGCCTTTGCATTTCAGAGTGTTTATAAAAGCCATTACAGAACTGACTTTGGAACATTTAACAGAGAAACATGGAAATAATTTTCATGTTACTGCTTAGAAAAGTACTATGTGTTTGGACACATCTAACTGTTAAATGTTGTTGCTAAAACAACATTTTCCATATTGTTGAGCCTTGTCAGATATGATTTATGTTTTCCCTGTTCCTCAACAATCCTTTAGAGTTTCATAGTAATTTTTCCCTCTGAATGCCTTCCTTATCCAGCGAAGGCAGTAGCAGCACATCAGTTAGTTTTGTTTTCTGTCTAGTCACACTCTTTCTAATTCTCGCTCTTGTGTCCTGATTGTGAATGCTCCAGGAGATGCTTCAAACCAAGTTTTGATGACAGTTTTTTGAGATTTCAATAAGAAATTTTTAAGGTTTATAAAGACTTCTTTTTAATAAGATATGAACTTGGCTCAAGCCCTCTGCATTAATGTCCTTTAAAAGTCACCTTTCAATCATCCTTCCTATGTATTACTTTTTAAAATGGTTGTTGGGGATTCCTCCTCTTTATCCCTCACTGCCTCAAAAAAAAAAAGTCAGAATCTGGCTTTGGACCTCCCAGTGCTGGAGGAATGATGCCTGTATCCTTGCACACTGACAGGGCATGGAGTGAGACAGCACCATGGTGGCTGGAGGCTGTGAGGAATGGAGGAGTCATCCCTATAGTCATGAGGGCACTTACAGAGGGGGTGCAGCATGAGGGAGCTGCTGTCTGATCTCTGCTGCTTGAGGGCCCTGTCATGGCCCACACAAAGTGCTAGTGGTCACAGTGAATCTCGGGAGTTTGTGCAACACAGATGCATTCAGATGCTGTCCTATGTAATGGGACAGGAGTCTTCAAATTCCATCAGTATCTATTACAAGTGGATTTTTATTTATTTTTTTTTACACAAATTTGGTCTGTATACACGAAAATATTCTGTCCTCTCCATTTGCATGACCCACAGGCTTAGCTTTGACTGTTTGGCATGTTCTTTCTGTCTCAGACTATCCACAGATGAGGTCTTAGAGCATGGTGTGTCTCTAGAGGGTGCATAGAAGTGTCAAGGAAAGATCACTTTTGGTTTCTGAGTCTAAATTGCTTCAGGGAGCAAAATGAACCCTAGGATAAATAACAGAATCTGCCATGTGGTAGAAGTTACTGGCAAGTTGTTAGCCAGCCAAAAGAGCAACAACACAGTCTAGAGACCTCCTGGAGCTTTATATTCAGAGCCTGCTTCTCCTTTCCAGGCAGCTCTGCTGGTCCTCATGCCCTGAATGATGCTACTGTGGCAGGCAAATTTCCTATCCAATGGCCTGCCCAGAATGACCGGGCTCTTTCTGTACTGGCAAAACGCAGCTATTGGTCTGTGTGTTTGGAAGAGTCCTCTGCCAGGAGCTGATGTGCATGTGATGCTGCTGGCTTGACTGGGAAACTTCGGTGGCTTCTGTACATGCCAGTGTCAGGTGCTTCCTCCCGTTAGTGGCATGAGTTGTGTGTTGCTTATTTCCATGCTGAAATGAAATCCGTTCTTTTGGATCATGCTCTTACCAGACACTTTTAGAGCCAGCTTTCCAACCCATAACTCTGTTTTGAAGAGTATCACCATGCTTTCAAGGTGTCTTTTAAATGCTTTCAGGTTATGCCTAGCCTGCAAGTTTGCAAGCTCCTACATCAGTCTGAGATCTGAATCTCTTGCTGTGTCTGTCATTCTCTATTTCTTCCTAAAGCTGGAATATTTGGAGCAAGAATTTTGTTTATGGCTTTCCCTTTTCATTTTAAAGGAAACAAAGATAAGCTTTTAAGGCAGAGGACAGATTTAAGAAAAAAGTCTGTATGTTGTTGCTGCTCTTTTCTACTTGGTAAAGATGCTATGGAAAGTGAAACATCACTTTTAAAATACAATTTTTCTTTAAAATACATATTTTTCTTTAAAATACATGAGGAAGGCTTAACAGGGAGTCTTTTTTTTAAAATGAAGCAGTTTTATAGCCTACCTAAGCGATTTTTGCTGAAGTTTGTGGTTTTTTGTGTTGGGTTTTTTTTTTGGAAGTGCAATAGAACTGAACTTCAAGAGTATCAGCTCTTAAGAGATGCTATTACTGAATATTTAAATTGTTACTGTGCGGAGGTTTACGTTACCCAAGAAATATTCCTTTATCCTCTTTCTGTTGTTGATATTACACACACCAGTGAAACAAAACATAAGCATTTTACTAGTTTCACCTGATTCACACAGTATTTCTAAGAAAGCAGAATAGCTAAGTTGTGAAAGTCTGGTAGTGAAAATAAAAATAAGAGAAAATTAACAAGTCTTCCTTATTTGTCATGGGTGCAAAATTTGAGATAAACATGTTCAGATTTCCTTTGGGGGTTGCCTCTGCTAAGGAATTTTATGAGTGGAACTGTCCTTCCTTTCACTTCAAAATGTCAGCAATATACGGGATATTTCTTTGTTTTCCATGCTGCTCACTGAGCTACTTGCCTCTTGAGGTTTATAAAGAGAAGTCTGTTTCTTTCTTTTCTGTTTTATCATCCACTGCAGGCGGTTCAGTTTGTCCTTTGTATGCCCAGAGGTTTCAGATTTTTTTTAACTGCTGAAGAGTATTAAGAGCGTAAGACTGTAAAGTGTTAGCTAACCTCTAAAAGTACCATGTTGCTGTTTATCCATGGTTCAAGAAGTAAATGGACACTTGATGGTCACAGCCTATTTGCCTCATTCATGAGGCTAACCTTTCTCCTCATTGGAAAATATACACAAAATGCAGACTTATTCATTTATGAAGTACTTTGGTTTTATTTTAAAGTAGCCAGTGACAAGTTTGGGACATATTCTGGCTTACTATCTGTGTTCAGTTTGTACCCATTGAAATCAGTTGCAGATATACACAAATCTAACATCAGCATCTGACCCTTTATTTTTAATCAGCTAATTCTTAAATCACTAAAATATAAGTTTAATTTATCTTGAAATCAACATCTGATGTTGTTTGTACATCAAATTATGTTGTCTTGCACAAAAAATTTCCTGTTCTGTCTGAAATTAGACTGAGAATCTGGAAGCAGAAACCACCTCTTTTTGCACATCAAGAAAAGATACATTTTAGTTATGGCTAGACAAATCGTTATTTTTGTTCTTACTTTAGAACAGTGTAAAGTTTACATGTGCCTGTGTATTTCTATATTTCTTTACTTAATCTGGAACTGATGGGGCATCTGTACCATAGAATAAGAACAAAACTAATGATCACATTATTTGGAAAGGTAGCCAATGCCCTTCTTTCTTCTAGGGTAGTGTGTGGAGTGGTTACCTGTTTCTGTCCCATCACTTTTTAATCACTATGTTCTTACTGCATTTTAACCTTACCTTGGTACTGTAGTTTTGTTTACTGAGGCAATAGCATTCTGAAAATCTTATAAAGACTGGAAAACTAAGGTCTGCTGCTTTTTTCTTTTGTTTCTCAGCTCCAGAAGAAAAGGATGCAATTAAAGGACAATATGAAAAACTCCTGGATGCTTATGGATGCTTAGGAGAGCTTCAGCTTAAATGTGGTAAGTGACTATCTGTATGACTGAGACTGTAAAATGGTCAGATGATACTAAAACACAACAAGTGGCTGAATTTGTCCAGTTCCTTAACTGTAAACTAAATGCACCTTGTTAAGTACAGGCTGGAAGAGATCTGTTTCTTTTTCTGTGCTGTGCCAAAAGCTGATCACTGAATGATAGCCTACATATTTTGGATTTTTTTGTCACTTTTGTTTTGTCTAACTTTCTTAGCTGCCTGAAGATAATTGCTGCTTTTTTTCCCTACCACATTTGTCCCAGACAATCGCTGCTTTCTCACTTCTTTTTGAAGGATCTTGTTTAAACACTGATTAATCATGGTCATCTGAGACTGCAGTACTACAGATTGCCAGTCCTTGCTGTAATTCACAATTACCTTTAGCTGGGTAATTCACATGGGTAAGGATTTTCAGAAGCAGGCCTTCAACTGATATAGTTAGGAATATTTATTGTCATTGCTGTAAATTTCTGTACAGTTTGGGAATCTTGATTTACCGAAGCACTTGCCTACAGGAATATTAATGGAAATAGCATGTTTTAGGAAGAGAACTGCAGTCATTGCTTTCAAGGTAATAGTACCTTACACAGCAGGCTTCAAATTCACTGATGAAAAGATGCATTCAAACAAAAAGCCTTGTTCTCATGCTTGTCTTAGAGTAAACCTTAATTTTGTGTTTGAGGAATGAGAAGACTATTTTTCATATAACTTGATGCTTGGTCAAGGAATCTGTCAAAGGCAGCAGTGGTGTAAGCACCAATGTACTTAGACCAGTAAATATAAGTGTCTCTTTTTATAGCCCGCTTACCATTTTATGGGTTGAGTAATATGACTTGAGATTGATCTGAAGAGGTGACTGCAATCTGAAAGATTTCTGTATCATAATTTAAAACTGTAGGTCTGCCTATTCTTTTAAAATGAATATGAGCTTTTTGTTTGTTTTGTTTCCTGTGGAGTTAATTTGGCATTTCTATGGAGATTAATATCAATTTGTTAATGTAATTAAAAATGGAGGGCTTGTGATTAGTTTTTCTTGGCACTTGGACCTGTTTTTCTTCATAGGAGTCTAATGGATCCTGTTGTAATAGTAAAGGAATGTAGCTATTGAATTCAAGCTCTACAAGCTGCAGGTGAAGGTAGTTTCTTTTGCGTGATGGGAACTAAATACAGTTCCTATAGGAAGACATAGTCTTCCTATTAAAAGGTGAATAATTTCAAATGGGGTGTGAAATATTCTCAGCCTTCTTTTTTCTTTTCCATTCTTTTATTACAGTGTTCCCCATGCTCTTATTTCTTTTTGAACAGCTACTTAACTTCAGTGCTATTAAAAGTATGAGGTTTTTCCTCTCTGAGCTTTGTCACTGCACCTCTGTCTGCTATAGCATCAAATTACAAGTCCTGGTACAGGGCTTCCTTTGGAAGGGATTGTTGAAAATTTTGTTGGTAATTGGATAAAAAAGTTAACAGCTGGAGACTAACTTATAATTGTGATTGAGTGGGAAGTCAGGGGGGTCATGCTGTAATGGTAAGTGAAGGTAAGCAAACATTTTCTGCTGCTGAACGTGTTTAAAAAAGCAAAGACAATTGCATGTCTGATACCTCACTATTAAAGAGGTAACCCACATTTTTTTCAGTCTCAGATCTTCCATCTTGCATATACATAAGTTCATCCCTTTAGCAGATTAATGCTAGAAAGCAATGCAATGTGGGGGTTTTTTTTCTTTTTTTATATAATGCATTTTATCAGCTTCAAACAAGGGCATAATTGGACAGCTCTTTACTGAGCATCAGTGATCACACAGACTTTGTTCGGGAGTGTCAGTATTTTCTTCTTGCTACTGGAAACCTGCAGACCATAAGTACTAAATTAACTGAAAGTATTTGTGAAAGTACATTTCACCAGGATATGAGAAAAGTATATTTGTAGAGCCAAAGGGGAGACTTTTTTCAAGACATGAAAAATGAGCACTTTAATGAATCTGTAAATATCGCTACTTAGGAATCCAAATAAATCACATTGTATGCCTGCCAAAGTAGATCGTGCTTTTCACAAGAAAGTAGATGAAATATGTGAAACTGACTCACAAAGTTAATGTTTCCCACCAGTAATAGCACTCACTTCTGTGTACTTATGTCTGTTAACATGACTCACTAAGTTCTTCTGCTTTCTTTTGTGAGATGGATGGCAGCAGAATGAATTGTACAGTGTTTCTGAGCTGTATCTCAGCCAAGATTTTGCTGCCAAAGAAGATCCAGCAGTGGCAAATACATCTTAAGCAAAGTGTTAAGAGCTGGTTTTGCAGTGTTTGGCTTAGACACTGTGATGTCTATATATAAAGTGCATATATAAAGTAATATTTTGACACTATCACCACATAGGTTATTTAGTTTAATACAGCTTCTGTATTTGGAGAGGCATTCTGAATTCATTTGTGTATATACTCTTACACATATTCAATACGTGTTGAAAAGAAGACGTTTTGAAGGCAAAAAGGATGACTAAGTACCTCTTTCTGTTCCTTTTGAACATTTCCTAGTAATGTAATTGTATTTAGAAGAGGGAGAAAGAGTGTCTTTGAGACTCAAACTGTAGTTTGGAAAATCATGGTTCTTTTCATAATTCTGCTATAGATTTCTGTAGAGATTTTTGGCTAGATGGTTAGAATCTCCTCCTCTGCAGTGTTCTGTGCTAATTTTGAAGGCAGAAGAGAGGAAAAAATACCTTGCAAATTGTTTTTCAGTGGACCATAAAGTGAAGTGGAGGTATGTCTGGAGAGGAGTTGGAACAGGCTGAGGGAACATAAGGCAATGGCATGACTGTGTTGGAATGGAGAAAGAGCAAAAACTGGAGCAAATTCATATTTAAAAGGCAAAGGCAGTCTTGAGTGAAATATGTACAGCCAAGAAGGACAAAATAAGAAGTGAATATTGCCTCCTTTTCGCTGCAGCTCATAATAGGCAACTCTGAAGTCATACCACAAATTGCAGAGGAAACAATTGCCTTGAGTCATGTAGACAGATTAAATACAGAAACTGCAGCTTGTTATTGTAGAGTGTGACGTACCAGAGCTGTGCTTCCTGCTCAGCTTGGATTAAGACAGTTGGTTTCACAAGAGCTTTTGAAAAAATGGATGCAAATTATTTTTGTCTTGTTTCTATGCCAAATTTTCTCCATCCTCTACCCTCCTTGTGCACCCTGATTAAGGGGCGTTTAGCACATATCACTGTAAACAAAACATTTCTTAGTTTTCTTTTAAAGTGTTCTATGCAGATGATTATGACTATTTATAGAAATAATGATCTTGGTCACAACGCATGGACATTTATACACATATATCTGAGATCAAAATTTAGTCCATAAGCGTTGATTGATTTTCTTTCTTTCTTTAGTAAAGACACACTGCAGATGTGTCTTGTTTTTTCATAGATGTGTTACTGTAGAGAGCGTGACAAGTAAGGAACACTTCACTTCTCGCTCTCAAACTATTTCAGAGATTTCTTTAAAACATTCCGGATTGCATTCCAGGGAAACGAGGGATGTTTCTACAATTGTCATTGTCAATTGCAGTTCTTGTGTTCCTAAATAACTTTCAACGATGTGTCAAGTTTAGAAAGGCTAATATGAAGCAGGACTGTACATCAAACTACTTTGTAAAAGTTAAACAAAAAAACTTTTTTTTAATTTTTTTTTTATTTTGTTTTCCAAGGAGGGGGGGCCTGGTAAATAGTCTGCAGCTGGTACAGTTGTTGGTTCAAAGTGAAGTGTAAAAGCCAGACCTGGAGCCTTGATCACTTCACAGGAAAAAGTTTTCTGTTTTTTTGGGTTGCTTTTTATTTTCCTAGTGCTGGCCCCATTCATCATACACTTTGCGGCTGTCAACTGAATATAACATGCTTTCTGCTACTGTACCACATGTGAAATCAAGGGAAAAATACCATAGATTTTCCATCAGTATACTTCTATTAATTACTTTTTTTGGTAAGAACTGTTGGGCTCCCGTTTCAAGAAATAAGACTGGAGTTTGGCCTGTCCCCTACTCCAGATATGCAGGGAGCTCCTGAGAGCAGCCTGGCTGCAGTGGCAGTACTGGCAGGGCCACTGACTTTAGGGAACTGAGTGTTAATTCTCCCTTTGATTTTGAGGATGCACTGCCAGCATTTTAAAACTTTGTTTCCTGACTTATTTGAGTTTACTGCTCAAAGAGGTGACTGCTCATTTCAAGGCTTTAGTATTTTTTTTTCCTCATGTTGCTCTTGGTGTTATGGACAGAAGAAATATAAATTCTGTTCAGCTCCTTTCAAAGGTTGCAACCCCATAGTATGCTTCCTGATGATGCTGTTGCCAGGTGGATTTGATTGGACTATCTGATATATTTTTGTTGTGATTGATGTTAATCTGGTACTTCAAATGCTACTTGCATAAAAACAGTTTCACTGTAAACTTAAAAGGAGTAGTATTTTTAGTATAATTAGAGTTGGAAATGGTAGTGAGCTGCAGTTCTGAAAAGTTAAGACTACAGGGGATTAGCGGAATAATCTCAATTGTTTTAAGGGTAAATACCTTCTAGCTTTAAGAAATGTGTGGGTCTTGCAATTTGATCTATTTCATTAAAGTTATGATATTTTCACAGTTTGCTCAGCAAAATCAATTTAATTTAAAAAAAGTCTTCTCTTTCTTGTGTTATGGCCTCACAAATTCACCTAACACAGGAGATTCCTTGTTGTGTTGATAGCAGGAGTTTCTTTGTTTGTTTGTTTCTTTTGGTTGTTATTTTTCTTTTTTTTTTGGGGGGGGGGTAGGTGTAGTAAACCAGGAATGCAGCTTCTTGAATTCTTTTGTGAGATTTACTGGATAATAAAAAGAAATCATTTAGAAACGAAAAGAATTTTTCAGTAAATTCTTGTCAGCTAAGAATGTTATTTTCCTTGCAATGAATGAACAATTACCAAATAACTTACTATCTGAAATTTTTAGAAATGGAGAAAGTTGATTTTAATTTTGCTTTATATATATATTACTTCCTCCAGTAGCAGCATTCATCCTGATTGAAGTAATTTAAGCAATTTTTACCCTTAAGTTTAAGTGCATTTAGGTAGGGTTGTGGTTGATACAGCTGTTTTTGCATTAAGTATCTATTTCCAACAGGAAAAATTATGGCTTGTTGACTTTTACGTGCCAGAAAAGAAAATACATTGACTTTTTAAAGTATAAATTTAGAAGTAAGTGGACTGATATTTTACTTTAATATATCCATAATAATAATCAGACTTTCAGAAACTGGCAAAAAAGCAGAACCATTTTTCCTGTGGCTGGTAATGTTAGATTTTTGCCATATTAGGTACTACTTGGATATGTAATGCTTTTGTTTTATTCCTTGGAATAGCATTTTCAATCTGACAAAATGCCTAAGTGAAAGCATGAGTGGAGGTAGCACATTTACCATTTCCATCACAAACTTGTCCAGTGTAGTTATCAATATATTTAAAAACACTGGCAGCTTTGGTTGAGGGGAGACTGTGAGAAAAAAGATTTGGGATTGAAAGAAGAGATTCCCAGACATAAACTGATGTTGCTGGCAGAGAAGGGGAGAGGAGGAAAGCTTTGTTTCACTGTGTCTAACTTAGTGGTGGGTGATTTCTTAGACCTTAACAGAGACACGATTGAAAGATGAATAGCAGAGTAGTGTTTTGGTAGCATTAATTTTGCTGTGTGAGATTCTAAACCAGTACAAGGCTCAGGACCGGTGGCTACATCTGTGCTGTGAATAAAAAAGGGGCAGGGTACAGACCTGAGTTCTGTCAATAGGATTTTGTGATTAACTTGCTCCCTGTGCCAAGAGTGGCATGCATATTGAGCAAGGATCTTCCTCCCACAGACAGTGCCAGTGATATCCCAGAGACAATTCCCAAGGATACTGTCCAAATACCACCTGGGATGAAGATGATATTGGGAGATGGGGCTTGGGACGTCCTTCCAAGGCACAGAGTCAGAGAGATCTGTATTAAGCTGGGGCTGTGGTGTTGTAGGGTTTCTACATTTTGGCTGTTTTTTAGCGTATCCTGAGTGATGTAAGCAAATCTGAGAAGTTAGTTGATCTGAACACCACCTCAGCTCACAGAGCAGTCTAGGAGGACAAAGTGGCAAAGAAGGCTAGCTTTATCATAGCTTAAATCTGTCTCTTCCTTTTTCTTCAATTTTTTAGGCTATGTGAACTCATTTGCCAGCCTGTCTCTGTTCAAAGTCATCATGAAAAGTAAATGAAGACTGCTCTGTAATTTGGAGCATTGTAAAGAAATTTGTTCTACGTGTATAGAATCATAGAATGATTTGGGTCAGAAGGGACCTTTAAAGATCATCTACTCCAACTTCCCTTCTGTAGGCAGGGGCACCTTCCACTAGATTGGGTTGCTCAAAGACCTGTGCAACCTGGCCTTGAATGCTTCCAGAGAGGAGGGCTCCACAACTTCCCTGGGCAGCCTGTTCCAGTGTCTCACCACCCTCGCTGTAAAAAATTTCTTCCCTTATTCAATGTAAACCGACCCTCCATTTAAAGCCATTGCCCCATGTCCTGTCGCTACATACCCTGGTAAAAAGTCTGTCTCCATCCTTCTTATAGGCCCCCTTTTATATTTTGAAAGGCCACAATAAGATCTCCCAGAGCCATCTCTTGTCCAGGCTGCACAACCCCAGCTCTCTCATGTGGGGTTACTGCACGGTGGCAGGAAAGAGTATTAGAGCTTCAGAAAGCCATCAATCTACCTGATGCTTCAGGGACAATGTAATAGCTTCCTAGCTGTGACTACTATTTTTGAGCTCATGAGCTAGTGATTTGGGGGAGTAGAGATGCTGGACCTCTGCATATGTAGATCATAGAATCGTAGAATGTTTTAGGCTGGAAGGGACCTCTAGAGGTCATCTTGTCCAACCTCCCTACACAAGCAGGGACATCTCTACCTAGGTCAGGCCGCTCAGAGCCCCATCAAGCCTGACCTTGAATGACTCCAGAGATGGGGCCTCCACCACCTCCCAGGGCAGCCCATTCCACTGATCTATCACCCTCATGTTAAAGAACTTTTTTCTAATATCCAATCTAAATCTATCCTTTCCTAGTTTAAAACCATTACTCCTTGTCCTGTTGTTAAAAACCCTTTTGAATAGACCTTCCCCTGCCTTTATGTAGGCCCCCTTCAGATACTGTAAGGTCCCCCTGGAGCCTTCTCTTCTGCAGGCTGAACAGCCCCAACTCTCTCAGCCTGTCTTCATACGAGAGATGCTCCATTCCCCTGATCATTTTGGTGGCCCTCCTCTGGACATGCTCCAATATGTCCACATCCTTCTTGTGCCAAGGGCNCTACCCAGGATTACCTCCCTGTCCTCCATGTGCCTTAGCATATCCTCCAGGAGGATCTGTTCTATGATCTTTCCAGGCACAGAGGTGAGGCTGACAGGGCGGTAGTTCCCAGGGTCTTCTTTTTTACCCTTTTTAAAGATGGGCACGATGTTACCCTTTTTCCAGTCACTAGGGACTTCTCCTGACTGCCAGGACTTCTCAATTATTATGGAGAGTGGCTCAGCAACTGCATCAGCCAATTCCTTCAGTACCCTGGGATGCACCTCATCAGGTCCCATGGACTTATTTATGTTCAGGTTCCTCAGGTGGTCATGAACCTTGTCCTTGTTTACAGCGGGAGGGACTCTGTCTACCTGGTCCTTGTCCTGTGGGCCACCAACTTGAGTGCTGTGAGGAGAGAGGTTGCCAGTGAAAACTGAGGCAAAAAAGTTAATGAGTACCTCAGCCTTCTCCTCATAGTACCTCAGCCTTCTCCTCATTCTTGGGGGGTAAGTGGAGGAGATAGTGAAAGGAGTCTGGAGTCTCTGCTAAGGGATAGCAAGTTTCTAGATAAGGCAAAACTGTGTAGTCTTGATTGGGTTTTCTGCTTTATTCCCACTCATTGCCTTCTTAAACTAAATAATTGCTTTTTTTAGATCCAGTTATTTTCTGCTGGTTACAAGCTTCTTGAAGGACAGAACCACAGATAACATGCCCACTGTTATTAAATTTTTGTTCTTTTTGGCTATTTTAATGTTGACTTTCTCATTCAATCTCTTCTGAACCCTCTAGGGAAGTTTAAGATCACTGAAGCCAATGAAAGTGCTTATATTCTTTGTCTCAGCATGCCAGTCAGCCAGCTCTCCGAGTCTGGCACCACTTGTTTTCTGTCCCTGAAGCTGACTGATATTAATAGTGGCATATTAATAGTGTTTCTTTACATTGCTTCCAAATTCTCATAAGTGAGGTGTACTTTGAGCTGATCAGTTTTGCATGGTTTCACAAAAGTCACCGAAGCTATTAGCTGTCCTGAGAGACAGCTAACTCCTCCTAACCCCTGTTCTGGAGACAGAATATAGTCAGGTATGAACTACTGTGGTGATACCTGATGCATCTCCTACTATAATTCTTTATAATTATGCACATTCATGTACAAAGGAGGAATAAACTGTCAGGTTTTATGTATTTCTAACCCTCCACTGCAGTGTCATCTAGAAAAGTACAGAAGACTGTTAAAAACACCAAGAAAGAGAACACAGCATACCCTTGTTGTAGAAAAAAATGTGATGAACAGAGCTTTTTAGCAAATACCACCTACACTGGCCTTTATGCAAAACTCGAGTCAGCAGAACAGAATGAATAAGATCTGATCTCCCACCTTGTCCTGCCATTTCAGACCCATGTGCCTACGCAAATACTCTGGCCCTGTGAACCCCAAGTCAAGTTTCTGTAGCCAGCCTGTGATCTGGAAGCAAAGACTCCCCTGCTGGTGTTTCAGGGAAGGAAAAAAAAAAAGTTTTGTTTGAGAGCGGGCCTGCATTTTTGGCCAGTGGGCCACCATGGAGGGTTGTAGAGTGATCCTGCAAAGTATTCTCTTTTGCTGTCTGAAGCCAGACTGCACCAGACTGTCACTGTGCCCTTGGCCAATTAGCCAGCTCTTGGCAGGTCAGCTGTTGTTTCTGCTGTGCTACAGTTATAAATGTTGGCTCATTTCCACCTGTCTTTACTAACTGGAGTGAATAGGATGAGTGAATAGAGGCCAGTTTAGGTGAATCAAACAGTTTCTTCCTAGCAAAACCAGTGTTTTCGGAACAATTGTTCTACTGTTTCTTAATTACTCGATCATTTCAGAGAGAATGAACAGAGGCTGAAGTCCTACTGTGTACAAGAGATCTGATTACAGTGGCGTTCTCAGGCTTCAAAATTTATCTTTTAGTTTTGGGGCCCTGAAGTTCACCTGTTTCATGATTTCACATTTTGTTTCACAGCTGTGAGAGCTGGAATTCTTTTGGTGGTAATTGAGGTAGTCATCTAATCATGTACAGTCTTGTGACAAAACCCAAAATCTCGAGAATTGACAATACTGAAACTTCCTGAATGGCTGAACACACCCAGCTTCAGCTGAAGCAAATAAGAAATATGAGTGCTTCATATCTTTTAAAATTCAGAAGTCAGTTGAAAAATCCATAGTGAGGAATACACTTTATCTCACAATTGACTAGTCCATTAGCTTTCCCTTCACTCAAATCCACTGAAAACTGGATGTTCTCTAGGGTGGTGAATTTGATTTTTTGAGTAGTACACCAAGCTTGTTGTACTTCATAAAGAGGATAAAACACACTCTAATGCAGCAAAGGATGGGAATGCATCAGTATTTTCGGAATATTATACAATTACACTCAACTTATCTACAGTCAAAAGGAATTCAGAAATGTAAATGAACAGTGTGCATGTCCTTTCTGTTTGTTTTCTTCTGAAGCAAAGATACTGGCCTCTGCTGGAGCCCTGTCAGCATTGCATGTGATGGGACTGATGCAAAATGGCTTTGCCTGTGACCACCTGTAACCCTTTCCTAACTATCTGTCACCTTCTAGGTAATGCTCGGCTGCACTTTCTGGTCCTGGTGACAGGCTGTACATCGGTGGGAAAAATCCTGGACACTGAAGTTTACAAAATTACTGCAACGGATTTCTGTCCTCTCCAGGAAGAAACCAAGGAAGAGGAGCGTGTCACTGCCTTGAAGAAAATACTGAACTCTGGGATGTTCTATTTCTCCTGGCCTAATGCAGGCTCAAACTTTGACCTGACTGTGCGGGCTCAGAAACAGGGTGATAACAACTATGAATCTGGTAACTCGTTCTTCTGGTTAGTACTGCATGTTATACCAAAGTCTTTGGTCATCCCCACCTGTATCTTATTGGCCAAACATTCTTGGAGGGAAATGAATATATGCACTTTAAATGTGCCTCCTTTCATTTCATTGTCGTGTCGTTTTACAGGGTATTTGGCCTTAGTGAATTCATGGTAAACTTGGGTCAAACAAATAACTTCTGTTTAATTAAAATTAGTCTGATTGTGAAATGCCATTCTGAGAGCCACAGAATCACAGAACGTTAGGGGTTGTAAGGGAACTCGAAAGATCATCTAGTCCACCCCCCCTGCTAGAGCAGGATCACCTAGATCAGGTCACACAGGAACGCGTCCAGGTGGGTTTTGAGTGTCTCCAGAGCAGCAGATTCCACAACCTCTCTGGGCAGTTTGTTCCAGTGCTCTGTCACCCTCTTGTCACCCATGTTTTGTGTTTTTAAGAAGGAAACACAAGATGTATTGCTCACAGTACAGAAACACGTCTCTGCATGTCATTAATAGTTTCCCTGCAGTTCTTTTAAAGCAAATTATTAAAAAGTTAAACCTGCACTTGAACTATTTATAAATCTCATCATCTATGCTGAAGTATCCTCTATTTCTTGGAAGTGCATGTGTTTACAGTCTGTATTTTAATGTTTCAATAATGTGCCCTAGTTTTTATGTTGAAAACATCAATATTAATATGTTTACAGCTCAGTGTAAATGTATGTTGCACAGAATAAAACTCCTGTGATACTCTGCTCTGTACTTACTACTTTCTTGTGCTTCTAAAGCAAAGAAAAAATATTTCTTATTGTGGTAAGTATTGGTTGAGTGGAAAGAAACACACACAGTGCTGGGTTTTGTCCTCTCGAGGTGGGTTCATCATTGATGTTATTCAGTTTGTTTGCTTTACAAATTCTGGCAGAATGCCTGAATTCCTATACCCTCATTTTTTTCTTTGCAAACGAGAAGATAGTCGCACAGGAAGCATAGCTGTCCTGGAAATAAATGAGGGTTATATGATGTAGGTGGAAAATAATTAGCAGAGTTAAATGTAGGTGTGCTGCTAGAATATGTGATAAGTCTTGTGGCCCAAAGTAGGTGAATATTAAATAAGCAAAAAAAGTTGATAACGGATGATAAAGGCACATAAGAGAGCAGTTCATTGAGGCTAAATAATCTCTCTAGCTATGGTGTGAATTTGCTGATAAGATCTAGTGTTTTGAGTTTAACTCAGTAGAGAGAAATGTACAACTTGCTTTCAACTGTGCCAAGTATACATCCCTCTCAAAAAGCTCACCAAGCATCAAGTCAGGCCCATGGCACAAGTGGGCTGTGTTCCAGTGATGAAGCTTTTAAGGTGACAGTATCCCTTCATAAAGAAACAACCTTTAAAGCAACTCTTATCAGTACTGTCTTTTGAAACTTTTCTTCTTAGAATATAGGTATTTGAACTTTCCTTCTTTGCTGCTTCTTGCTAATCTAATAGTCCTTGAAGAGGCTCCATTCTCCTATAAGTTGTACAACAGAGATGAACTTCACATTTAGGGCAAAAGGATGTTCCAATCAAAACTTATGTTGAGGGAATTATGTGATATGGGAAATTTCAGACCAAGCAATAGATTCTTGAGAAAAGTAAACAATGGGATGAATAGTTACATGATGAAAAGTGTCAGGTGATCTTAGTTATAAGCAACACAAATTACCTGTTAAATGAACTGCAACAACAGAAAAATTCTACTGGAATTTGCCTGCATGAGGACTTTGTCTGTTAGTAGAGCTAGGAAAAAGAGGTTGAAGAGATACCAAAAACTGTTTTAGAGCTGCTTTCTCAGTTACATATTTAGTTAAAAAATGTGAGAATGGCTTGCACCTTTTCTATAGAAATGCTGTACTATAGAAAAGCAATTTTTCAGGGGTTTCACTAGGTGTAATAACTGTGGTACAGATCTGCTCTTGAGCAATAAATGATCATAAAAGGGATTTTTTTTACTTCATCCGTGACTGAAAGCACATTTTGAAATATTAAGTGAGGAAAACCACAATAATAGAAGAGACTAGCATCACTGTTAACCAGGCGTGATAGATTTATTGGGTGGTTGACCTTAAAATAAAATGAAGGTTAAAACAGACATTCCTCTTAATTTTAGTACCATTTTTTTCAGTATCTTCATTGACTTATGGGCCCAGTTTCTGCTTGGAAAAGTTCTTCATCCTATAGTGTATGCTAAGGTCTGGGCAATATCTTCAAAAAGCAATTGGTTTGACAGCACTGTAATTTATGGAAAAGATTACCCAATATAAATATGTTTCTGGAGCTGAAAGAGGTGACATTTGTATCTGAATTTATAAGATGGAGGTACAAGATACAAGGGCAGTACCTTGGCGGTAGCTGTGCTATTAAAATTTGCAGTGTTCTGTTCACTGCTGTAGTTCACAAGGATTTCCTGATATTTCCTCATTTTTGATAAAGATACAACAGAAAAGGAGCCACAAAACCTTAATTGCTTTAATTAGTAATTGTTGTGGGATGTCACCCATGCCTGTCTGTCTTATTTTATTCAGTAATGTGTCTGTATGTTGTTGAATCTTCCAGGAACCAGCTATTACATGTGCCCTTCAAACACTACCAGGTGAACTGCTCTGACTGGTTGCTGAAAGTGATGTGTGGTGTAGTGGACATTCGCACTGTCTACGCTTCCCACCAGAAGGCGAAAGCCTGCCTCATCTCCCGCATCAGCTGTGAGCGGGCTGGTGTCCGCTTTCACATTCGAGGGGTCAATGATGATGGACATGTGTCTAACTTCGTTGAGACAGAGCAGGTAAGCAGATGCGTCCCATAGTATTGAATAATTCAGTCCACCCAGGTTTAATTGGGGCAGAATTTCCAACAAGAATTAAAGGAGTTCAGAAAATGGGTTTTTCCCAAGAATATTTAAAATATTATTGGATGAGAGATCTATTTCTTCTTGCCCATTAAGCATTTCTTTGTGATTGTTCTTTTTCTGTGTTTTTGACTTCTCCGTGAACACAGTTTTCACTAATTCTTTCTTCTCCTGAGTGTGAAAGTCTGGCCACTTGATATCATAGTGAAATATAGACATGGGGTTTTAAACCATTCAGAGATCTCTGTGTGTTAATTCATGCAAAATCAACATGACGATGTAAAATAAGTTTCTCAATTGCGTGAAACTTGCTTAGAATTATCAGTTGTGAGGCCCATGTATTAAACAAAAGAGTATTTCCAAATCTGTTCCAGAATAAAAGTCACATTTTATACATTCTGAATACATTCTAAAGTATGCTTTTTCTAAGATACATCGTGTTTCCTGTACTATAGAATGTTGGAAAAGAACTAGTTTGGAAGATTTTTTATAAAGTAATGGCCTCTTGAACTTCATTTCTCTTTTATTTATTTGAAGTATCTCTGTTAGCCCCTACCACCAGGCTTGCTGGGCTAACCATTGAAGGTCTCTTACACTACAGTGGCATAACTACATCTACACAAATGTAAAAGAATTTGGTTAAGGATGCTGGGGGTAATTTTCCGCAAACACTAGAGCTGAGATTTGCTTTTGGCTCTAAGGAAGTCACTTAGGATCATATAAAATCTTATGATCATAAATATTCATGTTTCAAGTTACTGCTGTCTGCCTTATTGGATTGAAGCCATCACTTCTTTGTACAGGAAGCTTTTCAGCTATGAAATTTAGGTAATTATTAACTTCCCACCTCACAGGACTTACGCAGACCAATAACGAGAATGTTTATAGAAGATAGGTAGTTTTATGCTGTGCTGAAGAGCTCTCAGCACTCAAATATATCATTCTAGTTAACAGGAAGCTGCCCAGAAAAGGAGATGTGTTCACTGGGAGTCAAATCATCTTTGACTAGTAAAGAAAATGGAGGAAAATCACCATCTTCTCAAAGTCATGCAAATTCCAGTGCAACTTATTTTGGAAGAGACTTTGCTTTATTTTCCCCTTTGCTTTGTGGGAGATTCTCTCCAGTGAGAGGTGATGTGGGTGTCATACCACGTGTGTGTTTTTATACATACATGGCTAAAACCTTATTTTTAGCTGATGCTGAGACAAAATATATGGGTCATATGTGTTCAGCAGGCTCCCTTGATTGACGCAGCCAAACAAAATGAGAGTCAGGTGGTTTTATTACACATGGTTTAGCTTACTACCTTGAAAGTGAACAAAAAGCAGTGGACCCTGAAGAATCTGAAATCTGTGCCAGCTGAAATGAGTGCTTTCTTATTCAAGTATAATCAGCTTTTCCCTTTTGAATAGAAGTAGTAATGACTAGCAGTCAGAACCTTTGTACAGAAATGGATGTCTCTATAAACAGAACAGATAAATGGCTAGTCATAATTTTCAATAAAGGACAAGATCTGCACCTAAAATTTGATTGTTTTCAGTGTCTTCTGGGCAGATCTACAAAACTGTATATGTAGTGTAGGTTGGTTTTATATGTTTATGTATATGTCTATATATGTAGGTGCACCTACAATGAGGTAGATTGCTTATGTGATGCTCATAAGGGGAGGCTGGTGAGATATCTCTGCATGACACAGTGAGTGTACCATAGAGCTACTTAAGCTAGCTGTGTCATTACTTGTTCCAGAAGGGTTACAGCTGTGTCACTGCAGCACTGTGCCCAACTGCTGAGGTGGCATCACTCCTCAAAAGTGCCCATATGTTAGCACTAGTATTTCCTCATGACATGGTGTGAGTGTAGCAGCTCAGTGCAACCCTTTCCATTATCCCACTGCACGAGGCAGGCATACCTTCATGCACCTCTTTGTCCAAAATCCAGCAATGTTCAAAATTTCCTCTAAGATGGTGTAGCTTAAACCTCTTCACCAGGTTCTGCCTAAAGACACATGTAGAGCTACCTTCGACTTCTCAGTGCTGTGTTGCTCAGCAGAATGCCTGGAGGAGTTGCAGACTTGTTATTCCCTAGTCTCCTGGTGAGTTTTGATCCCAAGACATGCTCAATGCATGCACGGTGTTAGACCTGTGACTTTCTGCCCAGTGGTTAGGTTTCTTATCAGGGATGTGAGTGGCTTTTTGGTCATGTCCCTCCTTTTCCTAGTTTGTCTGCATCTTCAGTAGGCTGGCCTGGCAGCTTTGCACTTAATGTTCAGGCTTCCACAGATTCTGCTTGTTAGGTGCCAGACTTCCCTTGCAGTGCTTGGGTCTCTAATGTCAGCCTCTGAATTCTCTGCTGATAATTCTCTTTCTGTGCCTCTGCTCCAAAGCAACTGCAATTCAGGTCCTGCAGCATCTACATCTTTCTAGAAAGTCTGTTGGTGCATTGGCTGGAGCAGATAGGTCAGCTCACTGAAAAGTGGAATCTTCCCCTGGAACTTGGGAACAGAAGAGGCCATTTTACGTAATAACTCATTATGGTCTGCTGTTTTAGTTGAGTGCCCTTTCATGAGCCTTAGTGCAAAGTATGATACTCAGGATTTGAAGCATGTTCTATTGCTGAAGTGCAGAGGAAAGAAAATGTTAGAAAGGGTTGTGAGCTTTCCTTCAGGTCAACCTCACATTTGCGGCATTGCATTTACCAGTTGTCTAATTATGGAAAATACTTCTGCTATCCTGCTCACTAGTTGGGTCTGAGCAACTCATTCTATTTAATTGTATTCCTGGAGTATACTGTATTGCAAATAGTTAGCATGAAAAATAAGGTGACCTTTGCATCCCAACAGAAAACTTGAGGATTGGCTCCTGGTGAGTGACAAAACAGTCCTTGGCTGCTAATGCTGCTTTCCCTTAGGTAGGGCTGGGTCAGGCCCTTCACAGGAACTGCTCTGCTTTGTTCCTGTTCAGCCAGGGGCTGTGTGAAGTGGGAGGACTGAAAGCTTTTGAGTGTTTTGCAGTTGGGTAAGCAGGAGCACAAGAGTGAAATGGTTATAGAGTGAAAGGCTGGAGTAGGTTGAAAATTATAACAAGGGTTTGTAGTTTTAAAGGATTATGTGATTTTGTTTGGTTTTTGTTTTCAAAGGAGAAAAGAAGGCTGCTGTTGCTGATGGTGATAAACACTAGTTTTACCAAGCTGGGTGTCCTAAGAAAGCAAAGCTGGGCTAACCACTGGGATGCCTGATATCCAGTTGAAGCTGGCATCCACTTACCATTAGGAAGGAAGAGTCCTAGAATAAACTCTCTCCTACTTTCATAGTAGACTATTGACTAATCGCTTATGAGGTAATATCTTGGCTGAATAACATTTTGTTTCCTTTTACTGCAGCCTCTACAGTATAATGACATGCTGGCTGTGTGCTTTCATGGATAAATAGCACCCTAGGATTCTGAAAAGCCAGGACTTTCCCCCCCTTTGTAGGAATTACTTCTAACATTTCTCTGTTTTTAGAAGAGGGAGAAACAATTAGTCTTATCTCCAGGCAGCTCTTTTGTGCATAGATGGTATGCTTTTGTCTCCCACTGAGTTAGCCTTGTGGCATTTTAGCTTTGCAATGAGTCATTTTTTTGTAGGCTCACTTAGCTTCTGTGACTCACGCTGTTTGAGAAGAAGGGGGAAAAGTTAAATATTTCACTTCATTTTTGCTCTTCCAAAAAGAAAAAAAAGCTACTAGTATATCTTTCAGATATTTGATCATTTGGCTCGATCCAAAAAAGAAGAAAGAAAAAATGTAGAAAACATTTAAGGAAAAATAGAATATGAAGAGAAGAGGAAAGAGGGCTTTTTTTGAAATGTCTCTAATCTGTACTTCCAGATTTGCTGCCAGTATTTTGTTACGGGATGGTAGCCCCTTTCTACCTGCAGTGTTGCAGTTAATCCTCAAGCAGTTTTAAAATCAGTCTCTGTTTCCCAGAAATAGCTTAAATGTTTCCCTTCACCCTTTCTTCCAACTCTTGTAATCCCTTAAAATTGAGGCTGTATTGCATTCTTTTAATTCTTTTGTGCTGAGTTGAGAAACAAGCATGCTTCCTTCATTTAGCCTCTGTGTGCCTGTCATTGTTTACATTTCAACTCCTCCCCCAGTTACCCTCCAAAGAGCTCTGCTAAACTCTTAATATCTTAGTATGGGACTTATGGGGAACACCTCTAATTTACCGAAGATAAATGAATGCTTTCAGTTATTTTCCCCTTCATGGATCTGTTCAATCAAGAAAATGGAAACTTTGACAAGGCATTAAAAGGAAATGTCATGAGTTTGGATTTCCATTCCCTTTTTTCCAGTTTAAGAAAAAAATGTTGTGCACGGATTAAGAAAAATGATCCCTATTTCACAATAATTTCAAGACTGTGTTGGATAGCTCTCCAGGAGAGGAATGGATGCAATCATGTGGTTAATTTATTTTCTGGATCAAGTTTTAGTATGGCCTCAGGTGGGGCAAAGAGGATTATTTTGGCAAGTATAACCTTGGATCCTGTGGTCTGAGCTAAAGGGACTCTGCGAGGTATGTTTAGGCCATCTGTTATCCTTCCTTTTTGTGGGTTGTGTGGCAGAGTTGGGCATCCCAAAACAAGCCATGTGAGTATCCATTTCATCATGGACTGTCTCTGTGTGTCCCTTTAGTCTGTAATGAATTTTGCTTTTTGAAGTTGTGACTACATAATTATTTCCTTCTAAGAAAGCTGAGTGATGGAGATTAGTGAGTAAATTATTCCAAGCGATGAATAAGCACAGCATGCTGGGACTAGAACACCAGCTGGTTGGTGTAGATGTTTGCTTCTTGCTCAGAAGTTTACTAGGAGTATCTGCGCATGAAGTTTGCGTTACCAAGAAAGGTCCTTGGTTCACAGGGGCAAGGTCTGGTCCTATGCAACAGCAGAGAAAGAGTGAGAAACGTCCTCTTGAACTGTCAGCGCTATCACCCTTGATCCTGGAGTTGAAGAAAGAGACCACAAAAAAGCATGAGACAACAGAAGTTGAAGGAAAAACATGGCAAATTCTAACACCAGAGGTCAAACAATCTATTACCAGGGCAAAGAGGTCCTCCACATGGGTTAAGTAACCAGTTGCTGTTAGGTTGTCTGATGGGAAACTTCAGGAAATGTGGCTGAAAATCCATCCAGCTGACTGGATTGGATTGTTCTATGGGCCAGACACCTTGAGATTAATAAAGTAGCCCTCAAGTGTTTTGAGGAGTTGATAGGTATTAGCATTCTCTCTGGGGCAAGTAGGCAACAACTTGCTGTCATTTTGGATGTAAAACAGAAGACAAGGCTCCACAATAGTTTTGTGAAGCACAAAGACAGAGATTTAGCAGTATGTATCAACCTTAATGACAAAGTGCTGTCCAAAATGTAACTTGTTATTGAACTTTTTAGAAGAAACCCGCTGTGATCTTCTTGGATGTATTTCTTGTCCATGAGTTAAGGAAAACAGGACAGGAAAATTTTGGAAATGAGGTGCTCTTTATTTTTCCATAAGTTTCTTTTCCTAAAGAACTGTT
>VYZX01009274.1:0-14235 GCA_013401335.1 Brachypteracias leptosomus | reverse complement strand
TGTTGGCATCATCTGGTGCCTTGATTACTTGCACCACTGGTGTCCCAGAAACTCCATCTTAGAAGTTTTCATTCCACAGCAGAGGTAGTTTACATAAGAAGAAAACAAAATAATTTATTCAGCTTCCTCTTGTGCTGCCCAAGAAATTGTGAGTACCTCAGCAAGGAACATCTCCATAAGGCCATTTATCTTGGAGAATCTTTTCTCTGACCCTGGTGTGACCCGTGAATAGTTTTCTTGTGGGAAATATGAACACTATTCCTTCTTTCCCTTATGCACAGTAAAGCCTTTAAGTTAGATGAAGTTGAGAGATCTCTCTGCTTATGGATCTACAGAAGACAATCTTTTGACAATGGGCAAGGAATAAGTGACTGCTTATATTGAAAAAGACCCTGAAACTTAGCAATCTGCTGCAACTTTTCTGAGAGTGTTGGAATGGGTTTGACCTGTTACATTTCACCATCTGATAGGTCAATGTGTTGAGAAAGCACTCTGAGAAGTGAATGGTAATCTTGTTAGTGTATCATTTAAGTCCCCTCTCCCAGAGAAATCCTTGGGGAGCTCTGCTTACAGTACTCAAGTAGGTGATGTGAGCTTCAGCAGTTCTGTTGTAAGGAAGCAACATTGGTGGAGAAGTAGGATCTTGATGCTGGGATCAGAGGGGTACAAATATATGGGAAGAGCTGACATACAGAGAACTAGTTGCAGAATCAGGAACATAAGTGATACCAGGAAATACATTTAGCCAGGTTTCTTGATAACTTTTTCTTTCTTTTCTGCCTTTTCGTGGTTTTCTCTGTGGCTGATTTCTGGTTATAGGATTTAAAGATGCTTGTCAGAAGACGTGTGCTTACTGTTTTTCTGACACTTTGCCTTTGCACGTCACTTTGCAGCATGTAGTAGCTTTTCATTTGTCTGAGCATTTATTTTATTTTTCTTGTCTATTTCTATCTAGCTTCCTCTTAAATACTACTACAGTGTTGTTAGTATGTGATGGAAGATGGCTTGAAGATCTATTTGTTTCTTGATGAGCCAGCATAGCTCCTGTAGCACATGCATGCCAATGTGAATTTCATTGAGGAGAGAATGGGTGCCTCAGCATGTGGCTAAAAGCTCTTGACTTGAGACTCCCTAAGTGTCAGGCTTTGAGAGGTTGGGGATATATGCAAAAAAACCCACCCCACTTTATACTTGTCCTGTTTTGTCCTTTTCCTGAAAATCTGGGTCAACCCACTTGGTTAAAAGGACATTTGGTCTGATCCAGTGCAGCAATTCTTATGATTTCTAGCTTTGATTACTTACTCGTGTAGGGAGGTTGGACAAGATGACCTCTAGAGGTCCCTTCCAGCCTGAAACATTCTATAATTACTAGCCTTCCTACTTAAATTAATTAAAAGTTGAGAGTGAATGTCTCAGTGTTGTGGTAGCTCAGAGATGTTTGAATCCTGTCATCTATGACATGTGAGCTGTCCCTGAAGAATAGCCATGAGCAGGTCAAAAATTTATGGGTAAGAATTAGAGACCAAGGCAACAAAGAGAACCTTGTGGTTGGTGTCTACTACAGGCTGCCTGATCAAGAGGAACCTATTCATGAAGCCTTTGTACTCCAGCAGGCTTCATGCTCACAGGCTGTTGCCCTGCTGAGGGACTTCAGTCACCCCAACATCTGATGGAAAAGTAGTAGAGCAAGCTGTAGGCAATCCAAGAGACTCCTGGAAGGTGTCGAGGACAACTTCTTTAGCCAAGTAATAGACAGCCCTACCAGAGAGGATGCGATACTGGACCTGATGGTCACCAATGCAGTGAGCTAATTGGTGACATCAAGATTGGAGGTGGCCTGGGCTGCAGTGATCATACACTGATGGAGTTCACAGTCCTGAGGGATATGAGTCAGGTGAGCAGTAAAGTCAGGACGCTGAATTTTAGAAAGTAAAATTTCATTTCTTCAAGGAGTTAGGCAGTAGAAGCCCCTGGGAAATGATCCTCAGAGACAGGGAAGCCAAACAGAACTGGCAGATTTTTAAGTATACTTTCCATAGAGCACAAGAAGTCTTGATTCCCAGGTGTAAGAAATCAGGCAAGTAAAGCAAGAGACCGATATGGCTGAGTCAAGACCTGTTGGTCAAACTAAAGGGAAAGAAGGAACTACACAGGCAGTGCAAGCAGGGACAGGTATCCTGGGAAGGGTATAGCAACACTGCCTGCTGGTGTAGGGATGGGGTCAGGAAGGCCAAGACACAGCTGGAGCTGAACCTGGCAAGGGATGCAAAGAATCTACAGGTATGACAACCAGAAAAGGAAAGTCAAAGAAAACATAAGCGCCCCCCACCCGGGATGAGCAAGACTGGCAAGCTGGTAAAAACAGATGAGGAGGTACTCAACAGATTTTTGCATTGATCTTCACTGTCAGCCTCTCAGCCTCTCTTCTCACACCTCCTGAGTTGATGGACTGCAAGANGTGAAGTCCCTGGTGACTGGAAAAAGGGAAACATCGGGTTTTTAAAAAGGGCAGAAAAGAGGTCCCTGGGAACTACCGATCTATCAGCATCACCTCTGTGCCTGGAAAGATAATGGAACAGATCCTCCCAGAAGCTATGCTAAGACACATGGAGGACAGGGAGGTGATTTGGGACAGCTAGCATAGCTTCACCAAGGGCAAGTCCTGCCTGACCAACCTAGCGGCCTTCTATGACGGGAGTGATTACATCAGTGGACAAGGGAAGAGCTATGGATGTATCTGGACTTCTATAAGGCCTTTGACTCAGTCTCCTAANTGAGCAAGACTGGCAAGCTGGTAAAAACAGATGAGGAGGTACTCAACAGATTTTTGCATTGATCTTCACTGTCAGCCTCTNAACATCCTTCTCTCTAAATTGAAGAATATGGATGCCCTGTCCCTGGAAACATTCAAGGTCAGGTAGGATGGGGCTCTGAGCAACCTGATGACCTTTAGAGGTCTTTTCCAACCCAAACTATTCAATGATTCTGTGATTTGTATTTGTGCCTCTCAGGCCTTGGTACTGAAGTCCTAGGCCCCATTGCTGCTGCTAACTCTTTGTAGGCTCAGCCCTGCAAGATGCTGGGCAATTCCTGTTGAAGTGTAACATGTTTTCCTCTTTTGTTGTCTTTCGTATGTAGTTCCCAGGCCAAGAGGTGGGAACATACAAAGGGCAATATCAAAGCTAACGGTGACATGAAAGATCTGGGGCCTGTTTACTAAGATGCTTCTTTCTTTAAGTTCAGTACAAAATACTGTGTCCATTAATTGCATACTTTTACCACTTGTACTTTAATAATTGATTGTGAGGAAACTGAGGAAGATGTCTGCAGCTGCTGTGACTGAAGCTTGCTGCTGGATAGAACAACTAGTGATTTCTACTTTTATATTTTGAAAAAGGTAGTAGGCAACATAACATGTTTTTGTTTAGTACCTATTATGGTTACTTTTGTAGGCATATGATGCTTCTGAAAGAGCAGTATGGAAAACAAGTGATCGTTAATCTGTTGGGAAGCAGAGGAGGGGAGGAGGTGCTGAACAGAGCTTTTAAGGTAAAAGCAGTAGTTTGGTTTTGGTTTTTTTTTTAAACTGATGATTTCCCCTGAACCTCCATGTTCTTCTGTTTCCCATCTGGCCCAGTAGGTGATGAATAGTATACCTAAAGAAATTATGTTGTCTCGATACTAGATGTTACATACTGAGAGAATGATGCTTCATAGTTGCATGGCTTAATTTCCAGCACTGCCTTCCTGGTTATTTCTTCACACATTTATGTACGTTCTCTTTAACCAGACTTTAAAAAATTTGCCCTGATTCTCTTAAGAGTAGCTCACATTTGTAAAAATGAATTGTGGTCAGCTTTGTCATAGTATGTAGTCAACTGTGCAGTCCCGTCCCTCATGGGATTGCTGGAACTGCTTGGGGGCCAGACCCTGACCCTGGCTCGCTGAGCTGTCTTGTTCCGACTGTTAGGGGGAGTAGCTGTTGTGCACTGGTTGTAATGGGAATTGACTGCCTGAGCACCACATGACAGTCTGGTGTATGGAGAGAGGTTTTCCTGGCCCCTTAAATGTCCCTAGGCACAACTAATACCTGAAAGCATCTGAGTTGTCCTTTAGGATGTCAGGCATTGCAGAATTAAAGCTGTGCTGAGGTCTAGTGTGGTGTTCTCATGGCCAGATTTTAAAAACTAATATGTGCTTGAAGCCACAGATGGGCAGAGTGGGATTTGCAGCAGTGCTGAGCTGCCTGAATCTGACTGGAGATTGATGGAAGTCTGCCTCCTAGGTGCCTGCTGCTTTAGAAATCTAGCATAGATACCTTGGAGTATATCTTCCTAAAAATAATATGAAGAATGGTCTAAGTACATGCCTGTAGTAAGTGTTACGTATTTAGCATTGGTAAGGAACAGTTCTGAGTTCAAATGTTTACTGTGTGAAACTAAGCAAAATGAAAATTGTAGTCAAATAACAGTTTCTGATTTGGTTCCCACTCTGTTGGAATAATGTGCTCAAGACAAGGAGTGTTGAGTTTTTTGGCAGTTTTTATGTTTGACCTTGTCCAAAACATCTGGGGAGGACTGTCAGCTTCCCCAGTGGAAAAAGACAAAGTGAGAGCCCCCCCTGTATAGAATGTGGCCAAAGAGTGCTTATGACTAGAGCTCGAAAGGCAGTGAGGAATGTACAGAAGTGAAGTCTGGTCCTAGCTTCTGTTTTCAGCTTCCTGCTGCATTTCTGCCTGAAACAGGTAAGCCTCTATTATCTCTTGATTTCCCTATGTTTAAAACTACAACTTATTTTGCAAAAACATTGAAATTTAGGAGTAAGAGATGATCACTCGCAAAATGCTCAAATAACTTAATGAGGATACAAATCTGGCTTTCCTTGTTAATTTGATACTGATGTCAAACACTTGCATTCTGGAAGACAGTGTTCTGGCTGGTATCATACAAAGAGAGATTTAAATCAGAAACAAGCAATCTCTAGAATAAAGACCTTGTATTCGTTCATTTCATTTTAAATAAAGATCTGTTTTAATTGTTAAACTTTATTGATGTTTAAAAATAAATAAATTACGAAAGTGCCCAGTGAGCTGAAAGAATTTAGACTAATAGCACTGGAAACTGACTTTTTATACCCATTCAAAACAACCATCTCCTGGTCTTGTCTTTACCTTTGTGTTTTAATAATGGGTGTTTGAAAATAATATGTAGTTAATTTTTACTTTATAATCTTAAAGAGCTTGAATTAAAAATGACATAATTCATAGGGAATGATTAGGAATGAAAGCTTTTCACCTTTTCTGTTATTATAGTTTTTTGTTTGTCCATCTTCCTTTGCTTGTATTCCTTTGTCTTCTATCTCTTGCTGCTATCTTAGTAATTCTTATCAGAGCTATTTTGAAATATTTCTGTAATTACTGCTACTGGGTTCCCTTGATCAGAATGTCACGGCTACCATTTGTTCATGCAACAGAAACAGATGAAAAATTTTAAATGACCAATTTACCTTCAACTTTTACCTGAGTCAGCTGTTACCAGATCAAAAATCAATACTTTTCCCAGTAGTGCCATTCCTCTCATAAGCATCCCCTATAACAGATGTAATTATGCTTACAGTAAAAGTGATGCAGTAGCGTAGAGTTACGAATGCTCTGACAATGATTTACACCAAGGCAATGGGTAAATGTCACCCTCAGGTGCATTACTAATGCCAGCAGCTGTAAGGGCAAGTTGAGGTGTCAGCAACAGAAACAGATACCAACTGTTTTGGCTTTTGTAATGGTGTAATGAAATAAACTTTGCACATCTCTCTCCTAACACCATGAAACGCCTTTAAATTTGTTTATATGGGAAAAGCTTAATGGCTTACCTGATACAGTGATACTGGTGTGACTGCTGCATGTACACTTCTAATGTAATATCAGAATTGTTTTGTTCAGTCTGTGTCACAGTCTAAGTGGGCAAAAGCATCCGTCTCTTGGGATGGGAATGTGCAGGAGGGAACGGAATAGGCAAAGGCTTGCATAATTAGAGTTAATGTAACAGTTCTCTCTGGCTTTGTCATGGAGAGCAGTATGTATTACTGCCCTATCTGTTGCAGATACCTTAATGATTATGGAAATGCATGTGAGGTCATGGAAATCGGAGATGAAATAATGAGGCTGTTTGTGCCTCTTCTTTCACTTCTGTGGTTTACCACAAACATTTTGTAGCATGTTCCCTGGGACATCATTTCTTTTTTATTTCCTCCTCAAGCAACCTCCACCTAAATTTAGGGCCAAGTTTTCCCATGTCTTGACACTTCACTAGTGGTTAAAAAATACATCCATGCACTTTTACACTCCTCTGTCTTAAGCACCTCTGGACGCTTTTCCCATCAGGGTCCCTGTCCTGGGCCTACCTAGAGCATCACTGTTGCTGTACCACCCTCTTCCACAGAGGGAGCAACCCACTGCTGCAGGGCTGCCCCAAGCCAAGGTGCAGGCAGCAGCAATTCCAATGTATACTTTGTAGTTACAGTTTGAGTTCCGCTGCAGAAAAACTGGGGTCCAACAATTTGGTTTATTTCTGCAAAGAAAAGAAGTAGGGAAATTCAGTTGCTTTTTCATGTCTGGCTTTTCAGAATTCCCAATGAGCTTCTCAATATTAAAAATGTACTAAATGATCAAAGTTTAGTAATGATAAAAGCGTGCTGGTATCAGTCCTTACATTGTGGCTTGAGCAGGGCTTGTTTTCCTACGTCTCTATCTAACAGAAACTGCTGTGGGCCTCTTCCCATGCGGCAGACACTCCCATGATAAACTTTGACTACCACCAATTTGCAAAAGGTGGCAAAACTGAGAAACTGGAAAATTTGCTGAGGCCTCAGCTGAAGTTGCACTGGGAAGACTTCGGAACCTTCACAAAGGGCGAGAATGTAAGTCCACGGTGAGTGTCCCTACCCCTCTATCCTAGCACAGCCAGGTACCGCCTGGCCTTCCCAGGTTTCTTGCTGTGTTTGGACCATGAACGTAAGTGACCATCTTGAAACAGAATTTTGGGACAAAGTGTAGTCTTGGTGTTAAATAGATTATTTGGCTTAACTGTATCTCTGTTGTTTGGAATCTGCAAAATGAGCAGTGCATGGATTTGCTAATACAGTGTTACAGATGCAGTGAAGTAATTAGACATGTTAATGGAATACATTGTGCACAATGTGCTTGCAACATCAAAATGTGGGTGGGTATATGCAGGCTGAATATTTCATCTTGTTCAATCAACTCATGACTTGATGTTATTTTAAGATATACCTTTTTTTCCCTCTCTCTTGTGTTTGGCTACCAAAGTCTGCAGACAGGTACTTTTCGAATGAATTGTTTGGACTGCCTGAATCGTACTAATAGTGTACAGTCCTTCATTGCACTGGAGGTGAGTTTGTCAGAGGACCTTTCGTGGATGCCTGTACTGCATATATTGTCTGTTCCACGGGGAAGACAGGAGAGAGGGCATGAGCCTCAGTTATACAAGTCTGTCTTGCCAGCTCTATAGTACAGAATGGTGCTGGCTGGAGTATTTAAACTGAAGATAAAAGCAAATGCACATTTAAGAACAATGTTGTTGTTTTTTCTCCTTCTGCACCTAATCCAGATCCTGCTTGCTCAATTAGAGAGCCTTGGGTTGAACTCTAAATCTATAATTGAGCGCTTTGTGGAATCCTACAAAGTGATGTGGACTCTCAACGGTCATAATCTGAGCAGAGTATTTACTGGCAGCCGTGCCCTTGAGGGGAAGCACAAGGTAAAGAAAAATGGCAAAACTGTTTTCTCACAAGTAAAGAAAGATGTCTGATTTACTCTTCAGTAACTAGCTCTGATGATTCCTGTCTGATGTAGGTTGGGAAACTCAAGGATGGTGCCCGCTCTGTATCTCGCACCATTCAGTCAAATTTCTTTGACGCAGTAAAGCAGGAAGCCATCGAGTTGTTGCTTATGGGTGACTTCTTCAGTGAGGAATATGCAGACAAAGGCAAGATGCTCATGGACCACACTGCACTGCTGGGTAAGACCAATGTAAATCCTTCACTTTTCTTTCGTGTCTGTTTTTAGCTGTCAGATACAAGCAATTGCACCCTTTGGAAAAAATCAATAAATAAGCTACTTCTGCACAAGTAAAACACTGCCGTCAAGTGACCGTGGTACAACTCTGTGTGCTTTAATTCCACTGTGCTTATTTCTTATATTTTGTTTTGGACTTCTGAGTATGTTTGTCAGCTCTTTGATGATGATCTCCTCTGACAGTTTAGAGGAGTTGGACCAGAGGGAAAGATTTTTAGGGCTGTATTCCCAGTCTGGTCCTGTCTATATTTGTCTTGAGGAAGTTTTTTGAGCTCAGGCTTTTATCTCCTTATTTTTGGCCTGCAGTTTGCACATGCTTTTAGCCACTTGGCTCTTCAAAGGCACATTTGTGTTGCTATGTTGGTTTATTTCCTGCTTTACTCCAGGGCCTTGACAGTCCACAACAAATAGCATTTGTGTACCCATCTAGAGTAACATATACACATTTGTTTGTGTACCCACGTAGAGTAAAACAATTCTCTCTCAGAAGATAATTGTGTGCAAAATGTAGGGTAATTGCACCCACAAACAGTATCAGGTGATCGGTTTGCCCCAGAGAACAACCAGATTTTAATAGGATAAATATGAACCATTCATTGCCACTTCAATCCTGGGGCTGTTCCCTGATGCAGACCACAAAGAAAATATAGATAACTTCTCTATGCCTGACTGCCAGTGCAAACCAGGTAGTTAAAGATTAAGGTTACCTCAGTGCTCACAAAAAAAAGCACACTGCTGATTTTTCTATACTCATCAGAAATAAGTGAATATAGCAGTTTCCTGTGAGGAGTTCTGACCAGGCTAGAGAGCCATGACAGTGGTAGTTTTGGACTGATGTGAGATTATGCTTTCTCTGCCTTTCCCTTCAGACTCTACATTTCTTAGAGCTTCAATTTGAGTCATAACTTATGACATGCTAAGTTAGCTTATAGGCTAAACAGAAAAGATTAAGGGAGGAAAAAGGATTTGTTGCTTACTACTTGAATAAGCGCAGGAAAATATATGCTGAAAGGGAGTGACCAGCCCTCGAAAAGCTTTCAAAGAGTGTCCAGTTTCTGGAAGAGAAATTGCTGACATCAACCCCAGTTATCTTGTAGTTATTGCTGTGGCCATTGGAGTCACTCCTCAGCTTTTGTGTTGTTGCTGTTAGGGTAATGTCATTATTTTGTAGTGACTGTTGCTGCTGTCTGTATGCTTTCTGTGCTTTTATAGTGCATTCTTCTTTTACACGCCTTCTTTCTCTCTCCCTGTTTCCATCAGTAACTCCAAGTATTTTGAAGGCCATGTCAGAGCGTCAGTTTGAATTCACAAGCTTCAAACGTATTCGTGTTGCTACGGGGACCTGGAACGTGAACGGTGGGAAGCAGTTTCGAAGCAACATCCTTGGCACCAGTGAGCTGACAGACTGGCTGCTGGATTCTCCCAAGCTCTCTGGAGTTTCTGAATTTCAGGGTAAGACTGCATAGCAAAAATGTGTAAGCAATATTTCCCAGCATCTCTAGAGACAGTGAATTGGGACACAAGATTTGACCAGCTGTTCTTTCAAAGGCAGTGCATCTTGGAGAGCATTTTCTGTCAATTTCTAGAGGTATATTCCGGTCTGTGTAGGCTTGTGCTGCCTCCATGCAGCAGTAGAGTGGCATGAAGGGCTCCTGACAGTCAGAATAACTCCTGTGACTGTTTTGAACCTTCAGCAGATCAGAATTCAGAGGTCTTTCACACCATCGTGGGGTGTATCTGCCTATTCTGCATCCCATACTGTATTTTATTCTTCCATATCTCTGTTCTTTGTTCTCCATTGTGAGCGGGAGCTACACACTTAGGTGCCGTCATAATGACTCCTTGGTCTTTATCTGGACCTAAACAGATCTGTACAATCTGGACTCTTGAGATTGTCTGGAAGTCTTCAGACAAAAAAATTTATTTTGTTGAAGATAATTTCCTTTACTTTAGCAGTATAGAAAGCTCTTGTGCCCTTGGCTTGCTTAAATTGGCTACTGAATTTCTTATTTACAGAACAGGGTCAGGTATTGTAATTGTGGTCGCAAAACTATGGCAAAACCTGAGAGAACTGGAGGAGCAGGACTACATGGTGCAGGCAACCATAATGTGATAGGTCTAAGCAGCTTCTGGAAGAGAGCTGAGTTATGTGAATGGGCAGAGCTAAGGTATGACCATACAAATGTCTCTGTTCGTGGTAATGTCAGTGCAGTGTCCATGCAAATGGGCAAGTGTTCAAAGGCAAATGTCCAAAATTATTACTGGGAAATACACATGTGACAGTGCCTGCTATGTTGAGCCAGTAAAGGAGGCTAACCATCACGTGTTAGTTTCACCCTTGTGTCTACAGAGAGTGGCTGCACATTTTAATTCTCTTTCTGTTCTTGGATCTCCTGGATCTGGAGGCAGATCCAACTTAAATTCCTATGGTTGTTTACTATTTAGGTCTTCACAATGAATTAATTTACTGTTACCTTGGCTGTATGACACTTAGAAAAAAAACAGACCAAAATGCCTTTAGGCAATGGACAGACCTGATGGGTCAACAGATGTGCTTCACACTATTATATGGGAGCATTTGATCTTTGGCATTTTACCAGGGTAATATCCACAGGCCTGGTCCACAGGTCACTGTGTTCTAGAGTGACCTAACCTAACCTTAAAGTGATCTAGGAAAGAAGATAAGAAACTTTGGAGGCTTCCTTAAACTAGTAGATAAATTTACTAAATGCATTGAGATAGAAGTGGCATACTGCTGTGTGGCCAGTAAGTTCAGTTACATAGGAATCAGTGTCAAAAAGGAAAAACATGTTGAGTAAAATGACAAGCAAGTGAAAGATGGTGGGTAGTGAGATATTGTGGCTGTAGTGATGAGTGGGGTGATGGAGAGAGAACATTGAATATTTTCTCATCTTAACATGCTATACTATAATGCTCTGCAAGAGCATCCTGCAAGAGAGAAGGAGACCAACTGGTGGGAGAAAAGCAGAAAAAAAATCCAGAGGAACTGCAGGGGTTGTTTTGTGAAATTAGATTAAAGGAACTATGAATATGTATAGCTTGGCAGGGGATACACAAGACAGAACTACAGGAATGATCTCTGATAGAAATTAGAAAACAGGTCGTTAAAAAACACAACAGAATAGTAATTCTTGCATGACTTTTCCCTCTTTCCAATAGATGATAACTGCCCTCCTGACATATTCGCAGTGGGTTTTGAAGAGATGGTTGAATTAAATGCAGGGAATATTGTGAATGCCAGGTAGGTAAAAAAATAAATAAAATAACAACAAAAAAACCCCACCCCCCAACTCAAAATAAACCAAAAAAAACCACCCTAAAAGAGCATCCTCTCCCCAGGAACTAGCAAACAAAAGCCTCTAGAGCTGTTCTTTTTTACAGACAGATATTCAGAATACTTCCTTCCAAGTCTGTTGCTGGTAGTCAGAGATGGAAATATATTTGCCATTAATAAGTGGCACTGGGATGATGTTGAAAGTGCTGTTTATCTATGAACTTCTGTATGGTAGAATACACTAAGTCTCTTAAGTCTTTATGTTGGCAGAGAAGAATTCTGGTGGCTGACATTGGTTTGACACTTGTCCTAAGCCCCTGTCTGATGTTGGAAAAATGTGCTTAGTGACTGCAAATGTAATTGGCATTCATGTGGGAATTCTGAAATGAACACAATGTGTCTGTGACTGATTGTATTTGTTGGGTTGGTGGTTTATCTGCATATATCAATTGACTTTGGAGATAAGAAAAAGCTAGATCTGCAGGAGTGAAGGTATATGCTCCTACCCACAAACTTTCAGCTAAGAACAGCCAACAGCTATGGGTAGCCAGTCATCTCCTAGTCAGGGAAGATCCAGAGAAGATTTCCTTTTCACTATGAGCACAAGAAATCTTACAAGATTGACATTGGTTTTGTGGTTGTGATAACTACAGTCAGCTTCCAGTTATCCCCAGTGAATGGGGGTATCAAATGTCCTGTGAGCATGGATCTTTCTAAGTCTAGTAGACAAAATCCCTCTCATGGCCAGAAGCAAGACAACTGTTTGTGTGCTATGCTTGAGCTCACTGACCCTGATAACTTTGGGCTGGCTCACGAGGAGATATTTTCTGTCTCTGCCATGCATCCTACAGCACTTCCAGCTCTGCAGCCTAATGGGATATCTGTAAACCTAAGGCACAGTTAATCTGCTCATTTTATTGACTGTATGTGGTATTATTCCATTAAATGATTTTATGTTTGTTCCAGTACAACGAATAGAAAAATGTGGGGAGAGCAGCTTCAAAAAGCTATTTCCAGGACACATCGCTACATTCAGTTGACGTCAGCACAGCTTGTTGGTGTTTGTCTTTTCATCTTTGTACGACCTTATCATGTCCCCTTCATCAGGTAAAAAAAAACCCCAACAAAACCAAAATAACAACAAAAAACCCCCCACCTGTGTCTTCAGTAACGTTTGCTTTTGGAGTGTGGCCAGAGAGGGTTTTTCAGCTTAGTGGGAATCATGCAAACCTCTGCTCAGTGTGGGAGAGAGGTATGTTTCCAGGCAGCTGTAGTCTGGAGTCTGTCCTTCTGGGTAGCACAAAGGCCAGGCAGCCTAAGTATCTGCCTCCAGTTCTGCTGAGAAGCCAGGCATGCTCCTGGTGGGAAGTCAGGGTGTAGCACCTTGTTTGAGTGCAGTCCTTTCTGGAAAAGGAATGACCTGGAATGAACTGTCTTTGGGCATCTGTCTGACCTTAAAGTCTAGAGTGATCCAAACAGTGCCCTCTGCTCCATGTTAGAGGCACTGTATTTTGTGATTAAGATAGGAAAAGCTGCCTCTTTCTTCCGACTGATCTCATAGCTTCTGAGAAGATCATGCAGAGCTTGTGCAACATCCAGTGCTGTAGGCTGGGCAGAGTAATGCAGTCCAGATGGTTTTGTGTTGCTGCCTTCCCAGTCATTTTTCTTTGATTTGAAAAAATTACATATTTTTGCTGGTATGAAACAGTCCAGAGGAGAAGCATTTCTGTCAGTTTTTGTCTTTTCTCCTGGCTTACAAGAAATTTGAGTAATCCATCAGGAAGTGCATGATTTAAATGGAAATCAGAAGCAGAAGAGCCCAGTGGCTCTGTTGCATGTGTCAAACGACCAGGAATTGGATGTAGCCCTTTGAAACGCAAGAAAAAAAGGAAAAGTTTGATTTTAGTGACCAGGTTTCACCATTTAATGCTAATGTGCTGCTACGTGTTATGTGAGCATAATCAAAAGCTAACCTCTATGCTTGTGTAGTTTTTCCCTTGTCTAGAAAAGGAAAACAAAAATGATCAGAAGTGAAAAAAAGGCTTCTGTGCTTACAGAGATTGAAGAGATTAGGACAGAAATTCTAGAAGAGAGAAATAAAATGAGAGAATGGCTGAAGCTTATAAAGCAGTGAAAGGATTGATAAAAGTCAAGCAGTTGAGTGTACAGTGGGTTATCTCAACATAACCTTTGTCATGAATGTAGATCAGTTAAATATCAGTCAGCAGTTGGGTAGGCAGGCAGCAGGAAGGGAGAACTCCTTAGAGGGGGGAAAAAAATGAACACATGCTTCTTTTGGAATGCTTAGACCCCATCTTCACAGAAAACATTGATGGTCCTCTTTTGCCTCCTTTTGTCTTCAGTCGGGAAAAGAGAGGAAAATAAAGAGGGAGAAAAAAGATGGGAAAGATGGGGGTGGGGATGTGGGGGAGAGGGCAGGAAAAAAGAAAATGAAGAGATCTTGCATCGTTGAGATCATGAATGCTGGATAATAACTCAGATAAGACTTGGTGGTTGTCTCCCTGCCTCTTGCTTAAAGCCAATTAATATTCTAGTCCAGATCTGCTTGACCTCTGTCTGGAAAGTAATTTTTTTTTTTTTCCCATTGGGAAGGAAACATATAGTGCTGGGTTTGGTTNNNGTGAAGGACACATATAGTGCTGGGTTTGGTTACAACAATGATCTCATCATTTACTTATCTGATCAGACAGGCATGCTTTATTGTCAGAGTAGACTGGCTATCTGGGAGACGTTATCCTGTGAGCAGGTGGTCTGCTTTGCCAAGTCATCCTTCTGTAGTCAAGTGTATGCTAATCATGACATTGAAATACTATGTAATTAACAACAT
>VYZX01009272.1:183893-214939 GCA_013401335.1 Brachypteracias leptosomus | reverse complement strand
TATTTATTACCTTGAATTTTGTTTTTTTAAATCTATGTAAAAATGTTTTAGATTTAAAAAGAGTAATGTCAAAAATTTTCCTTTTTTATTTCTAACAAGAATCTATTTCTTGGGAAAAAAGCTTAGGACAAGTAGTTTTAACTATCCTAAAATACTAAATCTTTGAAAAACACATACTTAGAGGTTTGTTTTAATATGCCATGCCTTTAATTATTACCATGGGTAATACTTATACAAGGAATATGCTTTTTGATATCCAGACAAAAGTCTGACAAATGTGGTAAAAAAATAGTAATTCGAAAAATAAAAAAAATACACAACTCACAGATTTAGGAAAAGTTGCTAAGATCTCTACAGATTTCATCCTCACTGATCAAGCTGAAGTGTGTAACCAAACCTAAAGCAACCCCCAACGCCATGCTGGGATGCTTGAGTGCATTTACCGCAAGGCTGCAAAAAGCAGGGCAGAACTTTCCTCTCATGACAGCTCAGTTGTGCCAGGCAGAGTTGAATCCCAGCTCAGAAACTCATACCAAGAATAAGCTTTTATGCTTCCAGTGGCCTCATGCTAGTACCAGCAGGAACAGGAAATTATCCAAGATCAAGTTGGAGGAACAGAAGTACTGAGGGAGGAAAAGCATTTATACTGAAATAAGGATCTGGATCAAAAACTTGTTGGGGAAGGAAACAAGAGTGCAGGATGATGCAGATCACATTCAGGGTGATGACCTGGGATGCAAGGAGGGGGAGAGAGGAAGGAAACACAGAGCCAGGGAAAAAGGGAGGAGGCCTGGCCTGCCTGAAAACAGATGGCAAGCTTAAGAAGCCCTAGACTTGGGAGCAAGGAAGCGGCAGTCATATCTGAAAAGGAAGGGAACATCAGGACTGGGCTGAAGCTTAGAAGTAGAAAGAGCCAGGAGGAAGGGAAGGAAAGCAACTGAAACAAGATAAAAAGCCTGAATAAAACAAAATTGAAAAGGCTGGAGCAAGGCAGGAGCTTTGTAGAAAAACAGTCTGTTATCATGTAAATCAAAGGCAAAAGAAATATTAGGTCCTAGATGAGGTGGCCTTTCCTGAAGTGCTGTGTACAATTCTGCAGTAAAGAAAGGACTAATCACACTCATGGAGGTAAAGCAAAGGGTTGGGAGGATCAGTGGAAAGGAGAAGACACTTGAAAGGGGAAATCAAAGGAGCCTGGCCTATTTGCTATGTTGAAAATATATATGATTGCTCTCTAAAAATATATCAGAGGGGAAGGAATAGTAAAATAACAGGAAGGGAAGGAACTACTTAATCAGAAATATAAATCATGAGAATAAATGAGACAAGATCTGCCAGGAATAATTTTATGCTAAACAAGGGAGGAAGTTTTCTGTTGTTTGTTTTTTTTTTTAATGGTTGTTTCTTTGTTTGGTTGGATGGAGGGTTTTGTTGTTTGGGTTTTTTTTAAAGCATCAGAGCAGTATCTTGAATAACAACTGAAAAAGAAGATAATATTTTTCTTAAATGCACTTAAAACCGAACGCCCCATCAAGCTAACAAGCCAAAATCCTCCTTCTAAAAAACACCCTTAAACTGCCACCTTTAAATCTTGTAGAGCAGAGGAACCTCGGCTGATGAGAAGAGCTCTCAGAGGTGTGCAGGAGCAGCAAGCCCCTCATCTGGTGGTCCTGCCCAACAAGGCCTTATTACTGGAGCTGCCTTTCTTCTCTCCCTCCTGACAGCACTGGAGCCAGTAACATGCTCTAGACAAAAACCACACGTGGTTCTTCTTTCTGCCAGCTTTGCTTTTAGCCTCTTAATTTCCAATGGCTACAGCCAAAAGCAGGGAGCCAGCAAACCACAGTTTACTGAGACCAGCACATAAAGACAGTGTTTTGTTGTTTGAGGTTTTTTAAAGTTCTGTGCTCTGTCTGACTTAGAAACATCTGCAATGCTCTTCTGACATCTCCATGTACAACAGCTCCGCAGCTGAAGGGAAGCAGCATTAGCTGAAAGATTTTTGTAATATAGAAATATATTTTACTGAAAGACCCATAAACTGAAATAACAGGAGATCTGGATCTATTTTGGGACCTAGTGTAAGTCAAAAATAATATATATGCGCATTATCTACTTTGAGAAGAGGTTTTGTTCTGTTTTTAACTGTTGTTTAATCACCATCCTACATGCATTTAGAGTAGACCTAATGATATTTAAGGGTGAAGTCCTGTTCCCATTTAATTAAATAAGAATTATAGTGTTATTTTGAGTGGAGACCAAGATTTTACTCAAGACAAAAGATTTACCTTGGAAATACAGAATGCAGTAGTTACAACTAGATAATCTCTCCATTCAGGAGAAAAGCTGGTACAATATAGCACAACTGAAAACATTTCCTTTTTATTTTGCCAAAGTGGTTCCAAAACAACCAGACTTCCCTTTAAGCAAAATGATCAGAAATTAACCACATGTAATTCATCATTTGTTTGCTATGAGGAAAAAGACACATCAGTTCCCACAACAGAGAACTCCCCAAAACTACTGGTTAATTGTATGTTTCCTTCAGTATTTACTGGGCACATTCCTGGCGAAAAAAGGCACAAAGCTATTCCATGGTTAAGTAAGTATATGTTGTGGGTAGCATTGTAATGAATACTTTTAGTTTGCATAATTATTTTCAAAAGATCTTCTGTATACGACCTCTAATAAATAATCAACAAGAGTAAAAACTCCAGCTAATCTATCTGCCAACACAGGCAGACTCCAGCCTACCCACATACCTATCATCCTTTTTGCCCTAACTCTCCACTCCCAGACACCCAGGATATTTTATGTTATTTATGCGCAAAATAAAACTTCAGTTAAAGTCACATTGTTTTACAGATGTCCTGCAAGACCCCAAACAAAAGGCTTCAGCTCTGATCACACCTATATCTCAAGTTTTGTTCAAAACTGACCATTCCCTTCTTTCTCAAGCACAAAGAATTTTGAAAGCACAACCCCACCTTAACCAGTTGTTTTGCCCACTTGCATACACATACACACTGACAAAGGCTACTCCAAACCCATGTGTCTTTGCCATAGGTTAATATTAACTTCCACTGATCTCAAAGCCTTTCCAATACATTGCTTCCACAGAGACTGAGAGTGGGAGAAGAATACATAAAACAAACTGCACCAAGAAAGACACCCTCCTTCATAGGGCAGCTCCCACCATTTGCACGAGCACACTGAAACCAGATCAGGATTGGAAGTGAATGAACAAGAAGAGCCGACAAGAATAGTGAATGGACAGCTTGAATCCATACATTCCAAATGAGATTAAACCCTTTAAAATGCACCACAAGATCCTATGCCCTAGTAAGAACACTGACATCTATTGTGTTTCTCTCTGTCCTCACTTTATTTAAAACATTACTACACTAAAAAACTAGGCTCACTAAAATCATCCTCAGCAGATGGGTTATTGAATTCCCCTACACCTTTTCTTTTTAATCAGTACTTCTCAGTCGCATCAGTGCACCATTGACCAGGTTTTAGCATAGCTTCTTCTCTTCAAAATGTTAAAAAAATAATAAAATAAAATAAAATTTGCAATTCAGATGTTCAAATGTTCCAAAGGGGCCACTTTTCCCTGGCAAATGCTGAGAAATATATACACTCAAACTTATTAGCAAGACACACTTCCCAACATCAGTGAAATTATTTTGTCTATGACATGGACAAGAAAAAGAGAGAAAACATGCTTTTCTAAAAAGCACAATTCAGTTTAAAACACAGCTGAAAGCTCCATATCTAACAGTAGATTTATCTCTGTCTGCATCACCAGTAGCTCTTAACTGCTGCACTGCTTTTAAGAAAAATATGAAAATGTGTATCCAGTAGGTTAAATGAATTAATTTTTATTTTCTCACTATAAATTCAATTCAAACTGCTCCATGTGTACAGCTGACAGACAGCCCACACTGAGCACAAGCTAGCTGGAGGCAACCACTCTGAGTGGGTTTCAGTTGCCCAATGGACTGGTTTCTCTAGAGCACAGGAGGATGAGGAAGTGAGAAGGGGAAGAAGCAAAGACAAGGAACTCTCATGGGTCGCCAGTGTAGAGATAAAGCTCTCAGGAGTTTCTGCAAACTTCTGAACCAGCCTTTAGAAATTTTAGCATACACAAAAGTACCATGCTGAAAGGTCAAGTAAACACAGTTCACCACCACCCCAAGCCATCAGACCTGGGTCACAATTTCAAGTAAGGCAACACGAGGCTGAGAGTGCTCCAGGCACACCTCTTCTCTGCACCACCACCACTCACAGCACTCTCTCTTCTGGAACACTGCCTTGGACACAGATGCAGGCTGGCAGTGTCTAAGGCTGGCAGGATCCAAGCCATGTACATTTAAATACCAAAGTCCAAGTTAGATTTCCTGTGGGAACACCCTGACGTGCTTCCTGGAACCCCTCAGACCCTCAAATAATGCCATTAATAACCAGATCCCTATCCTATCAATCGAAAACGTGTACTATTTCTCTAAATGCAAGAGAAAAGGCATTTCTCTTGCAGGAATCACTTTCATTAGCTGTAAATTACAGTGGTTACAAAAGGCGAGTCAAGGAGAGCTATTCATACCAGTCCTACATGGCACATATGACCATATTACAAAGATGCTTGCACAGCTTGAATGGTTATGTTTACTTTTATATGTGAAGTGGTTTAGCTACAGCAATAATAAAACCAGGCAAAGGTATTTCTTACAGTAAATCCTACCCCAATGATCAGCTGCCACAAGTATGGTTGTATAATATTTATAGATGTCAGCTTCTTTGAGGATTTCTTGAGACATCTACAGATTACCTTTCTCTTTCCTCTTCTCTCTTGCTTCTACCATGGCAGACATTAGACAGGACTGGCATTCAAAGCCAGTCAACAGGCAAGACCATGCTTATTTCTACTTCTATCTTCCATGTGTTCTTCATTTGCCTGAATCTTCAGCATTTCTTTATTCACCTACATATTGAAATACTTGTAATTTGATTTGCATTTAGAGAAAAACAGCTAATAATAAAAACCAAATATTTTGGTTTGTTTGGGGTTTTTTCACACTAAAGGTTGAGATCACAGGACTGTTGACAATTATTTTAAAACAATCAACCTTTCATTGAGTGATGTGAATGTGCACATTCACACAGCTTGATGAAATACAGGCTTGCTCCCAGCGCAAGCCTCAGGATTGCAGCCATGATATCAAACAGTAGTTTTCCAGGCCTGGAAACACTTTTCTAACAGTTTCACAGACCAAAGAGAGATCCTATCTTCCTTAGTACTTAATCTCCAATTATTTCTTAGCCCTTCAGTGCTCTAAAAATGTGGCTTTTAATAGCAGATGTAATAAAAATTTAATTTTTCCTCAATCATTTTCATTGAGGGTAAACTTAAGTACTCTGGATCAGTTCTAAAAGACAGCCTCTCCAGCTGCCTGTTATTGCTTTCCTGTAGACTCAGGAGCTCAACCATCAGCCACAAGTAACTTTCTGCAGCTCTGCAGAGGAAGGGAGGAGAATGACTCATCTGTGTCTCTTCCCCAGTCTCTGAAGAGTAGCTTCAGCTTGAACACAAGCACAAGAATAGTCATTTTAAAAACAAGAAACGTACAACTCTGACTCCTTTAGCTGCTATTCAAGAGTCAAAAAAAAGTGGCTGATGAACTAAAAACTGTCTGAGCAGCTTGAACACAGATGAGAACAGGCAGATCAGGGAAGAAACTGTTCCAAAATTATTTGAGATGTCCAAGACCCTGAAAAGGCTATGTCTACCTAAGTGTAGTTAAGAACACACCTTACGCCTAGATTTTGAAACAGTCTCTGGCACACCCTGTAAACAGAAGGTTTATAAGTAGCTGAGGACTTGCAGATGTTTGCCACTTCTGTGCAACCCAAAGAGTTCAAAAGAAGAGACAAACAGGTGGCTTCCGAGGTTCAGCACATTTCTTAGTTAGTCAAGGGCAGATTCATAAACCATGGAAATAACACAAAATCTCCAAAACTATTCAAGATGTCTTCTTCACAGCTGACTTTAAGGAGTTTCAAAACAAGGAGAGGTAAATCCACAGTACTGCATACTAACTATTAGGAGTTTTCCATATTCTACCAAATCATTAAGGGAGAGGAAACTTTACTTCATTGACCCCTTATAACTAGTGTGATAAGACCCACAGGCTTCTCTAACATCATCTCATCTTCCCCTTTTTCCCATGGATAGGAAACTTTATACTTGGTTTCTCATATGTTCCAGTTGGCATTACAGGCATGACCTGAAACTACAGCTTCCAGTTTTAGGACTGCAATGTTGTACACAAGCACACAAACTTTCTTGATAATTAAGTTTGAATTTTTGGTCTGGAAATGTAATCTTGGGAAGACTGAATGCCAGTGACTGCTTTTTTGTCCTGATAAAGTAGTACCCATTAAAGAATCCATTCCTCCAATCTCACTAGTGGTCATTTTCCTTGGCATGACCTGAGGCTCGGCACAAGAAGGAGCTCTGTGAAGGGCTTTGACCAGACAGACTCCCTGTGGCCTGCGCCTGCCAGGGTGCTCAGGAACCTGACTTCGAGTGAGGTCTCTAGGCCTGCTTTTGGTGCAAATTCCCAGTCATCCTCTGAAGACTGAAAGACATTCAGATCCCAGAAAGTCCAAGGGCAACTGCTGCCATTCCACAATGGAGACAAATTTCATACAAACTAACATTGTCAGAATAACTAAAAAACTCATTTTCACTCTGTTATAAGCAACACCAAATAAGATCCCTGCTTTGTAACCATGCTATGTCCCTGCTAATACGGACACAGATATTTCCTCTGAAAACAAACAACTGCTGTGGCACCTGTAAAGGATTGTGTTCGAGAAGTTTAAATAAATACATAATATTTCTGCAAAGATTCAATAGCCCTTTCTAAAAAGTGTAAAAATTTAAAAAAAAAAAAAAAAGAAAAGGATGGAGATGATGAGCCACAGTTATAATGCTTAAAAATTCCAACAATTTCAAGAATTAATGAAAAAAGTTTCCCTGACACTTCCTCTCATTTCTTAAACATTGGTAAGATAAATCCATGCAGCATAAGACATTATAAATCCATTGAGATGAACATTCCCTGAGGTGTGTACTGCATAATAGCTGTAGTGGAAGCTATGTCAGTAACTAATTAAACTGATGCCTCAGACTTTAGCAATGTCAGTTCATCTATTCCAGATTTATTCCATTTTTAAAAAGCAAGTAGATCATTTTCTTCATGAACTCTGTCATGAAAAAATAAAATAAAATAAAAATAAAATAAAATAAAATACTAAAGATCTTGTAAAGAAAATGTGTTTGATATTTGAATAAACGTGGTAGTTTCATGCTCTTCTGAGTCAGCTGGTCATCCCATCTGAGTAGGCAGAAAGTGCTTTTGCCTACAAGAAATGGAGTACTGAAAAGAGTTTTGCTCTTGACAAAAGGTAGCTTCTAAGAATTTCTACAGAAAATAAGATGCTCATCCAAGATCACTGTCTCACGAGATGATGAATCTAACCACCTCAAGAGTTCCTAGCTTTCATTGCATTATGCTTCATTCTTTGAGCTGTAAAAGTCTCCTGGGTTAGGTTATTTGTGACAGTAAATTGCAGCAATAGTTACTCTTTCCATTTCAGCAGAAAGGCTATAAAACTGATGTAGAAATAGCTTCTGCAATAAACTACTGCAGCCTTTACCTCATCCTTGGTGCTTTTGTCAGCATCTTCTCAAGAAAAGGGGGCGGTTACTTTTCCTTCCACAGTTCTTGTTACAAGGTTTGCAAAGAAGGCAGTAAAATGATGACCTCCTCTTTTTAATTGCAGCAGAATTCAGTAGGAAAGTCTCTTGCTAGCTGCTGGTCATTCCAGTTGCTGCAACTCCACTTTAAAGGGTAAAATGAATTCCATATTAAGTAGCATTTTCTTCTTTACCAGCTCTAGTTCATCTGTAAGCTCCAAAAAGGTAACAGAGTAGATCCTCTGACCACACTACTTCCATGACCATTTTAGGGATACCTTATTCATACAAACAAGTTGTTTGAATCATTCACGTTTTACCAAAAAGAAAACCCATCTGAAACTTAAATTAGAAACATATTGTCATTAACTGGGTTTGCTTTTGGCATGCTACTCTGAAAACAGACAACTAGATGTTATTTCTACTTGCATCAGATTGTGCTTGAATTTATGCAAATACTGTGCAAGCAGTCCAAGTTCACAAAGAATGAAAGTGTTGTTTGCCATCTGCACTGATAGTGTGGTGCTGCAGAACATTAAGCTTTATTTAGCATATTTTATGCTCAGAGTGTCACCAAACAGTATTAATTGGACTAGTAAAAAGCTGGTGTCAGAGAAGCCACTCCAGCAGCCATTAAACAGCTAGCAAACATTCAGAGTGAGTGTCCTTGAATATTCAGGTCTGGTTTACTGTTAACAAATATTAGAGGTATCACTAAATGTTTTAGAGGCAAAGTTACATAAATGCATGAACAATATTAAATAATGCAGTTATTAATTAGATATTAAGCATGTATTCAGAAGAAAGGTTAGATTAATGCAAGTGTTCAGTTCAGCAGAGAACTTGCAGCCCTAAGGCCTGAAGTACTTATAATTAACTGTGGAAAGAAGGCACAGTGAGTTGCTCTAGCACAGAGATTCATTAGCTGGAATAATATATGTTTCTGGAAGGCTCCAATGGTAGCATTTGCAGAGACGCCTATCCGAAACAGTCACCATAACTAACTAAGATCTTCAGAATCTACCAATCAAGATGATCTAAATCCCACTCCTGCCGTAGAGAAGGAAAGAGAATTCAGAATGACACTCTGTCTCTGCAAAGGTAGTAGATGCAAAAAAAAAGATAGATTTCACTGACAACTTTAAAAGTTTTGTCCTTAGACAATTAGAATTAATCGTTATTAATATAATTTTAAAAAATGAGGTTTCAAAAAAGACAATAGATACATCATTTTAAGAAACAACATTGGTCCATGCAGTTTGCAGTGTTTTCTGCTCCTCCTCAGAGGCTGCAAGAAATTCAAGCGTATGGTTTGCAGACTGAGAAGCAGCACACACATATACAGAGCCATACACTAAAACATTCAAGCAAAAGCATAACATGAAGAAAACTCATCTTACTATTGGCAATAGACCTTGCAATCCAAAGGGAGACACACAATAGACTATATGAGTTTTGGATCAAATCCATGAGGCTAATCCTACAAATCACCAATAATTAAAAGATATCACAGATCAAAGCTATGCAAAGTAACTGCCATGAATAGCCATGAGTGAAAGTCAAAAGTGAAACCCCAAAACAAAATCAGAGGAACTGATTTTGCTTACACCACTGACTGCAGTTTTAAAGGAGGCTAACTGGGGGAAATCAATATAAACTCACCATGGCACATCTGAAAACACTATAGGACAAAAAAAATATTACAAACACAGCTATCGGTCTTTGCCTGTAGACATTATCACAGAATATATTTTTTTTAATCCAAGATCACTTTAGTGCTTGTATTAAACCTTGATATATTCTGTACAAATAGACAGAGAGTCCTACTGGGTGGCTCCTAAGAACTGTTCCGCTTAACCTCAGTGCTCCAGTTCTTAACTTGCTATGCATCCCCTCAACTCTTGCCTTGCCACTCCATGTTGCTACTAAACCTCTGTGAAACAGGTGGAGTAGAGATGTTTACAGACACTGTTCATGGTATGCAGAGAAAGTTACAGGGGCATGCTTATTAGCAGTGGTGGTAATTGAGGAAGAAGACACAAGAAAAACCACCCCCAAAACCCCCCAGAAAAACCAAAAGGAAGCAGAGCAGAGGTTATATGCTGGGTTTGAACATTACTCTGTATTTCCTCCCATCCACTTTCACCTTACTGTTGGGTTTTTTTATACTTACATTTCTCAGCGTATTATCCTGGGCTATGGTGCCCTAACTAAGCCTTTTAACCCCAATACATGGCTTCACTCCCTTTCCATCACCCATCTCAAATTCAGCCCTTGTTAGTAATTCAACAGAAATCTTAACACTGCATGCTTTTCTTTTTCATCCTTTTAATTTATTTTTTTCTACCTATTTTAACAGTGCTAATCACTTTTAACTCTTCAGAACAGCAAGCATGCCCTAGTCATGGCAATATTCTCCCGCAACTTCTCTACCATAATTTCACTGTTCCTCTATTTTCCTGACTTAAATCTAATACCACCATAATATTAGTTTCTTGCAAGTTTGTCCTAGGTTTACAAATTCAAGAGGCAAATATTCAATTTCCAAATGGAATCCAGATAATTTTCCACCTTGGTCTGGCCTCTGCCAAGTGTCACTGAACTCGGGGACAAAGTTCTATTGCAAGATTTCCTGCTTCTGTACTTCTGTCAGACAGGTACAACACACTTAGAATATGGCTGTTGAAAATAAATTTTATTTCAAAACGGAACAGGATGCTCAGATGCTCTAAATGAAAACATCTTCTTCCTACAAAGGCTCTATCTTAGAAGAGTCCTCCATGAATGAGAAAGGAGGAGTGTGATTCATTTGGCAGGCAAATTATTTTAATCATTCCACAAAGGTATATAAAGCCCCATACACATCATAACTTTTGTCTTCCACAATCGTTCTTCTCTTCCCTTTCACTCAATCATTTTTCTCTAAATTATTAAATCCTTCAGTCCTCTTGTTACAGTTTGGGAATTCTCTGACTGTAAGAACTCATAAGAGAAGGTTATAATTAGCAGTAAAAGAAAGAGGGTTGTATAGAAAAGATGGCTTTGTGGGAACTGTGAAATGGAGGCTATTTCAGGTAACCAAAAAACCCAGTGCGCACTTCAGCCCTTGACTTCTTCTACAAAACCCATCCCAGCCTGCAGCCTGCTCACCAGACAGCATGCAGGTGCTTCACTGACTAAGTTCACAAATTAACACATGCAGGCACACAATCAAGCCAGCAAAAAGTAATTTTGGAGAAAAGACCAAAATATACGTCTAGAAGCTAATGAGACAAGAGCAATCTTGATGGCATGAACAAACCCAAAATAATTCTTGCTGTATAGCTCTAAAAATCTTACAGTGAAATGAATTTCAGAGAAAGTTATAGCAATTCAGATTAGCTAGAAAAGATATTAAAAATCACGATGGTTTTCAAAACAACATGCAGGTTTTGCTTCTCCCATAGTTTTACGCCCATGTGACAAATACAGAAAATAAGAGGAAAATATTAAATGGACAATAGATGAGTCAAAGTCAATATACAATGTAATACTGAGACTTAATCTAGAATACTATGTATAATTCTTTAGGACATCCTGTCTGTCCAGCACGTGAACATGTGCTGTAAGTAAAATATAGAGAAGTGCTGCTATTATTCTCAAGAGAGTGAGAGTCTACCTTACATCAGTATCTCAAGCAAAGAGAAGAACTTCAATGGATGTGTAAGAAGAAAGAGCAAACAGGACTGATGAAACATCATGGGAAAAAAACCAAAACGCTATCTTAACTCAGGAGAGTGCTTGCAAAACAGCAAGTGATAAAAACTGGCCATTAGTACAGTGTAAAGGAATGTTTCTAACCATGGGAGCAAAGAGATTTTCAAACAGCAATTGCTGGGCACAATAACAACACAATGGAGCTTCATAAATATGAACTACATGGCCTACAAGAGAAAGGGAACTGGAACTATGAACCAAGAGATGCTTTCCAAACTCATCTCATGCTCTTGCTCCCACATTCACAAATAAATCTGTACATAATCACACACCCCCTATGTTCGGCAGACACTTTCTGTTTCCCCTGAGTCATTTGAAGCTACTCGAGTTACATCTCTGTCTCTTGTGGTTGATTAATATTCTGATATTTGTACCTTCTTGTATAAATTTTTTTCTAGGAGTTGCCTCCAAGCACACTCTTCCCTGGATTCTTTTACATCAGATAAACCTTGAATTTATATTGCTGTCTCTCACAGAATGTGGATACTCTTCTCTGTAGCTGTCTACTTTCCCAAAGGGTTACTTATGACTTAAGGTAACAACTCACCTCTTCACAGTTAAAGGTCACTTCAGAAGTTGTGTGATATGGGGACAAAGGAGGAGGAAGAGAAAGGAATGCACATAAAAGCTATGATTTAAAAAAATAACAACAAAAATCAACTAAAGACACGGGAGTTCACTCAGCCTGTTCAAGTGCTTCAAAATCACTATTTCATAATATTGCTAAAACCTCCTTCTTTATTCCTGGCATAAGTGCATGTGTGTGTAAGCAGTGGGAAAGGCATCATATTTTTAATTAGAGTGTGAAAAATGCTGATCATTGAAAGACAAAATATGTAGTTATAACTAGAAGTGGAAACTAAAACCAGCACTTCCCTTGACTATATAGAAAAGGCATTGCTTGTTCACAAGATACAGTCTCCAGGTGGGCCCAGAGTCTTGTCCTCCATACTTCAAATAAGAATCCTGTTTACTACTCCATAGTTGAATGATCCCTATAGAGCCAAAAGTTCTGCGATCAAACTAATTGCTTTTACAGACTTGCAGAATGGCTGAGGCATGAAGGTACCTCTGGACATTGTCTCATCCAACCCCCTGGCTCAGAGTAAGGTCAGTGAGAGTAGAATACTCAAGGCTGTGTCCAGTTGGCTTTTAATTACACCCAAGGATTAGGGCTGCACAACATCTCTGGACAAATTATTCCAGTGTTTGACTGGCATCACAGTAAAGTATTCTTTTCTTATGTTTAAATGGATTTTCCTGTATTTCAATCCATGCCCACTCCCTCTCCTCCTTTCACCGTCTACTGACAAGAAGAGTCTGGCTCCGCTTTCTTTACTCTACCCCATCACGCATTCACATACATTGATAACATCACCCTCAACCTTCTCTTCTCCAGGCTAAACAGCCCCTTCTCTCTCTGACTCTCCTCAGATGTCAGATGCTTCAATCACCCAACCATCTTCCTGGCCCTTCACTGGATTTGATCCACCATCTCCATCTCACTCTTGTACAGGAGAATTCAGAACTGGACACAGCATCTCACATATGCCTCACCAGAAAGGAGAAAAATAAGAAGCAGCAGCACCCCTCTCCACCTGCCTCCTGCCACTGCTCTGCCTAATGCAGCCCAGAAAGCCAGGAGCTGCCATTGTCACAAGCACACATTGCTGACTCATGGTCTACCTGGTGTCGACCAGGACCCCTGGGGTCCTTCTCACCTAAGCTGCTTTCTAGCCACTAAACCTGGGGTTATTCCTCTCCAGGTGCAGGACCTGGCACCTCCCTTTCTTCACAAGCATCCTGTCAGCCCACTTCTCCAGCCTGCTGAGGCCTCTAGGAGTGGCAGCATAACCCTCTGCTGAGTCAAACACTCTTCCCGTTTTGCATCATCTGCCACCTTGCTCAGAGTGCACTCTGCCCTACCAGCCAAGTCACGAGTGAAGACACTAAGCAGCATTAGCCCCATTATCCACCCCAGCAGCACACTGACAGTGACCAGCCTTCTGTTGGACCTGTGCTGCTTATCACAATCCTTTGAGCCTTGCACTTCAACCATTTCTCAGTCCAACTCATTGTCCATTTCCCTGGTCTGCACTTCATTGGTTTGTCACTGAAGGTGATGTGGGGGACAGTATCAAAAGCTTTGCTGAAGTCAACATAAACAACACTCACTGTTCTCTCCTCCTCCACCAAGTCAATAATCCCATCGTAGAAAGTTAACTGCTTGGTCAGACATGACTCCCCACTCATAAATCCACAACTACTCCCAATCAGCTTCTTGTCCTTCATATATTTGAAAATGGCTTCCAGAAGATCAATGTGAGGCTTGAGTTCTTCAAAGTCTCCTTCTTTTCTTTCTTGAGAATATGAATGACTTTTGCTTTCTGACAGTCCCCAGGAGCCTCCCTCAAGGCTCCTTCTGAGAAAATATTTTTTTCACCTGGGATTAAACTTCTATGAGATTTTCTTTCGGGTTAGGCATTATAGCAGATCTGTCTACCTTTATGCTGTACGAATGAAAATAACACTTGTTTTTCTGATATCAGGCTAGGTTGCAGCAATGACAGAGAAAGGGGAGAATGCTTTGTACTATGGAAGAAAATATGACCTAGAGTTACTGAATGACATTTGACAAAATAAAACAGGTCTCCCAAAAATCAAAGCACTGCAAATAAAGTTATCTTTACTTTTGCAATCAATCATAGCACAGACCAAGTATCCATGTGAGGGCAAGGTGAAGAAATGAAGCTATGCAAGACATAATTATTCAAGCAATTCTAATACTGAAACAGTCATGATTATCTAAAAAGCCACCTTTCAGATTAAAATATATTCTTTAGAACATATGTACATCCTGACAGCTATGATTAAAAAAGTGACCATATTTTATATATATAAGAGCATCCAACCTTCCTGCAGGGAACTGTTATTATCTGCTATTAGAGATTTTTTGGCAAGAACCATAATCTGTCCACATTAACCTTTAACACAAGGCAGTGTGGTAGAACTGACACCTGAGAAGTTACCTGTCAGGTACAGATGTTAGGCTGAACAACTTCTGGTAACAAATTCCAACAGGTTAATCTGAAAACAGCAAAAGGAAGGAAATGCTGTAGGCTACAAGCAGGGTGTGAGCAAGCTTCTAGAGAAACTGCCATGTAATCCACCACACTGTTGGCAGATATTAGAGCACTGTCAGAATACTGAGCTTATGTGGTTTGTGCTGTATCCATTTCTGCCATGGCTTTTCCTATTTAGTCTTTTTCTTTCCCGATCAAACTTGTGCTTCCTCAAACTTTGCTTAGTCACACCATGCTTACTACCTGCATGAAAGCAATCTAACACATTACAAGCCACACAGTTTTCTCTGCACATAAGCGCACTCAGCAGAGAGGAGCTGCAAGGCATCACACCACTGCACACAAGTGCAGTTTTGTGCTAGCATAGCTTGGGTTTCTGCAGGGCACGGAAATGCTTCATTAATATTTTAAATAATGCCACTTGGTGCCCTAGCGACATTTCCTGTGACGGTCTGTATAGGGGAGTTAGCTTACTATGGGTTCATCTTAAAGAAGTTTTTCCTGATACCCAGTAGGTATCCCTTTCACTTAAAATACACTAAAGAAACTGTTTGTGTACTCCTTTCTAGTTGTCTCATCTAAAAAAAGTTGAATACAAAAATAGTTGATGGTAGGGTTTTATGACAAAGCAATAGTTATTTGGATCTTAAATAATGTGCTAGCATATTGCCTAACTTACTCATCTGCCATTATTCTAGTCCTCTCACTTGAGAATAAAATTCAGATACTAACCATCCTCTGTTTGTTGCGCTCACAGAATTCAAAGTTTAAGCTTCTCTTCTGTATTCCAAGACTATAGAAAATGTATTGGATAGAGACACAGGTGGCTAATAACTATATCCAAGAGCAGTTTAACTAAAAGGCATAGCTGTATATTCCTTGGAAAGAAGGAAAAAGATACAAAAGGGGAAGGGAAAAAACGGAAAAGACTACACTGCAACAACGTGCTATATATGCTAGAAACAACCAAAGTGTAATTTCCTAGAACAGTACCAACTGGCAGACTTCTGCCAGCATAGCTGGAGCAGGAAGACTGGCAGGTGTGACTTGTAACTGAACCAAGTAGAAGCCCCTACCACTGACTTAAACTAGCTAATCTGGTTTAACTGATTGAGCTTTTACTGGAATGGCATGTTTGCTTGCCGTACAGGGTTTTACTAGCTGGCCCTGAAGCAAACCTTCACTGTATAGCTGCATCACAGCAAGAGCTCTCTGGCAATACATTATACTAACACTCTTATAACCATGAAAGAACAATGGTACAGACAGAGCAAATGAGATGCAAGTTCCTATCACAAGTGAGGTTGCTCATCCGTAACATTTACAAAGAACAATTTGGTTCTGTATTACCTTATGCTATGCATTTTTTGCAGTAGGTATTTACATTGTGGTATGTCCTCATTGAAAAGCACACACATTCAGAGCAAAAGAAAAAATATTCTAAGTGGCCACTGTTAATGTCACAAAAATCAAGGAGCTCTGTTGGTGGCACCAAATGATCTTTACTGGAAAATTACTACTACATTGATTTTTTTTTTTTTTGCACATCTAGAAAAACACTTGTAATTAATCACTGTATTATTTTCACTGATTTATTACTTGTGACACCTTTTCAAAAGCCCTGTTTATGTGCATTTCTCTGAGAGTAGCAGGAATGCAAAAACTTACTACTTTGAGGTGAAGTTCAACAAAATGATGGTATAATGGCAGCACATAACACTGTTTCAAGTTCATGTCTCCTCCTGATATTATGCATCATGCTCCAATGATGCAAACTTCCCTTTTCTCTCAAGCAGCTAACATTAATTAGCCTTAACTAAAAGTAATTGCCTGTAGCCAGTATTTATCTTCAATTTTGCTCCTTGTTGCCAGATCTGATGAGGGAATACTGAGTCTGGAAGCCTAGTCAGTTTTTCCAACAACACAGTCAATAAGAGATAGTAATTTAGCCTCTCCCTGTAAATCTTGTTTTTGCTTTTATGAAGGTCTGAAAACATCAGTAGGAAACATATACTTCATTAGCAAATGCTGATGAAGTTGGTTGTTAAAACTCAAATCTCATCTCTCTGCCTGCCCCTCCACATGCATTCTTCAATGGTAGGAGTTGAGTAGTCATCTTAGTACAGACAGGCTCAAAGCCTCCACTAATATAACCAGTCTTCAGGTAAAACACACTCTCTAACACAGCTATAATAAATATTTTCTCTCGTTCTTTATAATGCTCTGTGTTATGGAGCTGCAATTTGACAGCAGGAGGACATGGAACAGACTGGAGAGGCAGGTTACCAATATATTACAAGTAACTCCAGGCATGAGCAAGGAAGCCCTGAAGGAGTTCTTCAACACTATAACTTGTACTTCCAGTTTCAGCTTCATGAGAAAATAAAACCCACACAGATAGGAGAAGAGCAGCTTCTAATGGAAACACATGAACCTTAAAAAAATGACTGGGCAGTAAAGTATACCAACTTTAAACAGACCAAACAAAAATTACCCTTTTCTAAATATCTGAACACTCACTAAGGAAACAATGAAAAGGTAAAAATCCCAGCATAAAGAAATTAGGTCAATATTGCAGAACATCACTGCAAGTGTCATCATTCTACTTCCTTGTAAAAACACTGTTTCAGATATAAAAGATTGGCATTATACAATTGCCAAGTGGAGGAAAAAAGGCTGAATCAATGAATGAGGCCAGAGAATACAGTTCCTTTTTTTTCCCCTCTCTATTTTGTAAAATAAAAGTCCCTTTAAAAATAATTTCTGATACTTTAACTTGCCTGTTCTGGTTTTAGATCTAGTATTTATTTCTGTGTACCACACACATACATTATGTATGTCTACTGCATGGACACATATGTATCTCTGAAAACATTTTGAAAGGGATTCTATTAAAAAAGAGCGAGCTTTTATTTTATAGTTTAATGAGGCATACCTCTTCCTCCACTTACTCAAAATTTTCCTCTGATGCCCACCAGACAGTTTGCCTAGATTCTCTAAAAAATTCTCATGTTGTCTGAAAGGCCACAGGAGTTCAAATGACCCACTAAAAACACATTGGATGACAACACAGAAATTGTGACGTTTTCCACACAGAACCACAGAGCAATTAAGGACTATGAAAAGCAGTGCTCAGTCCTGCAAGAGCTGGTGCATGTAAGCAGTTGTATCTTCCCAGTCAACCCATCAACTTCAGTGAACTACTTGCATAGGGAATTTATTTCTGTACAATAGCTTTTTAAAGGATCTGCCCTCAGCTGTTAAGGAGGCTTCAACGTACATATGATCTTTCCCTCTGCAGGGAAAAATACTGGTCATAATGCAAGCTAACGCAAATCCTAACTCCTTCCAGGAATTTAATTTAGCTTTAGGATTCTGTACATTTACAAAAACATCAGTAACAAACTAAGTTTTGGGTTTAAATTAACCATCATTACTTGTCACAAGCTGTTCACAAAAACTGATCAACTCAAATTCACAACCATAAGTCTTCAGTGCTTTCAGTTTGAGTACAAACCCCACAGAGTCAACGAAAGGTAAATAGATAAAAGTACACCACAGAGCACAGGGAATCGACCGAAGGTTGCAGAATGAAGAAGCTGTGTGGGAACAGAGGGTCTGAGCACATGCCCTTTTGGACATGTGCAACAGCACATTTCAGGTAGTTCAATTATAAGTACTTTTTTCTGTGGAACAAATTACACAGAAAATACTCAACTAAATTTTAAAAGTAGACTCCTCTAAAATTAAAGTGAAGCATTAAAAAATTTGATGAAAGCTACATTGACAAATGTATGCAGCTATTGAGAGGCTGAGAGAGTTGGGGTTGTTCAGCCTGGAAAAGAGAAGGCTCCAGGGGGATCTTACAGCAACCTTCCAATACCTGAAAGGGGCCTATAAAAATGCAGGGGAATATCTGTTCTCAACGGTTTGTAGTGACAGGACAAGGGGTAATGATTTTAAGCTAGAAAAGGGTAGGTTTAGGCTAGACATTAAGAAAAACTTCTTTAATACGAGGGCGGTTGATCACTGGAACAGGTTGCCTAGGGAGGTGGTAGAGGCTCCATACCTGGAGACATTCAAGGTCAGGCTTGATGGGCTCTGAGCAACCTGACCTCATTAGAGATTGTAGGGGGGTTGGACTAGATGGCCTTCAGAGGTCCCTTCCAACCCAATACATTTTATGATTCTATTTGGTGAATTTGAGATGTTTTTTTATTCAAGATAGTTAACATGGTAGTTCTGAATTACATGCATTTTTCCATTTATATTTCTCCAATTAAACCCTGGAAGGACAGTAACTCAGGTCATGTTGGAAGAACTTTTAAAGGAGGAACAGGTTACATTTTTTATTTTACTGTCAAGCTCAAAGACAATTGAGACATAGTACATTAGGGAAGGATAAAGAAAACACTAAGATTTGTATCTTACCTTTTTCTGTCTCTAGTTATTAGATGTTCATTGGGACAGTGATTTGGCAACAGTTGACAACAGTGTATGAATCATGTCACTAAAGTGTCATGATCACATAATGCAGACAACATGACAGCAATATGCAGTAAGATGAGCAGTCTGCTCACATGCTGGCAAGGTCCTGGGGGCAGCATGGTAAGGAAGCTTGTGGTGAGGGAACTAAACCCAAAAAAAAACGTTCAAGCTTCAAAAAGCTGATAAACACAAGATGCAAAAGGAAAGCTGGATGACACAATGCTCTTGGCTTCAAGTAGGAAGAGACTAATTTTCGCCCCAAAGGATAAAAAGGAATTGCATTTGCTTTGTGCTATTAGTAAGTACATACTGACAGATAGATCAGACCACTAATCTATCTCAAGGTTTAGCTAAGCTGGTTATCATAAAACATCCAAAACAATAACTTGTAACCATAAGCAACCACGAAAATTATGAAACAAGTTTCTGTTTTAGAGACTGTTTCTATTGACAGGGTGTTTTTAATGAAGGCTTTTGATAATATTTGCCTATAGCCTCAGGGAAGGCAAATTCAAGTTCTCTGGAAGAACAAGTACTAAATCTTTCAAAGGGTGTAGAGAGTCCACACGCAGTCAGAAATTGAGAAATCAAGGTTTTGTGAAAAAGCAGATACATACACTCAACACCTTGCACAGTTTTGAATGACATGTGATGCATGTATTTCTCTCAATACTCCCAGTCATTAAAAAAAACCCCACAACAAAAAACAATAAAAGCAGAAGTCATTGCCACCTTCTGTAAAGATGACAGGTTTGCCTTGTTCCTTATCCTTGGGTGGGAGGTACCAATGCTATTTTTAAAAATGTATGCTCTACTTTTTTCTTCCCTTCCATCCCTCGCCATCTCCTGTCACAACCATTGGCACTAAGTATCCATCATTGAAGGAGGAGTCTGAAGTCAGAGCGAGTAAATAACATCCTATTACACGATGGTAGTTTACTTGTACCTTTGTCTTTTCCAAGGCTAACTGAATGACTACAGTGTCTATATATAAACAATAATATATTTCATATGGCTATATCAGAGCCAAAAAAATGAGCATTAAGAGACTTGTCTCTTTCCAACTCTGAAGAGAACAACATGTTCTGATCACGAACCTAAACTGCTCTAATATATTGTCATATAATTTTACTAACAGCATCAGTGAAACTCTAGTAGAGTAAATAATTAGGTGACCATAGGAAATGGGGAACCCTTTAGGGACTCCATTACTGGTTTCCCAAATAGTTCTCAAAATATTCTAGGAGGGAATTGCAGTGCTTACACTGAATACAGAGACACCTAATTAGTCAAATAGTCCAATGGCAAATAATGCAAATAGTTTACCATTTAAGTTGATAGGCCTTTTATAAAAGCATGAAAGCTGTTAAATGATCTACATGATACTTCAGAAAAAAACAGCGCTCCTGTACACAGAACTAAAATCAAAAACAACAAAGAAACCCAAACAAACAAAAAACCACCACTACTAAACAACCTCCCCCAAGTGTGCACATATACTTACTGTTAATAAATGACAGTGTTTGATCAGAGCAGGAATATTCAGAAGTGACAGCAGCAGTTAGAACATCTAGTCTTACAATCCCCGATAGTTTTCTTTTTCCCTTATGTCCCTCTTGCTCTCATCATCAGTCTCATTTACTGTTAGTGTTACTTAACATTTAAGTAATACAAACTGAAAGACAATCAGTAGATGTAGTCCGGATATGGGCTGGATCGCTGTAATAGAGTAAATGGAATATTTGGCAGACTAAGCTTGAACGCAATCACAACCCTTGACAATCATGATTAAATGCTGTAGTTACTCCATAGGCACCCAAAATACTGTTTGTCTTATACCCCTTTTTTGCAAACAGACATTAAAAACATCAAAATCAGATAATGTTTCCTAAAGTTGAGGGAATCCATCTCAGGGCTGTGTAATTAAATTGCAAGAAAGGTGAAAATACCAACAAATATTCTCACCTTAGCTTCAAACAGCAGTAGGACTGAACTGCAATTCAGTTTCTACGAGCTTGTGCTTTCTGTTACTGTGTTTTAAGAATCCTAATGAGGTTTTCAGTCCTGTCACAAAAATCAGGTACACAGCTGTACTCTGTAAATTCACAACTGTAGAAGTATGCTTTGCAATACATTTGTATGCAAGTGCTGCTAAGCACCTCTACAGATTTTACCTACAGAGAAGAGTTTCTCATAACGACCTGCTCCAATGGTAAAACTATTGCCAGAATGAGTGTAAAAAATAAGCAAACCAAAATACATGCATTACTGACATACCCACCCACCCACAAACAAGCTACAGAGAAAATAAAAACATCCAGTGCTTGGAAAGTTGCAAGAAACTGACTTCAGGGCAGAGAAAGAAGGTCAGGACACTTCTTTACCTCCCAACCTTTTAGAACTAGGATGGAGAAATGCCGTCAGATATGTCATTCTGCCAATTCTATAAATCCTTATGGAAATTACTTTAAGAGGCTATTGCCAAAGCCACACTGACTTCCTAATAATAATAATAAACAAGTAATAAGTTCTGAAGAAATCGAAACTGCTTTAAAGAATAATAATATTCCAGCTCCAAAGAAATTGTATCTTTGAAAATATAACTTCTAGATAGCACATTCAGTCCTTGTTTCAATCTCTGATTAGGTTCCTCTCCTCCTCATGGCTTGGAGCCACAGGAGAGGAAAAGAAAAAAAAAAAGTGTTTAGTTTCCTTTTTAGCATTTTTTTGTTTTTTTAATTTAGAATTTAAACAGCAGTTTTAAACAGAAACACTCTACTGAGATTTTCTTAAGAATACAAAAGACAGATCCAAGCAAAAAGAGGAAATAATTGAGTCTCTTTAGTAAAGCAATTTATACCACCTACATTAAACTTTATCAGTGAAGCAATATTATGTGTATTTAAACAAGAATGTCTTTTATGTTTTTTTAATCAGCAATTGTAATGCATATTAAAGAATGAAAAGCAACACATTTTGTTTTCAAACTCATTAATTTTCACCAGTTCTATCAGTATGTAATTACAGTTAAGCCACTGCCTTTTCAGAAGGTTACTTTTTATATTGCGACAAATTATTAGCAAAGTACTAGACACTAAACGCTAATGAAAACGTTAACACTGAAGCTTCAGATTACCATGTGCCCACTGCATGGCTGCTGCACGTATTTAAAACCCTCTCACTTTTGCACAGTTCATAAAACATTCAGATGCTGGTCCCCACAAAACAGCAAACAGCTGACAGCCCCAAGTAGCAACCCTTCTTTCCTCTCTGTTCCAAACCCCACGCACCCACAAGTAATCCCCCTCTCAAAGCCTGGCATCAAAGCATATCCAACAGACAGATCACAAACGTGACAGCCAACACCACACACATCCCCATGAAAAACATACTGGATCCATTCTGCTGAGCACAACGAGCACAGCAACCTTCCCATCCAGCTGAGAGTATCACCGGTTCCCTGTGACACAGAATGGCAAAGAGCCTTTGTCGCTGCCAGGGAGTCTTACACCACTTCCAGGCCAAACACCCAGGGCAGCTGCCTCACTGGGATCTCCCGAACCTCCTCTGAAGCCAGACAAACAGGTTGAGGCGTGACATTATTTGTAATCATGCCTTGGGCATCCAGGATGGCCTAGAGTGCTGCTGCTGCTCTGTGCTGAATTCCCTTAGAAGAGTGAACACTGCCAAGTCAGAGACTATTGACTGGTACGAGACCATCTTGGTCAACTTGTGTCTTTGTTGGGGAGATATACTGGGAGAAGGAGAAAGGCTTTGTTTTACAAGTTTTGCTTTCACTGTTTAAGAGTAATAACAGCAGCCATAACAAATAATAAGACATCAGTGATGCCATGTTTCCTCCCACAAAATCTTATCTGACACTGACAGAAACAAAAGCTCAAAGAGACAACATTTTCAGGTCATGGCACCTATCTGAGAGTTTCTTTCAGCAATTACATTATCTTGTATTTCACCACAAGCAATAAGTTTAATGGCCATACCCAGAATTTGGAATAAGAAACTAGTACTCCTGGGCTCTCATTCCCAAGACAATGTAAAAGCTAGGACAGAATCATTGACTGATAGAATCATTTATGTTGGAAAAGTCTTTGAAGATCATCAAGTCCAACTTGCTAACCCAGCACTGCCAAGTCCACCACTAAACACAGAATCTAAAACATTTCCTAAGAACAAATATGTAGACAGTATTCTAGTAAGATTTCCAAGAAAAAAAGCTCAGTAATTGAATTGCAAGTTCCTACCGAGTATGTAAGAAAAACCCCGTAATAATTAGTTGACCAATAAAGCTATCTTCTCAGGTACAGACAAAACCAACACTGCTTTCCCTAGTCTGAACATAACCTCAGTGCCTTGGCAGATGCTACAACTTTCAGAAGTGGCTACTTAGGCAAAGCTGGCACAGACATCACTTAATTATGAGTGTTCAGAGTACTCAGGAGAGCAGTGAAGGCAACAGGAACTTACAAGCTCTGAAGCAAAAGTGGGCACAGCAGTATCAGAGAGTGCAGTGACAAAGCAGAAGGGAAGGACAACAGGAGTGGTACTAAGCAGCAGCTGGAGGGCCAGCGAAGTAAAAAGTACTGCAGGAACCAGAGTCCTGGGACATGGGGAATATTTTCCTTCTCAGAAGCCAAACTATGGCTGTAAAGGGCCCCTGCCTGTGCACAGGCCCAGTCTTATGACAGGTTTTAGGAAAGCACTAATGGGATGGGTAGGGGTGTGGGAGGTGGGCAACAAGCACAAAGGTCTCAGTAAGGAATACCCTGGCCTTCACTCACAATCCCCTGCAACCTCTGGCTGGCTGTAAAGATTAAAAACAAAAAACCCAGAACATATTGAGAAGAAAATTGAATGACAGCAACAGATTAGGATCTCCACTGTGTACCTATGATTCAGCATGAACATCCCTGACATCTTACAACTAATTTGCAATATTTAACGATTGTATTCTGCTTGCATAACAAGAAATTCAGGTTACTATTCTGACCTGAGGCAGCGGTACAGTTACGCAAAGCCTCTGTCCTGTTTCATTGGTTCTAAAATCCAAGCTATTCATCACAATTTCAAAAAGAACTACCACTACAGTTCTTGCTAATTTTAAAATAAATGTACGTCCCCAATTCTGCAAGCAATATTGGCAAGTCCTCTGAGGCACAGACAAGCCTTAAGGTTTTCACATGCAGCAAAGTCAGTTTACCAGTATAAAGCTATCCAATCCCATATTGAATTGGCTTTGTAAATTAAAACCGCCAAGCATGGCCCTGCACCACAGTTTCCTGCTTTCTACATCTTCATCTGCTATCAGTAAAATCTAACTGTCTCTGATGCTGTAACACTTACAAACGCTGTTTTACACTGCAAAGTATGTTTAGACAACGAATTTTTGCAAATAAGACCAGAAAAAAAATAAATCAAAAGCCTCTCATCTGTCTCCTAATAGCATTAAAAAACCCCAAACCTAATACACATCATCCACATTTACTTTCTTTTCTGCTTATAAAAGTAAGGATCTGAGATTTCAAGTTGAAGTTTTCAAGCTGGAAAGATACCAAAAACCAACTTTATACCATGCAAATGAACACCACTGCAATCACACCTGCTACCTCCCATTTCAACTGTGTAACTGAGGAGTAAAACAGACAACCAGGAATAGAACATAAATCTCTACTCACACTTATATTTTTCTACCTGAAAATTTTAAAGAAAACAGAAAAAATTTACAAGCAGATACACATTTTATACACTTCTTATGATAAATTCAGCAGCAGTATCTCTAACAAAAGCGGGTATCTACAAAAGCTGACAGAGGTAAATTAGATCTTAAAGAGAGACCAAAGAATTTTCTAATATTTAAACAAACTTCCCCCACAAAATCTTCCAAATGACCATGGCTGCAGACTAAGAGGTGGTGAAAACGGAAAGAGAAAATAAATTTCAAATACCTTTTCTGTTACAACTTGCATATTGAATTGTAGAGCATGAGAAGGATATGGATCTGTGGGGGTTTTGTGTCTGTATGTATAGAAATATATAAAATTCAGTGCAGTTGTTTTGCAGATTCAAGAACAGGAAGCACCTCTGATACAACTTCACAGTTAAAGTCCCCTAAGAAAAACAGCTGCATATGTACTGCATACATATCATTGCTACCTCCCCTTTCCTCTTTCTTTCTTTCTCACATCTGTCTTCATACAACTCCTCTTCAATGGACTTCTAATTTGCATTTATTCTGTGGAATTTAAAACTACTTTTGCCACAGGCAACTCCAAAAGTCTTTTCCACATTCAAAACCTAGTAGTCCCTTGAACAATATTTTTATTTTCTTAAGTAACACTTCATACTAATGTCTTTTCATAAACATTTCAATATATTGCATTTCCCTAATTTTTCCATGTCTAATTTTTACATCTTTTCCTCCAAACTGCACTCCCAGAATCTACACACAAATGCCAATAGAGACCACTTAGGCCTCTTTACGGTGTTAATTCAGTGGTTTCAATGCAGCCCAAACATTCAATTTTTGCGAAACTCAGTTTCTCTAGAATGTCATCATGAATTTATTCAAAATCAAATCAAATCACAGGAAGGAAGGAAAAGCTCATTCCCATAAGAAATTATTCCCTCCACTTGAAGGTGGAATGCAAAGTACCTCAAGAATTTCAGTAGTGATTTTTATGTCTGAATAACTTTAAGTAACTACTCCTACAATTCTGATAAGCAATGGGAATTTGGAGTTGTATTCAACTCCACCACTCATCTGCAGCATCCCTTTTTGCCTGCCTTTCAGTTACCTTGCTGACACAACCGAATAGCAATGGAGCATGAATTGATTGCTGATGAGTTTGACTCTGCATGCATCTGTTAAAAAAATCTCCTTAACTGAAAGAGAAAGTTTACAATTACTTCTAATCACAGAATTATTGAGGCTGGAATAGATCTCCAAGATCATCAAGTCCAGCCTGTGACCCAACATCACAACATCAGCTAGACCATGTCACTAAGTGCCACATCCACTCTTTCCTTAAACACCTCCAGGAATGCCAACTCCACCACCTCCCTGGGCAGTCCATTCCAGAGTCTAATCACCCTTTCCGTGAGGAAGTGCTTCCTAATATCCAACCTAAACTTCCCCTGGTGTAGCTTCAGGCCACGCCCTCTCCTCCTGTCACTAGTTGCCTGGGAGAAGAGCCCGACCCCCACTTGACTACAACCTCCTTTCAGGTAGTTGTAGAGAGTAATAAGGTACCCCGAGTCTCCTCTTCTCCAGGCTGAACAATCCCAGCTCCCTCAGCCTCTCCTCATAAGACTTTCCCTCCAGTCCCTTCACCAGTCTCATCGCTCTCCTCTGGACCCACTCCAGCACCTCAACATCTTTCTTGAAGTGAGGGGCCCAGAACTATTCACAGTACTCAAGGTGAGGCCTCACCAGTGCTGAGTACAGGGGGAGGATTATTATCCCTAGTCCTGCTGGCCACGCTATTCCTGATACAAGCCAAGATGCCATTGGCCTTCCGTGCCACCTGGGCACACTGCTGGCTCATGTTCAGTCGGTTGTCAATCAGTACTCCCAGGTCCCTCTCTGCCTGGCCGCTCTCCAGCCACTCATCCCCCAGTTGGTAGCACTGCATGGGGTTGTTGTGGCCAAAGTGTAGGACCCAGCACTTGGCCTTGTTGAACATCATACCATTGGCCTCAGCCCATTGACCAAGCCTGTCCAGGTCCCTCTGCAGCATGATTACACTCAAAAAGCTTTCTAATGGGACTGCTACTATGTTTGACTATAGGTCTCCAGATACAAGGAGATTTACACAAGAAAAAATGAAGAAAAATAAAGGTTTTCACTCAAGATATTCACAAACTAACTATACTTTCAGGAAGTCTGTATCTTCCACTCCTCATTACTTAATTTAGAGAGAGAATGCTGAACTATGAAAAACATATTTGAGTCAGTGTTCAAGTTGAGAATGAGGAAGAATTTAATGTGGTTTTTAGTTCTTTAGAAAACAGCCCTGGGTGTCGATTTTAAAAAAAGAAAAAACAATAAAGGGGGGGGGGGGGCGGGGGGGGGGGCAGGGGGGGGGGNAGGGTGAGGAGCAGAGAGGGGGGAAGAGCAGGTAGTGAAGAAAAGCTATTTATTTTCCAATTATGTGACAGGATGCCATAATTAGAAGTCATTTTGGAAAGAAGAGGCCTTAAAAAATTAGGTACTAAGGGGGAGAACTTGTGAAGCTTCATACTTAGATTATGATATTTTCATCACAGAAATTCATAGGCTGCATTTATTTAGAGCACTAAATCCAACACCTCCTAAAATCAGCATCAGATTTCAAAGATCAGCCAGGAGAAAGCTTAGAGGAAGTCTGCTTTTATCCCACAGAACTTCACAGTTCACCAGAGTTGAAGCAGAAAAATATTACCAATATACAACGAGTCCCAAAATAGTTTCTTGCCTCTACCTCAAAGTGTGGATTTTCAGAGATTAACAAGAAACAGAGTATCCATTTACCTCCTTCATTCCCTTTCATCTCGTTGAGGCTATTACTTCCTGCTAATCATTGCTGCCTGACAGACACAGAGCTGTTCTTCCTTCTTGGAGATGACGAAAACAAGGATCAGGATGCAAGTATGTTTGTCCCCATGGGAACACCTGAGGCTCCTGTGACCTATCCTCGGTGTCACCCCCTACAGGCTTGGTAAATTTGCCATCAAACCATTTCCACAAATTACCTTGACATTGGCAGCATTATTGAAGCAACAAGAAATTACTTCATTATGCACATATGTCTAAAGACACAACAGGCTCACACAATTCAAAGAACAAAAAGAAGGAAAAAAGCCATACTTATGCCCTTGGAAAGGAAAAAGTCACAAAGATCCTCTGAAGCTGTAGTAACATATTCATATAAAACCTATTCATATAATTTATTGTAGTTCTTGCTCTCTTTTCCATAGTGGAGAGACTAGTTTATGGGGGTTTATAAAAACTAACAGCCTAGGTCTGCAATGACAAATCAAGGAGGCCCAGAGGTACTGATAGCTATTCTCATATGTACAAACACATGTGCATGCACACAGATGCCCAGTAAAAAACATATTTCTAAAACTTTGAATGGCTTTCCTAAAACCACTATTACTGCAAGTTATTTGGTACATCACATGGAATACAAGTAATAATTTATTTTTTTTTAAGTTTTTATATGCAACTGTTCATAAAAATCCACCTTAATTATTCTCAAATAGCTTAGTCAGGAGTAGCTATTCAGAAAATATAAAACCTAGGAAAGCACTTGGACAAGAAGTAGCAGTTACAGAGAAGAAAAAATACTGCAAATGCCATGACATGTAAGTTGTTCTAAAATAATCACTTTGTTCCCAGAACATATAAACATAACCATTGAACAGCAGAGAAATGTAAGGGCTGGCTACTTTTATTTTCAGGTATCAAAACTACACTGTCTTTGCAAAGAAAGTAATCCTTTACTTGTAACATAGCCTCAATAGAACAATGGATTGCAATATATTATGGGTTTGAATATAAGAAATATTATGATGTAAAGACTGATATTTAGCCTGAACAGCACAGTACACAAAACATATACACACAACACAAGAACAGTTCCACTTTGTACTCACTCTTACAAAGTTGTCAGGGAACAAACCTCTTCTGCCTTTGAGCTGTCCTTCCCACCAGCCTCCATCATCTTTCTTGATATTGGTGATTATGTCACCTACAGTGATCGTCAGCTCATCATCATGTTGAGCTTTGTAGTCAAACTCCACTATCGCCTCCACTAAAAGAGAAACACATATAAACAAATTATTGACTACATTTAAGTAATAAGAAAACATCAATTCACTTATATTCTCAGTGAAACTAATATATCCAGCTTAACCAAGCGAGAACATCAAATAGGCAACATGTAATGGCAACATTTTGTGGATAACTGCTACAAGATAAGCCAAAGGAAAAAAAAAAACCTAAAACACAGGAATGTCCATCATGATTAAGGCAACAAATGGCACATATTTTTCTTTATTGTTTCAAGAAAATCAATTTGTGTTGCTTCGGCAGTATCTACTCTGGCAGTGTTACAGTTTATTTTTACTTCTTGGACAACATTTTAGCTTTTGTTCACAGAACTTCTACAGCATTTTATTTCTGGAAAGGTTCTCAAATTCATAAGCATCCCAAGCCACTGTACGTACTTTGATAAATACTTCGCTATTAACCTAAAGAGTATTAAATAAGAATTTTTTCACCACACCGAGTTTCGCTGTTTTTTATACAGAAATGCAAAGTTTTGCTGCATGAACATGCTCTCACAGAGTTTCACCAAAGGGAGAAAAAATTTACTTTCACTTGTGATTATGCATCAGAGGATCTGAAGATGAAATACTCCTACTGTTCCGAATGTCTGCCATCAGACAAAGGTGCATTACAAGCTTCCTACCATTATACGGTGACTATTTCCCGGGAGGACTCCCCATCCCTTGAAACTATACACACAACAAAATCTCTTTAGAGAATGAAGGAAGTCATAAAGACAGAAAAATTACTTATGAGAACCAAAAATAATAGACCTCATGTATTCAAATATGAAAGCCATACTTATGTTCTGTGGTTCATTGAATACCTACTAGGAAGAGCCAGATTCAAGGCTAAGGATATCCATATTTGTAAAGCCTTACTCCTGATTTCTTCAATGGAAAACCATGCCCCAGGACATTCCACTAAACATTCAGCACAACCATTGAAACAGCAAAATGAGAACTTGGATTAAGCATCTGCTTTCTGCACAAATGACTGTGCTACATAAACCCTGCAAGATCTGGTCTGCAAACATGCAACATAGCTCACAAAGCTAACCGTGACACCACAGACAGCAAAAAGGTTCTGCCTAAATAACAAGCCCTGCAGAGTAACTCAAACTGAACTGACAGGAAAGTGGAGTTACTCCTTTCCACCCCCAAAATGTCACACAGTCACAATGCTGAACATATCCCTCCCCCAGAACCTGCAAGTCATAGCTAAAAGAGTGTTCTGACTTTCAGATACATCCCAGACACAAGGCTAAAGATTATAATATTCATCTATTGCTTCTTCTGCGAAGCCCAAAAGCATAAAACCAGTTCACAACAAGCCTATGCTACCTAACAAACAGCAGAAGAATGGCACCACACATTACAAGCTGACATGCAAACACAACTTGAAAAATCTGCCACTGAAACTTAACTGGAAAATCAGAATCTTTCAAGCTGGGAGGGACCTCAGGTCTCTAGTTTAGCTTCCGGTTCAAAGCAGGACCAACTCTGAGGTCAAACCAGGTTGCTCAGGGCTTTGTCCACAGGGGTCTTGAAAACCTCCAAGGACAGAGGTCAGGCACACAGGGGAACCTGCTTCACTGAGAAAAAAGCTTTCTCTCTACAGGTTCCACTGCAACCTTTCCTGTTTCAGTTTATATCCATTGGTCTTGTTGTCCCACTCTGCTCTCCTGTGAAGAGCCTGACTCCATCTTCTTGATAACCTCCTAGTAGGTATTGCAAGGCTGTTATTAGAGCCTCCCATTTTCTCCTCTCCAAGCTAGACAACTGCTGTTCCTCTAGCATCAGGTCTCTTCACTCTTCAGCACGTGAACTATTCCACTGTTTTGGTATCAACCACAGATTTGAAAAAAGTGCACTCCACTCATTGACTTCTCCAGTAATTGCTAAAGATGTTAAACAGGTCCCAGGAGAGCCTCTTGTGGTACTCCAATTACTATCAGATTGGAAGCAGAGCACAACCCATTAACCACTACCCAAATCACAAAACATTTGAGGTTGAAAGGCACCTCTGTAGACCAAAACCCCTCATTCAAAGCAGATACAGATAAAGTGCAGATTGCTCAAGGCCTTACACAGCCAGGTTTTTAATATCTCAAAGGATGTAAATT
>VYZX01009272.1:170145-182962 GCA_013401335.1 Brachypteracias leptosomus | reverse complement strand
CCACTACCCAAATCACAAAACATTTGAGGTTGAAAGGCACCTCTGTAGACCAAAACCCCTCATTCAAAGCAGATACAGATAAAGTGCAGATTGCTCAAGGCCTTACACAGCCAGGTTTTTAATATCTCAAAGGATGTAAATTATTCCAGTGTTTGATCACCCTTAAGATTAAAAACATTCTTTTCTTATGTTTAAATGGATTTTCCTGTATTTCAATCCATGCCCACTCCCTCTCCTCCTTTCACCGTCTACTGACAAGAAGAGTCTGGCTCCGCTTTCTTTACTCTACCCCATCATGCATTCACATACATTGATAACATCACCCTCAACCTTCTCTTCTCCAGGCTAAACAGCCCCTTCTCTCTCTGACTCTCCTCAGATGTCAGATGCTTCAATCACCCAACCATCTTCCTGGCCCTTCACTGGATTTGATCCACCACCTCCATCTCACTCTTGTACAGGAGAATTCAGAACTGGACACAGCATCTCACATATGCCTCACCAGAAAGGAGAAAAATAAGAAGCAGCAGCACCCCTCTCCACCTGCCTCCTGCCACTGCTCTGCCTAATGCAGCCCAGAAAGCCAGGAGCTGCCATTGTCACAAGCACACATTGCTGACTCATGGTCTACCTGGTGTCGACCAGGACCCCTGGGGTCCTTCTCACCTAAGCTGCTTTCTAGCCACTAAACCTGGGGTTATTCCTCTCCAGGTGCAGGACCTGGCACCTCCCTTTCTTCACAAGCATCCTGTCAGCCCACTTCTCCAGCCTGCTGAGGCCTCTAGGAGTGGCAGCATAACCCTCTGCTGAGTCAAACACTCTTCCCGTTTTGCATCATCTGCCACCTTGCTCAGAGTGCACTCTGCCCTACCAGCCAAGTCACGAGTGAAGACACTAAGCAGCATTAGCCCCATTATCCACTCCAGCAGCACACTGACAGTGACCAGCCTTCTGTTGGACCTGTGCTGCTTATCACAATCCTTTGAGCCTTGCACTTCAACCATTTCTCAGTCCAACTCATTGTCCATTTCCCTGGTCTGCACTTCATTGGTTTGTCACTGAAGGTGATGTGGGGGACAGTATCAAAAGCTTTGCTGAAGTCAACATAAACAACACTTACTGTTCTCTCCTCCTCCACCAAGTCAATAATCCCATCGTAGAAAGCTAACTGCTTGGTCAGACATGACTCCCCACTCATAAATCCACAACTACTCCCAATCAGCTTCTTGTCCTTCATATATTTGAAAATGGCTCCCAGGATTATCATCCAAGGTGTCAACATCAGGCTGATCAGCCTGTAGTCCTCTGCAAAAAGGAGGCTTCCTGGTCTTCTTGAAGAGAGGAGTTATAATTGCTTTCTTCCAGTTTCAAGGAACTTCTATCAATCACAATCACCTTTCAAAGACAACCAAGAGTAGTCTCCCAATATCAGTTATCCTCAGCACATATCTCACCATGGCCTTGCACATGTCCAGTTTGTTTACATACTTCCGTACACAATTCTCCTTCACTGAGAGTAGGTCTGCCTTGCCTTGCACTTTCCTACTGGCTTCAGGAGCCTGAGATCATAGAATCAGAGATGCTGAAGGTTAGTATTGCTATTAAAGACCGAGGTGAGTAAGGCATTAAGTACCTCTGTGACAATGCCCTCATTACCATCCAGCAGCAGGCCCACACTTTTCCTATTCTTCCTCTTGCTGCTCATGTACCCATAGAAGCCTTTCTTGTGGTTTTTCACATCTGTACTGGTTTCAGCTGTGACAGAGGTAATTTTCTTCATAGCAGCTTGAATAGTGCTGTTTTGGGTTTGTGAGCAAAACACTGTTGATAACGCTCAAGATGTTTTACCTACTGCTGAAGGGTGCTTATGCAGTGTCAAGATTTAGGCCTCAAGGCCTTTTCTGTTCCTCATGATGCCCTGACAGTGAGTGCATTGAGGGTGCACGATAACCCAGGAGGGGACACAGGCTGGACAGCCAACTCTAACAGACCAAAGGGATATTCCATAACATATGATGCTGTACTCAGCAATAAAAGCTGGAGGGAAGGGGGTACATTTGTAGTTATGGCATTTGTCTTCCTAAGTAATCATGATGTTTGATGAAGCCCTGTTTTCCTGGAGATGGCTAAACATCTGCCTGCTGATGGAGAGTAGAGAACGAATTCCTTATTTTGATGCACTTGCACATGCAGCATTTGCTTTATCTATTAAACTGTCTTCACCCCAACCCACAAGTTTTCTTTTACCCTTTCAATTTGTTTCCCCATCTCTTTGTGGGGGAGTGAGTGAGCAGCTTTGTGGAGCTGAGCTGTCCACTGGGGTTAGAAAACAACATCCCTCACCACATTCAACTCCAGGTGGGCTTTGGCTTTCCTAACCCTACCCTTGCACACACAGACATTTTCTCTACCTTCATCCCAGACCACTTCTCCCTGCTTTCACCTCCTATACTCTTTATGTTTGAATTTTGTCAGGAGCTCCTTGTTCATCTATAAAGGCACCTTACCACCTCTCCTTGTTTTCCTGCTTATCAAGATGCACCACTACTGAGCTTGGAAGGTGTGATCTCTGAAAACCAACCAGCTGACCTGGATCCCTCTTTTTTTCACAACTGTCTTCAGTGGGATTCTTTCCAGCAGAGCCCTGAACAGGCCAAAGTCTTTCTTCTTCAAGTCCAAGGTTGCCATACTGCTTTCTGCTTCCCCCCACCCTTCTCTCTGGATCCTGAACTTTACCATCTCGTGGCCAGTTCAGCCAAGGCTGCATTCTGCCTTCAGATCCCCAAACAGTTCTTCCTTGTTTGCAAGTATGAGGTCCAGCAGCCAACACACTCCAGAAACTTCCTGGATTGCCCACACCCACAGCATAAGCAAACTACTCTATCACTCCAGCAGATATCAGGATAGTTGACATTCTCCATGAGGGCCAGGTCTTCGGAATGCGAGCCTTATTCCAGTTGTCTGAAGAAGGCCTCATCAACTAACTTCTGTTAGGTGGTTTGTAGAGACACCCACCACAACATTGTCCACATTGGGCTGCTCTCTAACCCTAACCCACAAACTCTCAGGTGATTCATCATCTGTCCCATAGCAGAGCTCCAGGCATTTCAGCTGCTCTGCTGCACAAAGAGCAACTCCCCTTCCTCACCTTCCTAGCCTGTCCTTGTCAAGTAACCTGTATCCATCTATTGCAGCACTGCAGACATGAGAGCTATCCCATCATATATTCACGATACCAATAAAATCGTAACTCTGTAACTGCATGCAGACATGCAATTCCTCTTCTTTGTACCTCACACAGTATGCAGGAGAGGACAGGCATTTCACAGAGGCACACAACCATGTTGGTTTCCCAGAAAGAGTACAAGAGTTTTCCTTGTAATTCTGAAAGGCACTTCCTTGTTTATATGGATATGCTTGGGAAAGGTCCCTTTCACTCCTCGTTCTTTGATTACAAGGTCCCCACTGTTTGCATTACCCCACACATTTTGCCAACCTCACCCACCGCTTCCTCACAAGATTGTGGGTTATCCTCTCCTTCCCCCATCATTACTATTTCAAAGCTCTCCTCACTTGGTTGGCCAGCCTGTTAGCAAAGATTCCTTTGCCCTACTTAAGTCAGATGGATCCCATCTTTTCCAATCAATCCTGAAAAAGAGTCTCATGGTCATAAAACTAAAACTCTGTTGCTGACACCAGCTATGCAACCAGCTGTCACCCACAGGATCTGTCCTCACCAAAAGGATCAAGAAGAGAACCAACCAGGCTCCCATGCTCCTGACTGTCACTCCAGGGCCACGTAGTCACAACTGGTACTTTCCAGATCACTCCTGGCAATATCATTGAAGCCTACTGGAAGGGTAGCAGAGTGTAGTAGTCTCAGGTCCATACAAACCTTGGCAGTCTCTCCACAGTGTTCCAGATCCAAGCCCCTGGCAAGCAACAAGCCTCCCTAGATGACAGGTCAGGTCAGCAGATGGGAGTCTCCATCTCCCCAGCAGGGAATTTCCCTACCATTATCAATTGCCACTTTGCTCCTGCATGACTCAAATGAAACACCAGCTTGAGTACTTCACTGGATGGAGCACCCAGACCCTCATCACTTACAAGAGCACCAAATCTCTTCTGTAATTACTGATCTTGAGGTGGAGCAAGAGACTTCCTCCTGGTGCCAGGCTTCCAGACTTGCCATTCTGGGAGTCTCCAATCCTACTCCAAAGAGTCTGTCTGCCTTTTCATTCAGGAAAGTTGGTGGTTTGGGCTCTTGAAGTTTCATAGACTTGGAGGAGATCTAGAAAGTCCAACCCTTTGAGCTCAATCATCCAAACAGTTTTTAAACTCACCTAGTTTCCCTACAACCACAACTACTGAGCCATTCCACGCCACCTTTGGCATAATCTCTGGACCCCTTCTATGACAACTGTTACACAAACCAGAGAATCCTTTAATCTTGAACTAACCTTTCTAGTTAGAGAAAATACCAAAGAAAAGGGGAGGCATATTTCCAAAATACGAACTACAGTCCCTAAAAATAACATTGATAATATCCATATATGCATACTTTATCCCAGAGCAACCAGTAAAATTGGTTCAGAAGTTGTTATTTACACAATCATTCTCCAAAGACTACTGGATTCAGGCAGCAGCACCATGGTACACACACTACTTTAAATCTTGCACCAATGAAAACTTCTATCTCCAGAGACCACAACAGCACTCCAGCTCAAAAAAGGGCAAAATTCAGACTATTTAGCAGTGTATTTCCCATTTGGATGAACCCCAGGAAAGATTTTTTAAGAGGAAGGCCCTATATCCTTCTATGTTTAAGCAACCTACTACATTGCACTTGTTGTCAGGACTCTAAGCTTATACATTGCTATTTGTATGTGCCAAGTCATTTCTCCTTCCTACTTAGGAAGTTTTTTAATCCTATTCTGTTTTCTATGGATGCAATTACGTACTGCTTTGCTCTGAGTTCTCCCTAAGCAATCAGGAGGTGGTTAGAGAACTGTAAGGGGGAGATGGCAATGGATCAAAGATTCAGGCTGGCTCCAACTACTGATTCTTCAAACACTCCTCAACAATTAGATTGCAGCAAGATCTACTGAAGGAAAGCAAACAACTGTCACACTCTCTTAAGTCACATTTTAAAGGAGTTCCAGTACCTGCTGCTGTGCTTGTACTTTTCCCCTAAAAAGGCTGTAAAACTGACATAATTCTTGACAATTTCATTTTCTTATTAATTACGTTCTCTCGCTTATGAGGAGAGACCAAAAGGTAGGACAGGGCTGTTCAATTGACTTTACAGCTGCTTGGGTAGGCTGGAGGCACTGGAGTTATCTCCCTGAAGTTCGTCTGGCTTGCACTGATTTTTATACAGACAGCTGCAGCTGTTCAACCACTTTTGTTTTACTGCAAAGTTTGATTAAACAAACAAAAAAACCCTTTACTATGCAGGCCCTTCTCTGTCTGTAGAAGTTTCCACTTATTAAAAAGCATATATAAATATTTTTAAAAGCTGTCTCCTCTCAGAGAATTTGATTACTATAACATAAGTGTGTGTAAACTGTCAGAGACACACGAGTCACCAAAAATGGACCACACAATCAAGATGTTTATAAACTCTTCAAAGGAAATCAAGAGCATAGTTTGGAAAAAGGAATAAGAGCACACCTAACAAATGTATAGATTGTGACAAACTGACAGGAAGGTACTTCTGAGATCACTCAAAATTCTCAATTATTACACTGCTGAAGCCTGCAAAGTATATGACAGTCTAAAAGTGCTTTATAATTTATAGGTCCATGCAGCTGCAGTTTTTAAATCAACCTAATTTTCTAAAGCATGCCAAACCATGCCACCTTCTCAAACTTGTTTTGAAAAATTCTTTCTGTCAGTCAAACTTAGCTTTTTTTGTTTCTTTTAAGGTGAAATTTTGTCATCATGGAAGCTGGATGCTGGAGACAACTTATCCAGATACACTAAGAAACAAGCAGATCCAAGTTTTGCTCCACATTTGTAAGTACAACACACCTCCTTCTTGAAGTGCTGTGCTAGATTTCTCCTCAGGAACTGGACTAAAACAACATCTCAGTTTGCACAATGATTCATGATGTGAGAAAACGCTCCATGGACAGTGAGCTCAAACTGATTTATTTGTTAGCCAACAAAGGCTGGTCTTAGGCCCGGCTCTGCCAAGGTAAACAGCTTGTTACATTAACAGCCAAAATCCAAATCCCTTCTAAGCCAAAGGCAAAATAAAATGGCAAAACTGGGGCAAACAGATCTGGCTTCTCTTTTTGGTGCATTTTTCTTCAAAATATTGTCCCACATGATGTGTGAAAATCGAACCTGCCCCAGCTTGCAAACTTTAGCTATTAGACTCTTTCTGTTGGAAGATATATTTTTCATGTTAGGAATGAAATCCAGTATCAAAAGTTATTCAAGTTATTTTGATCTAGAAGGGGAATTTTCATTCCCTTGTCAACACAATCAGCTATTCTTAGCCTTATATTACCATCAGTTCAAATTGTAACATAAAAACTCATGAAACTGAATCAAAGCTAGTTATTACCATCCCTGCTGGAGGCTGGCACAGTACAACTCATTACTGCAATGTCAGGGACAAAGATTTCTTTTTATTTAATGCATAGTGGTTTGAGTTTAAAATACAAAATTTGAAATGTTAATGCTATGAGCCAGGAATTGAAATGTAACCTCTCAACTATATTTAAAACAAGCATAACTGCAAAAAACCTGTTGATTAAAAGTTTGACTATTCCCACCTTTCATACACCAAGTTAGTCTTATATATACACATGAAATGATTTTGTGGATAATTATAAACATTTTCCCTAGCTTGTTTCCCTGTCATATTTTAAATTACAAGTAAAATCTCATCTCTTAAAACTAGCCTAGTCAGAATAAGCATTTATTTAATAATGCCACCAATATTTGAAGACAGAAACTATTTTCAATTACTGTATAGCATCTTTCCAAGCAAGAAATGAATCAAGAGAATAAACAGAGAATTGCTACTGTGCAGCAAAAACTACATTATTAAATCAGCTTCTGGTGACATCTGAAGTGTGAAGGCACAATGGAAATGTTATTAACGTCTTTGGCACTATTCCACCCAAGCAACAGCATCCATATGGCAACACCACCTTCTGCAGGGGTATGGTTTCACACCCAAATGAAGAATTTAACACTAGTGCAGATATGGCAGCCAAAGAGTTAAGAGCTTCTCTACTGTAAGTTTTATGTTTTCACTTTTGTTTGTCGCTCCATGTGAATGTTAAACACGCATGCTGCATTGGCTTACCAAAAGAACAGAACTGAAACTAGACAAACTACCTTGAAATTTTCTACACTAGAGCTTTGATTTAAAGTTCAAATTACATTTCCTCAGAAGAGAATGCAACAGAGCTTTTCTCTTTTGCATAAAGGTAACTATTCAGAAGTAACAGAGACTAACAGCATGAACAGGCAACCTACTCTTATGTCACACTGCATAAGCCTCTACAGTAAGGTCTCAGTGGCGATAGTAGGTTTCATGTTCTCTAAAATCTACAGTGAACTGATCAATTATCAAAACCTATTAGTCAAGAAGTTAGAACATGTTGCCTTTTTGTTACATCACATTACTCTTATAAAACAGTTCAAAGATTCATCTGGTAGCAAATACTTAATAGTTTATCAACATTTGCATTATAAGTCCTTTTATAAGGGGTTAACAATCTGGCCATCAAATTCTATCTGCCTCAAAACTTACTAGACAAGGTCTTCAAATGTGCTGTTCCATTTGAGAGACCTAGGTACAAACTGGTGAACTTAATACACTTTTAGGGCTTATGGGCATACTTTAGAAAAAATGAATCATTATTTTTTTTATACAAAAGGTTGCAATAAAACTCAGTAAAACATCTGGAGCCACTAGGCGGGAAAAAAATCAGTAGACCAAATGACAAAGCATGACTTAGATTCTGAACTCAAGTGAAAAAATCCAACCAACCAACCAAACAAAACCCAAACTACATTACACTCAATAGCAGCTGTTTCCTAATGTAGACCTGGAGGGCTAGAAGGCCTGAAGACCAAGTATGACCTGCAAGGTCATTGTTTTCTGAAGTCTAGGAACACTGAGCAGCTGGCAGGCCAATCACATGTGGGATACTGTGGTACAAATCCGTTTGAGGGAAGAGAAGGAAGATAGATTCATATAAGGTCTGGCAGGATTTACTGCAGAAGGCACAGCGCTGATGAAAGGGGAATGCACTGGTGTAATCACTGAAAGCCCATCTGGGGCTCCAAATGTCCCTCCTATCCAAAACCATCACAGCTCTTGCAAGCATCATGCTGTAACTTCTCTATGATGATTATAACTAAATGCTTATTAGCATCTGGGAAGGAGGAAGAGTTCAGATGGGGCGCTTCTACCAGAGAACAAAATAATCTGTAGTTTGTAAAGACCCAACTCTCTCAATGTCATTAGACTTTATAATTCTAGATGAAGGAGCCACTCAGTAGCCCTTTGAAGCACCACTCTAACAAAGTGGAAATACCCATTTCATTGTGTTACCTCTGAAATACACACAAAAATAATAATAATGATTCACCACTAACTTTACAGTTTAAATGTAGATTGCAATTGGGACTTCTAAGGAAGCTTGATCTTTTAGTTTTGTAGCATGTGGCAGAAAAAATTAACTTAAACATTTTGTATCTGCTTGATTGCAAGCAATTATTGAACTCTAGTTTTCTTGAAAAATTAATCCCAAATTTTGTTCATTTTTTAACATTTTTTTCTTTTTGCACACTTAATATCAGAAATACTATCTGCTAAAAGTACCTGTAAGGATTCAGCTTCATGAAGCTGAAAAGCTTTAAGGGGAGAAAAAAACAGAAGAAGGAAAACCTGTACTATTCAAGAGGTTAAATTGATGCTACATGATGAACAGCAACTCCTCTGCTAAGACAACAGCTTTCAGTTTACATTATATTTTCCTATTTCCTCTTCAAAAACAAAGAAGGGGAGCTAAAGGTCATAGTCCTAGAATAGTATCTTCACTGAACCACTCCGTCAAAGAGCACAGCAGTCACAGAAGGGGCCACCTAAATCAGGCTGCACATGGACCTTTTTATGTTATAGTCCCACTCCCCTCTCACAGGCAACAAATGCTCTTCACCCAGTCTGCACACTCCTTGGAAACATGGTAGGCAGCCACAGAGCACTTAGGACAGAAGGAAAGCACTTGAGAGGAACACTTGTGTGTGGTTCATGTGTACACACACACACAAGCATAGACACGGAGGAGCTGTGCAGAGGATCCCAACCAAAACCTGATTTGGAGGACAGAGTGAACACTTGGCCTAGGGCTGTCCAAGAGTGACTCTTCTCCGGGCAGCAGCGGAGCTGAAGCCACTCCAGCTGTAATAATGCCCAAGCTGTCCTCCAGGAAAAGAGGAGAGCTACTTTTCTGTTTTTCAAAGAGGGTATGTTTTCAAAAAGGGTATGTTTGGTTCCAGCTTTAAAAAAAAAACCCAAACATAAGTTATTCTAGTGGAATTCACCCAGTAGGACAAGAAATACTTTATACTCCAGCTAAGGCATTTGGTATGACCACAATTCATCACAAAAAACTCCCATTTACAGCTAGGTAAAGAACAATAGTAAGTCAATGCTTTTGTATTTCTGTATATATGTGGGGTGTTTCCATACAAAATACACATCTCATGGCACTTCTGTGGTAAACAACTTTAGGCAGGTACTTCCAATAAATGTTACAAATTTGTTAAGCTTTTCGTAGGCCTATTGCAATAGTTGCCTCTCACTGAATGTATTATGTCACACTCTGATACAAACTTTTTAAAATACATGCCAAAGCACATCTGATCATCAGAGATGTTCATGCACATGCAACTACAGAGTAAACAAGGAAAGAAAAGATGATTGTGGCAGTTCTAAATGGCAGCAGTTATATCTGTATTTCCAAAGGCTCCCTTATACACCACTTTGGATCCAACAATACATAGATGTTACTGGGCCAAGTCTCCTTAACCCTTTTGAAAGGGCAAGATTGCATTGATAATCTCTGGCATTTGTGGAATAGCAGTCTGGGAAGCACTTGCATTCCACAAATTGATTCGTCTTTTCCTGCAGGGTAAAGGGGTCCTTCTGTCTGGGACAACAGAATACTAGAATCAGACTTGCTACTGAAGTGATTATTTTTTACTATAATTCACTGGTTCTATCAACCAGAGTACTTCTTAATTACAGCAGATGCTTCTGGTATACAGTGTTCACAAACTTACTTTTGATTCACACTGTCAACAAGTTTGTAGATGATGCACATTGCGTTAACTTGTAACTGAAGTAACAATAGTGCCTCATAGAGGCAAAATTGTTTTGAGAGTTGGTGCACTTGTTTTAACATTGTTTCTCCCCTCAGACGCTAATATACACAAGAAGCCATCCAGAAGAAATGGAAGACATTAGATTTGGAGTGAAACATTTAACATCATCATCTTGACGTGAGTTCCTGACTACTCCAATACTCATAAAAATAATTTAAAGTTCTGAAAAGTAAAAGGGATTATACCAATTGCTGGGATAAATAGAAAAGGAGAAGAGTTCTGTAACTTAGGCTAAGCAATGGCAAGTAATTCCCATTTGATAAAGTATACATTCATAAAAACTTGTTAGTAGTGCTACTATGCACTGAAGTGGAAGGTCAAAGAAATAATAAAATTGGGAAGCCAGGGAACGGTTACCTTTTCAGTGATATGATGTAGCATCATTTACTTCCCAGGAACATGAGAAGAGGTCATGGTCAACTGTTTGTTCACCTTCTTCATATTATGTATTGCATAGTGCTTAATTGTTAAAACTTCAGAGCTTCTTGAACAGTAACATTCACCTAGTCTCACTAAAATCAGGCTAGAAGAATAACTGTAATTATGAATATGATCTCAGATGAGCTTGGAGGGTTTCACTACAGATGCCTAAGCTGTTACTATCACCACCCATCTTTGCCAAAAGTAGCAACCCTTTTGCACAGGAGGAGGATGGGGAGAACACAACACACTCCTCTGCATCTTAGCCACATTTGCTTGAAGTACTGATAAAAAAGTGTTTATATTAAGTAACTAGACTGAAAAGTGGTGCACAGATACATCCTGTTGTAGCATTCGTGCTATTGCAAGTGGCAATTTCTGCAAGAAGAGACTGTTGGCAGCAATAGCTTGATACAGCCAAAATCCTTGGACTCTGTTACAGCCTTTTGCTGTATAATGCCAGCTACAGACAAACATGGTGTCTTATAATAATTTCAAAACTATGCTGTTTTCCTTCAGTTTCATGGAATTCAATTTGCAACAGCAGCTGCAAAATATTTACCCCAGCAGCAGCTCTTGTGATTCTACCTGTCAAATGTTAAGACTACAAACCAGTGCCAAGTTTTAACTGATGCATTATAAACTGTCACAAAGAGATGCGTACTACAACAGTGAGAACCTGGACTTGATGTAGAAGAAAAATAATAAGCTTTTAAGTTTTTTTTTCCTAACCCTCTTTTACATAAATACAAGCACTTCAATCTACAAAACTGCATTCAGAGGAAGGTCAGGCCCAGTATGGAACTCCTCAGCAGTTTCATAATTTATAAGCCACATGAAAGGACAGTTACTATCGTGCTTTCACATACAACAGATTGTCAGGCATGACTGGAGCTATAAAAGCTGTGTGTGTACTAGGGCTCATAGCTGTAAGTACAAGAGTTCACACCATAGGTAATTTGCATTTCCCCAATATGGTCCAATATAAAATTTACATGCAAGCATTAAACCATCTCCACTAACCTTTAGATCATACTGAGAAACAGCCAAAAACCACCAAGGGCATTAAAAAAACCCCTAATTTGCTCAATTATGTAAGCAACAATGGAAGTGTAGGGTAGGAGTGTTTGGAGGAAAGTCACATTTGATTAAAATAACACCTTTACCACCCACCAATATAATATTTTTTCTTGATTAATAATGAAGTCTCATAAGACTGCTGCTTGTAATCCTTAGCAAGTTGTCTTTTTACATCAGATTCTTTTATTCTCCTTCAAACTGTGGTAAGAGCAATAGGGCTGAAAAAAAAAATTGCTGTTTTAGAAACAGAAATCACTGCATATAAAGATTCACAAGCTCCCAGCAGCCCTTGGGCAAATAAACTTAACTGTTATATCACATAACATGTGTTGACTCTGTGCATTAAAAAGCTTTCAAATTTCAATTTTAGAATTCAGGATGCAATTCTGGAGAAATAAGTTTTAGATGGTATCTTTAATGCCTCTGTTTTCTCAGCTCAAATCAGTTTCTGCAGGTAATTTCTTCTGGATGTCACAATAAATGGAATTCACAAACTAAAATAATTTTTTTTTCTTTTACGAACAAAAATGTTCCCACATCACAGCTATTAGCTTCTCTGTTTTGCTTTCATGGTGCTTTTCAAAATCCCATGTGTCAATTGGGTTTGGGCAAGGAGGCAATTCCATTAACTTACTTTTTTTTTTCTCTTAGAGAAATTATCTAGATTTTGAACAAGGCAATGCCTTTTAGAAAGCAGAGGTTATGCTGCAAATAGAAGACACAGCTCTTCTAACAGGTATCTCTAGTAGCAGGTTAAAGAGCTCAAGAAGTCTCCTCCATTTGAAGAAACACTCTCACTTCTAAGAGATCTTCTTTAATGCTTACCATGGAATCACAGAATGGTAGGGGTTGTAAGGGACCTCTGAGGATCATCTAGTCCAACCACCCTGCCAAAATAGGT
>VYZX01009272.1:141885-169588 GCA_013401335.1 Brachypteracias leptosomus | reverse complement strand
GGGCACCACTGAAAAGAGACTGGCCCCATCCTCTTGACACCCACCCTTCAGATATTTATAAACATTGATAAGATCCCCTCTCAGCCTTCTCTTCTCCAGTCTAAATAGCCCCAGGTCTCCCAACCTTTCCTCGTAAGAGAGATATTCCAGTCCCTTAATGATTCTCCTAGCCCTCCATTGAACTCTCTCCAGTATTTCTCTGCCTTTCAGAGCGAGCATCTCTGGGATGCTCAGAATTGGACACAGTAGTTCAGATGAGGCCTTACCAGGGCAGAATAGAAGCAGAGGAGAACCTCCCTCAACCTGCTGATCACACACTATGTGACTGAAATAAGCCTCCAAAAAGGACATACTACACAGAGCTCCTCCTCAGAAGAACAATCCTGAAAGCAAAAACTGGCACAAGTCAAACAAGTACATCTAAAAGCTTGTCACTGACTTTCACTGTGAGCAAGAACAGTTTGTGACCTGATGACAGCATTGCTCCAATAAGGAATTTGAGCCACTGTGTGATGGTTGAATGCAAACACTCAGCAGAGATGCATATGGAGCGAAAGCACAAACAATAGTTAGCATTTAGACAGAAGAGCCCATTGCTACATTGGAGATTCAGGGAGAAAGGGGAGGAAATGGCAAAATGGAGCTCTGTGGAACCCAAGTAAACATAAACAGAGGCAATGAACCCTATTGTTCTACAAGTAATTATTCTTCTGACAACCTCCTCCTCCCATCCACCCCCAGTTACCAACACTGGTGGTGTCTGGAACACAAAAAAGCGTGTGGACAAGGAAGCAACAATAAGACAGATTCTACTTGAGTAGAATCTCCTCAGATGCTGGCACAGAATCTTTCTATGGCATCCAGGAGGGCAGCATGCAGGTTAAAACCATACAACCAACAGAAATAGAGGACAGAGAAAACACTGTCACTGAATGTTATCTACCTTGACTACTTCTTCCAAGGCTAAGCAGAAAGCTCTATTTCTCCCTCATCTAAGACAAAAGTTCCCATGCTCCGTCCTTTTGAAAAATCTTCTAATGACCTTCCTTGGTTTCCAACGATACAAGCTCTCAGAGCTAAAGAAACTGGAAGCCAAAACTAATCCTACATTTCAGAGGGTCTAGAGAAGCCAAGAGCATTTCTTCATTCAAGATCTCTGCCTTGTAAAGCTGCATTTACATCATCTGCTTGGTTTTGGTTCTTGAGAGAGACACTGACAGACTTGAACAGACAGGAACTGAAATTCTGCTTAAAATAGCAACATCCTGCTTTTAAGTTCTCCAAATTAAAAAACATAGGAACTTCAGCATTCAGCTTTGCCAACTTTCACAACCTGCTTTTCTCCAAAGGCACCATTCTTCCATCAGAAAATATCAAAAAGTTGGATGGCAAGATAAAATGTGCAACACACATCTCGGCAGTTACCTTCTAGGGTACTAATTCCAACTCTGAAAACACTCACTGGACTAAAGCAATAGTCTCTAAAAGACAACCAGCCCCCCCTCCTTCCTGATGTAGTATTTATGGGAAACCAGCTGAAGGTTTCTTGTTTCCCTTATTCTGAAGCAGATTTCATACAGGAACATCCACAATTTTGCTGTATTCCATACCAGATTGTCTTTGGAATTCTTTATATCATTGCATCTCAATACAAGGAGTTTTGAAATTGGTGCAAATGAAGTATATAAGAATGTTTCCTAAAAAGAGAAGTAGTGCACCTGAAAGACTTGAAAGAGAAGAAAAGATGAATTTGAAGGACATGTGTATGAAAAGAAGAGCGTCAGGTATCTCAACAGACACACACCAAAAAAAAAAAATATATAGGTGAAGAGTATCTTTCCTGAGAAAGAGGTGAGAAACAGTGATGTAGATTTCTTTAACAAAACAAAATGAACCCAAATCAACAACAAAACACAAGTTACAAGGGGAAGGAAGCATACATGCACTTCTGTAAGTGATAGGAAGAGGAGCAACAGTTTTTTGACAGAATGAGGTGAAGGAACGAGAAACACACAGGAACAAACAAGTCTGTTTTCTGCACAACTGTGAACAAACTATCAAATATATTGTGGAGGAATACATATTAATAGATCTCTCAAGGCTCCAGAACCAGAGCAGGTGACTTTCAATTGTCGGACTATAGTTCATCATGAACTAGACGGCATCTTATCTCAATTCTCCATGAACCACAGTCAGATAATTGAGATGCCTACTAATCAAAAGCACTGTTTATAGGTGTTTCATACACAAAAACTGTAGTCTAAAATAAGCAGCATGCTCAGTGCAAATCAAGCAATTCTGAAAGGCAGTATGAGGTGACAGAACAAAGATCAAGTTGACTTCAGTGGTCAAAGTAAAACTGATAACTGTTTTCAACTGCTTTTAAATGCAGCTAAGTAAAGGTATTTGATGAATGAAATGATCAGCAGATACATGGGGCTTCAACACAAAGTTTCAAAGAAAATAATGATCTTTTCCATTTTAGAAAAGGTTATTGGGTAGAGGTTGAAATAGCAGCTGTCCAGGCAGATGAACATTAAAAACAACTTTAACAAAAGATGACAGCAACAGTAGCAGTAAGATTTCTCTCCCAGTTGAAAGGCTGTTTCTTGCAACAGAGAGACCTGATCTTACTTGTACAAATTAGTTGGCTGTTCAAAGGTACATTTCTTTTCATCACACAGGACACCCAGGGCAAGCCTTCAGCAGCACTCAGTCAAGCAAGGAAGAAGCCATAAAAGGTACTTTTTTCCTGCTCTATTAAGATCTTTCATCAATAAAATAGCAGTTAACTCAAACAGATTAACTATTCAGAAATGCCTCTATTAAATACATACTACCTCAATGAATTTGGAGCAATTTTATACAGCTGGCTCAACTTGGTTCACTGTGACCAACAAGACTCATAGGCTGATACGAAAAGAAAGAAGCAACTGAGAAGCTTGTCAAATGTATAAGCTAACTTGCTAAAATCCAACAAAATACACAAGAAGTTTTAGTTCTGTGTCACCTGAAAAATTAACTAATCTGTTAAAGTTACTTAGAAAAATAGCTACAAAGAACACATTTCCAACATCAAGAATACAACTAACAATGAAATCCAGAAAACCAAAATATTCTAGTATCAGACTGACAATAATGACTGAACTAGTTCAATGATCAGCCTCAATGCAGCAAATAGTTCAGAATCTTAGAATGACATCAAGTTTCAGTGTTAACTGTTTCATTAAACAAAAACACAGCAAAAGCACAGAACTGCATCAAAATAATTCAAATCTACTAATTTGGAGCTGGTTTAAACCATTTGACTTCAATATCAAAATACTTAAGTCTGAACCAAGTCTAGATTTCAAGACTGCATAGTGGTTAATCTTTTCTTTCCCACAAGCAATCTAAAAATAAAGGTATAAAAAAAGCTACCAAGCCACTGCTCTCAACAGTTGTTGGCAGCTTGATGTTTCCTTCAACAAAAGTCAAAATTTAAGAGTGAAGCATGGTGTATGCCATTAAGGAAAAAATCTTTTAATATCATGAGGGCTCACAGATTTGCAGACATCTTTTGTATTCTTCTGGAAGTACTGGTGCTCACTCTCAGATGTTCAGAAATACCCATTGTCACCAACTACTTGATCACGCACTCAGGACAAAGCTTCTCAAGCTTAACCTTGACTAGAGGGCTCTCCTCTCTGCATCCACTTCTCCTTCCTTACCTTTGCCCAGTCATTTAAAAGCAGATGAGAATAAAGGTAGGTTCTTTCAGGGTTTTTTTGGTAGGAGTCGTTTGAGGGTTTGGTTTGTGTGTTTTTTTTTATCTGACGGTTTAAGCAGAAAAGTTGAATATTTGTATTCAACAAACACTGCAGTTCTGCAGTCTCACTGAAATACAGCAGCCAGGCTATTTCATAGGAAATGAAGAGTCTTGCCTAGAGTTAAAGGTATTGGCATGATATTTTCCCATAAAGCTGTTGATGACAATATGGACACATTAATAAGAAATGGCTGATGAAAAAGAAAAACATCTAGGTAATACATATTCATCCATTAAAACATTTAAATATTGTTTATAAATAAGCATCAATGCTCTTCCAAAGCAAGTCATTACTCCTTACATTTGAAAACATAAGGCCAAAGCTAAAACACTTTTAAATAAACATTCTGAATTTGACAGCAAAAAGTTTTTTAAACTTTGTCATAATGAAACCCCAAAATAAAAGCATATTTTCCTGGACTCACTTTGGAGCTCCTGATGTGCCCTTTTACAGTGGGGAATAGAAGAGCATTAACAGCTCAATGAAAGCTCGGTGAGATCTCACAGAAAGAATGGCAAGAATGAGAAAAACGCTGAAAAATTAAGCCAAGGTCTTGCTGCTTGCCAGTTTTACATCTGTCACAAGGATAGCGAATTTTCAATGCTGCACAAGCCTATCACAGAAAAAAAAATCTACTCTGCCAAGTTACCAGAGCATTAAAAATGTTTCTTGCCAATGGTGAGGATCAATCAGGATTATATTCGATTTAAACCTGAGATGAGAGTTCTCAACAAGTGGTTTTACGTTTGGCTCAAAAAGGAAAAGTTCTGTACACGTACATTTGTACTCTAGTACTTCCACTACCTTTAACTAAAACCTTTCTAAATCTAGCAATGTGGAAAGACAGTGCTACATACAAAGGCAGTCGGGCTGACACTGGTAGTTGATACGGCACAGAATAGCATCAGCAGTTGCACTGACCTCCCAAGCATAACTTCCCACAAAACCAAACCAACCAAACAGGAAAACACCTCGAAGTGATTTTTGTGTTTGTTTTGAGACCTCATTCTCAGCAAAAACACCAACATGTTGCTCTGTAAATTAACAAGCAAGTTCCTGGAAAATTCAAGCGGAGGACACAACATGTCACAGGAATTTCTATTTTGCTGGGGTTTTGCTGGTTTTGATTGGCTTTGTTTGTTTGTTTGTTTAAGGCAAATCACATAAATTCACTTATTACAAATGACTTGTGGGACACAAAACAATTAATTTTAAAATATGAGCAGGGTGACCACTGAAAGCTAATTAAATATTGATAGATCATTATGAATGGTTTGGGTTGGAAAGGAGCTTTAAAGATCACCTAGCCCAACCCCCCTGCTATGGGATCAAGTTCAGCCTTGCAATACATACAACAAATCTATATTGACATTTTTGAAAAAGCATTAGTTCCCTGGCGAATTGCACACCAATGCTGACGTTGGTCTTCAACTTAATGAATAGACTTACACTGTTTTTGGTGTGAGCTGGTTTTAACCATCAGAAGTGATTTAGCTGCACAATATGTAAATGTGAGGAGATAAAAAGGAACTTTTTCCTTCTGTACAACACTTTTAGTGAAATTCAAAGGCAGAGTCCAAAAGACATCTCCTTATACAGACACTACACACTAATTAGAAGTTAGGGATATTTTCCTTACGTAGCTGCTCAGCTTTCTATACTGCATTATTCTTGTTGCTAAAGAGAACTGTTTCAGCACAGACATATTTTCTGATCCACAACTCTAGACAACTCTTCATCCTAAAACAGAAGCACAAATTCTTAGTGATACCCCCGGTGGAATACAAACTGCTATGAGAATGAGAACAGACATCCTTTCCCCCTCCAACGCTCGTCATCCAGGATGCTCCTTTCTCTAAGGCAAAGTTATGTTAGGAACAAAGCAAAGCTATGTTAGGAACAAAGCAAAGCTGAGACATCGGAACAGTCATCTCACCATACAGCTTTTACATGGACATTACCACTGCATTCTCAAGAGCTGGTTTCTACTGATGCTTCTCAATTATCAAAAATAAAAAGAGGGGGGAAAGCCAACTCCATTTGCCAATACAATCCATGAACTGCAGTATTGCATATTCTCTCACACATAGGGACTTAAAGCTTTCATTGTGTTTCCCCTCTTTGTGAAGCAGACTGTCAGCAATTACTTTTTCATTAGCTGAATTACTGAATCTTGATACTCGCCTCCTCTCTTGTTCCCCTCCCCCTAATATATTCTTTCATCATTCCTCAGTGTACAGAATGTAGATATGCCCTACAGCTACTTCCTGCTTTTGCATCCAGGGAAAACACCCACTCCCTGGTCCAGGATTTTGCACTGTGTGATTTAAAAAAAAACACATATAGGAACCACACAAAATCCATCATTATTTTTGATGAGCTTGCTCTGTAGCAGCAGTATCAGAGCAAAACAACAGAGACCATCTCAGTGGCTGTTTTCTCTCCTTTGATCTCATCAGACCTAACCTGCTTTCAGCACTTCAGTGACCTCTAACACTTCAGACCTGAAATTTCAGCTGCTCATTTCACATTACCAAGCTCTCCTTTTTCTCCTGCTAACACATGCGCCTCTTCCCCTTCAAGTGGGGAAGGAGTCAACGCATTATCTGTAAGGTCAATGCTGATCTCTTATATGAATTCTGATACACTGCCAGTAGAATGATTACCAGCAGTATTCTCAAAAACCCCAACAACCCTCTAACACCCAGTGAATAGCAATTACAAAAGAAGCAATCTGAATAACATTACAGATCAATTGTATATATTGCATTAGTAGCAGTTTAGACAGAAATAGGTATGCATTCAGTATTAGTATCAAAATAAAACTGCTTCTCAAGAAAGTGTTTTAATTATTACATATAATTCCTTAAAACTGGGCAGAAAAAAATAGTTTTTCTAGCAGCAAAATCATTTAAAAATTAGAAAAAATCATAATTAGAAAAAAAAAGGAGCGAGGATTTTGCTAGTCTAAGAAACCATCTATTTTAAGTAGTCTCTTCTTTATCACACTTTCTGATCTAAAAGCAACAGTTAATATAAAAGAACAACTATAATGGAGACACTGAGAAAAGAAGAGTTACTTGAAAGGGGTAAGCAGAAAAGATACCAAAATACAAAAAAGACTGCAACTAGAAATTATGTCCACAATCTTTTACATATACACATATTTATATATTTTATATTTATTTCAGACCCCTATTTTGATCCATTTAGAAGGCTGCCATAATAAACATTTATGACAGAAATACCATTATTTCTTGATTTCTAGGGAAAAAAAAAAAGCTTTGTGTCAGCTATTTTTGTATGAAATTTTATATAGGTTACTGAAAATATTTTATCACAGTTTATGAAAACTCCACTTGAACTCAGACCATGAAGGTATTCACAGACTGTATAAACACTGTCATCAAATAACTGGAAATCTGATCCTGAACAACTCCAATGCAACAGCCTTGTTGTGAGAAACAAACCTACCAACAACAACAAAATAATTGAAATGGGTAACACCCCATATAAAGAGAAGAATAAAGTCTTTTTACAGGTTGAGGAGGATTTTTATACAGCACTTCCTATATAAAGCTACTTTACAGCTGGTTAAAACCTTATCTAAAAAAAAAAAAAAAGTGAAAAAAATTATGTTAATCATCTTTCTTATGATTTTCCCTTAGTCAGCTGAAACTGTTCAATTGTTTTCAAGGACAACAAGAATGACACATGCTATTCCTACTTAAAAACATCTTACAGCTATTTTGTTGAAAGGCTCCAAAATCTCCACCATTTTGAAGAGAGAACTTAAAATTTGTCAAAGAGTAATCAAGAACGACAAACAAACCTACCACCTTCTGTGTGCTATTTATACAACTTCTGCTCAGCTCAGGCCTCAAAAATGTTTCGTTTTATAGCGGAGCGTAGAGCTGTTAAAGAGTTCAGCAGCTGAGCTCCCCAGGGCTCTTGCTGCAGTGAGCACTCCCCAAGCCACACACACCACAGGGCCAAGCTACAGTTTTGATGCTAGCGCAGCTCTTGCTTGCTGGAGGTCAGTGTGGCCCCACACGCAGGAAATGTGCTCAGAGTGCTCCCCCTGTTGATGCTTTGATAAGAGAGAGGAAGAAAGAAGAAGTGGCCTCTCTTTAACGTGTAAAGAGAAGTAGAGAGGAGGAAAAAAGATTAAAAGGTAGGTGTGCAAGAGGCAGAAGTTGAGGGCAGGGGATAGAGGAAAATTTGGAAAGGGGAAAAAAAGATAAGAAAGGAGAAAAAAACCAAAGGGAAAAGGGATTGCAACTAGTACAGAACAATCAGATTCTCGCATAGACTCAATTTTCTTGATTATATTACTTCTTGGTATAACATTCCTTTGGTGTGTACAAACTAGCTGTGGTATTTCACACTAAAGCATCTTTCTCAACCACTAATGTAAAACTATGCAGACAACAGCTGTCTGCCAGCATCAGTAATCTAACTGGCTCAAGGGGCACAAGACTGTCTCTGGATCCAAACTCCTAACTATGGCCACAGCAGAAGTCATCAGCGTGATATCACATATACAAAAGCTATGTATCCTCTCTTCCCCTTTCCCAACAGAAAAGCTTTAACAATACCTTGACAAATATTAAGATGAAAAAAGTATTGTTGAGGAAAATGTTTATTTAAAACCTGGCACTATGACAAAGTCTTCAGCTGCTTAGCTTTATAGCAGTATTATTACATAGGACACATATGTCATTTAGAGCAGCAAACTGTCTGTGCTCTGAAGATGAGCAAAGACCACAGAGCAGAAAAAAGGACCTTCTTTCATCTACTGCAGAAGTTGGAAGACATGTCTCAGCTGACACAAAGAACTGTGTAACATCAGTTGTTTTGTGATGATGGCAGTTAACACTGCTCTCTAGAATCACACTTGTACTCTTGAGTTTTCTAAACTTGACCAGCAGTACATTTCAAGCCAGCTTTTTTCCCAAGTAGATACCACACCTTCTTCTTACTTTGTTCTCTGGACCTTCAACTTCAGGAGGTACTGTGGGCACAAAGAGCTCACGCAAAGGAGACTAAGAAGTTCTCTAACCATATGCAATTCTAAATAGTCTTGAAAACAAAACAAAAACAGAAGAAAACAAAACAAGCCTGAAAGCAACAACAACCAAACAACCCCCCCCACACACAAGTCCCCACAGAACACCACCTCTTCATTTCTCAGACATTTAAGGAGGGGAATCAAGCTTGTTGCACTGTATTCACAATTACCTTTAAGGTCTTTACCTTATCCCCCTTTTACATTTGGTGACCTACCACCATTATTTCACTCAAGTCTCCTGCCGTGTCCATTCCAAGTGTAAATTAATTCACTTTAAGGTACTCTACCTGTAATGTCATGGAAGAGCTAATAAAACATCCATAAAGTTGTATTTCTCATGAGGTTTGGGGTATGTGCTGTAAAAAAAGCTTGGAGCCATACTCTGAACTTTAATATACACATGTGCAACGTACACATATATGTACATACACAGGGCTGGACTCATAACAATACGCGGTGCCACGAAGAAAATAAATTGTTAAAATGACAGGCACACAAGTAAGTTAAAAATAAAACATCAGGAATCTTAACAGTGTAGTACACATAAAGAACTCACCTATTCTTCTATGCATCTAAAATGTCTTCCAAAAATGCTAACAAATGTTAAAAATGTTTTTAATAAAACTGCTTTCATTTGAAATCTCCTGGAAAGATTTTGCTTCCTTACTACTTATATCTCCACCTCCTTGCACCATTTTTCTATTTGTTTTTTAACTACAAGAATCACTTACCATTTAAAGATATAAAAACAATGAAACCATATCTACCTTCCCTCCACTCCCATTTTGCAAAGAGAAGTGTGACTGAATCACAGTGATTTGGGAAAGTCATTATCCAAATGAGCTTTAAAGCCGCCAGATGTGTACGATCGTGGCCAACCCAAGGGAGGGAAGGCAGGGTAAAGGGAAAAAAGATGGCCTTCACTGCTAAGTTACAGTACGCAAAAACCTTTCCAGAACTCTATAAGTGCAAGTTACTTCATTGGTCCTCTACTGCTTTCTTTAACCTTTTGTACTGTGAAACTAAAAAAAGGCTAATATTTGGACTATGGATTAACCAGAAATCAGGAAAGTCTTATTGTATCGTAATACAAAGTTAATAAACAAATAAACTGAGCATAAGAAAACAAATACTTAGAAAATGATTTCTTGTGACATGCCCTACTGAAGAGAGATTTTGCTCCATTCAGCAGTTATAAACTGTACACCTCATTACAGAACTATGTTTTAAAATCTTATCTGTTGCTACAGAAGGCAGAAGTTGAGAGCTGGGTTAGCTAGCAGGCAAACCATCCCTAAAAGAGTCTTCTACGCTGCACCCAATTAAATGTGGCAGTCTGGGATGGTGGCCCAGTGTCAGCAGCATCAGAGTTCACCCAGATCAATATAGCTGAATGAGCTGCATAGGGATGAATGCATTTCAGCCTGAACTGGAGGACTAACTGAAAGTCAATAGTGAAAAGCTAGTGCTTAATCTTGTAACGTACAGGTACAGCAGCCATGCATCTCTCTTGATAGTACCGTGCGAACTAATCTCCTAAAGAACAAAGGGACAATTTTTTTCCCACTATATACCCAACATCACTGTATTACAACAGGTAAAAACGTGTAAAATGTCTGCCCACGTAACACGTTCTATTTAGTCGTTTCAGTGACAACTGCTCTCAGGTTCCCCCACAGTCCAGCAGGATTTCCGCCACAGTGCGCAAAGCGGGCGGCTGGAGGCTTGAGGACATCTAAACGCCGGTATTTCGAAGCACCGCTCGCCGCTGCCTTCAGGCGTGGGCCGGTGAGGACATCCAGGGCTGACCACCAACAGCAGGAGGTTTCTTTTGTTCCCTCCGATCCGTCATTTTCCGCCGGGCACCGCGCTGGGCAGAGGGAGCCGCGGGCCAGCGACGCCCCGGGGCGCATCGCTCGGCCAGCCCGCGCCTGGCACCGCTGCTGCCGCCGCCGCCTCCTCGCCCCGCATAATGGGACGATTCATCCCCCATCCTCCCGGCGTCCCACGCCTCCTCTCGCCGTACAGGTAGCGGGCGCTGCCCGCCCCGGGCCGGGCAACCGGGCGCTGCCTCTTCCCCAAGCCCGCGGGAGCCACCTCACGGGCAGCGACCGCCCCCCGCGCAACGGCCCCAACAACCCCCGCGCAACGGCCGCCCCCTCGCGGCGGGGCCCAACGGCCGCCCCCCGCACTCCCTCAGCCCTCCCCGCCGGCAGCCCCTCGGCCGCAGGAGCGCAACCTGCGCGCCTGGGGAGGAGGCACGACGCCTCCCTCCGCCCGGCCCGCCGCCGCCACCATACCCCGGGCTGCCCGCGGGGGGCTTTGCCCGGTGGGAAGGCGGCGAGGCCGGCCAGACAGTGCACGGGAGGGCTTGTAACCCCCTCAGCCCCGCTCGGGATCACTCCCCGCGGCAGCCCCGAGGGGTGCCCCGGCCCTCGCCCCGCCGCCGCAAGCCCCAACCTCTTCGCCTGTCACATGAAAACAATTATTGCCTCGGCCGGGGGAGGGGAGGAGAAGTTAAAAGCCGTCAGCCGGGGGAGCGGAGGCTGGTGGCAGCCAGCTCCCTCCCCACCGCCCCCGGCCCTCCGTCGCGGCGGCACGCACCCCACCCGCCGGGCGGGAGCCCCAGCCGGCCCCCCGGCACCGCCAACTCAGAGCCGGCGGCTTGAACTCACCCATTTATGTCGAGCTGGGCTTTGCCTGGCGGCGGAAACAGGCTGAAAGTTTGAGGCGGCTGGCCACGGCGAAGGGGGCGAAAGACAGCACGAGCCGCCGCCGCGGGAAGAAGAGGCTGCTGACAGAGCCGCTCCCTCCTCCGGCGGCCGCCGCTCTCAGCACCCGCTGCAGCCGGGCTGCATGCTGCGTCCTCCTAGCAGTACGTCGGCTTCCCTCAGCATATGTGTTCGTATATATTAAAAAAAAAATCAAGCGAGAGAAGGGGCTCAGCCTTCACCTCCTGCCAGCCACCTGGGTCCCCGCTGCCGCCGGGCGAAGCAGCAGCGACCACGAAGCAGCGCGGCCGAGTCCGGGCGCCCAGAGGTTCCTGCTCCCGAGCCGCGAGGGTGGGCGTCTTCCCCACCGCCGACCGGTGCGTGAGGCAGGGCGAAGGTGCAGGGAGGAGCAGCAGGGTCTCTCCGCCGCGGGCGGCCGCCGCTGCTTCTGCTGCTGCTGCCGCCGGAGCGAGCGCCTCGGCGCGGCTCGGCGCTGCGGGAAATGTCGCGAGACTGCGCCAGAGCCGCTGCGCCGCCTCGGGCCGCCGGGAGGAACGGCGGCGGGGGAAGGAGGGCGGGGAGGAAGGAAGCGGAGCAGCGGTCCCCGGCGGGGGCAGGGGCGAGAGGTGCCGCGGCGCCCCGGGCGAGGGGAAGGGAGTGGCTCTCTCCCTGTCGGGTCGGGAATTGTCAGCCGCGCACGGGGAGGCACCGGCGGCTCGGGCCGGGGAGTAGGCGGGAAGGAGCTCGCCTTATTTCGTTGCTGGGGGAGGACGCTTTAAGCTCCGGGCACCGTCCCTGTTAGCGGGCAGCTGCTCTCCCGCGGCAGGACAGGTGTGCCAGCAAGGTCTTCAGAGCCGTTCCCTGCTGCGGACCGTGCTCGGTCCTGTCCCCGGGCTCTGCCTTCGCGGAGACTGGGAGACGCAGCGGCAGCCCTAAGGGTTCCCCTCGTCGCGCCCCGTCTCTCCCCGGCCCTGAGAGGGGGCAGCCCGGGCCGCAACGGAGGGAACCGCTACACTCTCTTCGCACCAACCCTTTACAGCCTTGGCTCTGGAGGCCAGGAGGGAAGGAAGAACAAAAATACCAAATGAAGAGTGGCTTTTGGGGTGGTGGTGTTTCGGAAAAAAGAGCAGAGTCGCACAGGAGCAGCTGGTTGTTCTTTTCAGGTATTGCAGGAAGATGTGAAACGCATGCTACAGTAGGACTGAGCTAAACAGCGATTCACGTAGATCAGAAAGACACCTAATGAGGCTAACGAACCTTCTTCACAGGCAAATCTCACAGGGAAAGATCGTTAGAAAAAACACCCTACATGAGTAGGAGAGGGGAAGAGCGGATTATATAGTTTTTGATCAATCTAGCATAAAAGGATAAAACTGGCATCTTTTACAGCACAAGCACCTTCAATAGTAATGAAAAGTTAAGCAAAAAAGTCTGTCCTAACCTTAGATGGTTAATTTGGCTAAAGACACAAAACTGCCAATAACATAAGGGATAAGATTTTTGTACTTTCTCCTCCCTCTAACACAACAATTTTGAAAAAAGGTTTTGGGAGTTTAGAAATGTGCAAGAGAATAGCTGTCTTTCCAGGTGGCATCTGGCTTCTAGGCTACAAAAATCCACAATTTTGAAATTGCAACAGTGATGAACTATTTGAGAGAAAATGAAAGGAGTTAAGCCTCTCATTAGTTAAAGCATTTAGACAGGAAATCCTAATTCTTGACTTAGTTGGGGTTTTTTTTAAGAAAACTTTAACCACAGCTATGAAAACTTGATTTTAAGTTACTTATTTACATGCCATAGCAACAATCGAAGCAGTTTGTCTTTTCTAATTCTAACCTTCTGCAAACAAACAAATAATTACTGTGATACAATAAAACCTTCACAGATACTTATTTTACAAGTTTTTAAACATAACTAAAAAAAGGAAAGAAAGTAGGTTCAACTATGAAAAGGAATACAATGGAAATAGGCTGGATGTAGGTGTAGACAGCTTCCAGTTCAGTGTTTCACTGAAAAGTCAGACTTGAACCACCTCAGTATTGTTTCCAGGTATACTGGGACACAAAGTCACAAACCACTGTCTGAGTTCCAAGACTGGGGGTAGGGGTTAAATGGAAAAAAAATCATTTTATCTTCATAACTACACAGAGCATCTTTTAGTCACTCACATACTACCAGAAAGCCAACAGTCACTCATTCATACACACCTTAATAAAACAGTAAAACTATGCTGGTTTCCATTATCCACAATTCCTGGATTGCATGAGGGCAGTTGATCTCTGTTACCTGGAGGGAAAAAAAAAGCCACAGGACTAATTCTGGGAAATTAAGGACAAATACAGGCAGGGCGATGTATGAATTGAGAGCAGTCCTACAGAGAAGGACTTGAAGGTAGTGGTGGATGAGAAACTGGACAGGAACCAGCAACATGCACTCACAGCCCAGAAAACCAACCATATCCTGGGCTGCATCAAAAGAAGCCTAGCCAGCAGGTGGAGGGAAGTGATTTTGCCCTTTGACTCTGCTCTCATGAGACGCCACCTGGAGTACTGCATCCAGCTCTGGAGACCCCAGCACAAGGAAGACACAGACCTGTTGGAGCATGTCAGACTGGAATTGATGCAGCCAGGTTTGAGAAAGAAGATAGTTGTTGTTAGCGTGGTAATTTTAAAGTTCGGCTCTCCAGTGCTCCAGCTGCGTAGCTTAAGGCAGAATAAATGGCATAACTGAATAGCTTGGTACATACCAATGGCACTGTTTCTGAGAACACTTCAGGGCTGGCAATAGAAGTGGTAAGGAATAACAAAGTAATCACATCACAGTGTCAGTGTTACAACGCACAGGAGAAAGCCAATTCGATGCTATCTCAAATAGATTCTTCATTTCAACTATCAGTAAAAAATAACATACGTGAAATTCTTGGCTTCCCCAAGTAAAGCANGGGAAGGAGCTCGCCTTATTTCGTTGCTGGGGGAGGACGCTTTAAGCTCCGGGCACCGTCCCTGTTAGCGGGCAGCTGCTCTCCCGCGGCAGGACAGGTGTGCCAGCAAGGTCTTCAGAGCCGTTCCCTGCTGCGGACCGTGCTCGGTCCTGTCCCCGGGCTCTGCCTTCGCGGAGACTGGGAGACGCAGCGGCAGCCCTAAGGGTTCCCCTCGTCGCGCCCCGTCTCTCCCCGGCCCTGAGAGGGGGCAGCCCGGGCCGCAACGGAGGGAACCGCTACACTCTCTTCGCACCAACCCTTTACAGCCTTGGCTCTGGAGGCCAGGAGGGAAGGAAGAACAAAAATACCAAATGAAGAGTGGCTTTTGGGGTGGTGGTGTTTCGGAAAAAAGAGCAGAGTCGCACAGGAGCAGCTGGTTGTTCTTTTCAGGTATTGCAGGAAGATGTGAAACGCATGCTACAGTAGGACTGAGCTAAACAGCGATTCACGTAGATCAGAAAGACACCTAATGAGGCTAACGAACCTTCTTCACAGGCAAATCTCACAGGGAAAGATCGTTAGAAAAAACACCCTACATGAGTAGGAGAGGGGAAGAGCGAATTATATAGTTTTTGATCAATCTAGCATAAAAGGATAAAACTGGCATCTTTTACAGCACAAGCACCTTCAATAGTAATGAAAAGTTAAGCAAAAAAGTCTGTCCTAACCTTAGATGGTTAATTTGGCTAAAGACACAAAACTGCCAATAACATAAGGGATAAGATTTTTGTACTTTCTCCTCCCTCTAACACAACAATTTTGAAAAAAGGTTTTGGGAGTTTAGAAATGTGCAAGAGAATAGCTGTCTTTCCAGGTGGCATCTGGCTTCTAGGCTACAAAAATCCACAATTATGAAATTGCAACAGTGATGAACTATTTGAGAGAAAATGAAAGGAGTTAAGCCTCTCATTAGTTAAAGCATTTAGACAGGAAATCCTAATTCTTGACTTAGTTGGGGTTTTTTTTAAGAAAACTTTAACCACAGCTATGAAAACTTGATTTTAAGTTACTTATTTACATGCCATAGCAACAATCGAAGCAGTTTGTCTTTTCTAATTCTAACCTTCTGCAAACAAACAAATAATTACTGTGATACAATAAAACCTTCACAGATACTTATTTTACAAGTTTTTAAACATAACTAAAAAAAGGAAAGAAAGTAGGTTCAACTATGAAAAGGAATACAATGGAAATAGGCTGGATGTAGGTGTAGACAGCTTCCAGTTCAGTGTTTCACTGAAAAGTCAGACTTGAACCACCTCAGTATTGTTTCCAGGTATACTGGGACACAAAGTCACAAACCACTGTCTGAGTTCCAAGACTGGGGGTAGGGGTTAAATGGAAAAAAAATCATTTTATCTTCATAACTACACAGAGCATCTTTTAGTCACTCACATACTACCAGAAAGCCAACAGTCACTCATTCATACACACCTTAATAAAACAGTAAAACTATGCTGGTTTCCATTATCCACAATTCCTGGATTGCATGAGGGCAGTTGATCTCTGTTACCTGGAGGGAAAAAAAAAGCCACAGGACTAATTCTGGGAAATTAAGGACAAATACAGGCAGGGCGATGTATGAATTGAGAGCAGTCCTACAGAGAAGGACTTGAAGGTAGTGGTGGATGAGAAACTGGACAGGAACCAGCAACATGCACTCACAGCCCAGAAAACCAACCATATCCTGGGCTGCATCAAAAGAAGCCTAGCCAGCAGGTGGAGGGAAGTGATTTTGCCCTTTGACTCTGCTCTCATGAGACGCCACCTGGAGTACTGCATCCAGCTCTGGAGACCCCAGCACAAGGAAGACACAGACCTGTTGGAGCATGTCAGACTGGAATTGATGCAGCCAGGTTTGAGAAAGAAGATAGTTGTTGTTAGCGTGGTAATTTTAAAGTTCGGCTCTCCAGTGCTCCAGCTGCGTAGCTTAAGGCAGAATAAATGGCATAACTGAATAGCTTGGTACATACCAATGGCACTGTTTCTGAGAACACTTCAGGGCTGGCAATAGAAGTGGTAAGGAATAACAAAGTAATCACATCACAGTGTCAGTGTTACAACGCACAGGAGAAAGCCAATTCGATGCTATCTCAAATAGATTCTTCATTTCAACTATCAGTAAAAAATAACATACGTGAAATTCTTGGCTTCCCCAAGTAAAGCAGTAACAGAGTACAGCAGGTTGTCCTTTCCAAGAAGTGTGGGGAAAAAAACCCCTCATTGTAACCTGCAGGGAGCACTGTCTTAGTGCCTCCAAGACTTAGCTTCCCATTGTTCCTAAGCCAAAGAATTTCTATAGGACTGATCTTGTGTTCCTACAGAGCTTACCCCTCTTGGGGCTTCAGACTAACATTACAGTGTATGGATTATTCAGATATACTCACCTTTGTGGGAAGGGTTGAATAAATACACATTATGATGACATTTAGAAAAGAAACTTTTTTTTTTTTCCTACCTGTCAAGGAACTGCTTAGAGAAGCTAAAGAAATGGTTTTTTAAAGCAGTATCAATGAAAATTAGCAACTTTTATCTAAATTGCACTTCGAAACATTATCAGCCATGTCACCTCTGGAGACTGCAGTCTAATATTTGGGAAGCATTATTATTTTATCCCACCAAGTATTATGTAAACACTTTTCCTGAGGAGGAAAAAAGTAACAATACCTCCCCCCTCCAGCTACTCTACATCACAATAGATTTACCACACGTGAAGGAGTTCCATTTTGCTATCCAGTTCAGGGATAACCAGATTTAGGAGAATTATAAAAAAAGAAACAAACCCAAGTTATTTACATACAGTGAAGATCAAGACAGATTTGGATTATGGCAAGTCTAAGTAAATAAAGGGAAAGATAACTCTTTTCCTTTAATTAAACACTGCAAGTTCCAGCCTCACTTCATTCTTACCCTATTAGGGCATCTTAGTATTAAACACGGTTATTCTCACCTCACACACTGATAATACAGTATTACAGGAATTCCTAAAATTGCACACTATTTTACTGAATATAACTTCAGTAAAATTAGCCAAACAAGTGTTACAGGGCGAGAATCAGAATTTGGCAGAGATGCTAAGGATTTGGAATCCAGTGGAGGAGATGGACATAACTGCTTTCAAAGGTTTGTTTTTTTTAAACAACTAATTTGTGCTAGTAATGAGAGGAGATGCATATTTTATGTCTTTGGAGAGGGAGCTTCTTTTAGCCAAGAAGATGTGCCTAGAATGTGGATCAATACTTTAATCTCAAAGAGAAGCAAAAACTGAAGTTATAGGAACAACAGTTATATTGAAAAAAAATGTGAATGGCTACACAGATCAAGTGAAATACTCTGAAAATGACACCAAGCTTTAAAAACTACTGAATCAAATCACTGAATTATTTATAAGTAACAATTTTGTTAAAACATTTATTGTCCGTAGAAACAAAATTTACATTGATTTAATATAAAATATGTTAAACATACATATAAACATACCTACATCTTAATATATACTTAGGAATGAGGCTTTTAGGTATGGGAGAACATTGTCAAAAGCACCATTGTGAACTCCAGAGACTACAGACTTAAAATGCAGTTGCATTTAACTCCATCTTCAGTAGCTTAAAAATGTCATTTCTTATCCACACTTGGAAATAACTACATTAAAGGTTTCCAATATTGTGTTTGCATGTGTCCATACACATGCACATACACATATTAAATGGTCCTTGTGAATCTACAGTATAAATAAGGTCACTGTTAATATATTCCTTAGAAGCGGACATCAGTCCATGTCCTCATTTAATTGACAAAAATCTTGCTATTCTTAAAACAATGAGGCTTTTTTGATTCCATGAAAAACATACTCGAACTTTTCCTACCCTGTCTCTTCTGCTCAAGAATAAAGACGTAAGAGAAACCAGTCACAAAATGAGAGCCATCTACTACATTATTTACAGAAAATGAAATATTAAAAAGACAACATGAGAATTAGACTGCTTAGACAAAATTTAGAGCAATGAACAGTGAACAGAAGAAAACTATTAAAAGTGGCAGGCAGCATGGAGCTATTAAGCCACATGGCTAAATACCTACTCAAACCCCCCTCCAACAACAAAAACATCAGGCATGAAAGGAAGGGGCAGGTGTTATGACAATAGTTTCCTTTGATCTTAACACTGAAAATTTATGCTCACCAAGCTTGAAACAACACACTTAAATGTTCATCACTATTCTTAAGGTCTATTAAGGAGTCAAGTGTTACAAACAGGCTTCCAAAGATCTTGAAATAGCTTGCTGCTTTTTTCCATTCACAAGGAGGCTGAAGAACCTCCTATCTTCAAATCCTGCAGCAATGGAGTGAAGTCTGTCAAGGGTCAGAGTACTGTGTAGAAACATTTTCTTTTTTTTCCCAGATTCATTAGGATGCAAGTTTGAAGTCTCCCATATAGAACCTTGTAGATGGCTGTTCAGATGCTTAAAGAAAGGCAAGAGGCATGTTTCTACACAGCATGGGAAAAGATCCCTTCAGAAAGCAAGGAAGTTAAAGAACTCCCTGTATTTGCAGTCTTTTAAGGTGAATAATGAGAAATTAAGTCTTTGCTATAATCTTCTATCATCTTCTCCAAGCAACTCTCACTATTCATTTCCAAGACACGGCAGAAAATTACTTTCTGATGCATAACAAGCATGTTTTGAGAACTCTGCCTTTAATGCCACAAAAGTGTAATCTTTCCTGTTTTGTTTTTAAAGCAACTAAGTTCACAGAAAGAAAATTCAGCATTTCACCCCGAGGCCCTGGGAGAGAAGACAGCAGGTAAACCATTAACACAACTGGCAATCAACTGAATTTACTCCCATCCTCTTCTGTCAGTTACCTGAGTTGAGACAGTTTATGTCCAGGTCTGAAGACCATCTAAATCCATCAGGTAAGGTGATTTTAAATTAGAGTTAAGGCAGACTTGTAGAAGCCTTGCTATGTGTTGCTTCTTACTAGCCCCAGATTTTGTTAACCTTGTGAACTCAAACATCATAAAATTTAAAATGAAATTTCTAACCAATCTATGATGAAATTAAAGGGATCAGCAATATAAATGCTAACATCACAGGAACTGATTTCATTCAGACACTTACAAGGAAGACTCTAGTTATATTAAACCCATTGCATTTTGGATAGCAGTTAAAAATATTCACATATGAACAATTGAGAATATGACATGAGTGTTTAACAGCCATTTCAAGTTGACCAAGAGAAAGGCAATTAATGTTTATATTTTCAAGGTATAAAACACAATGCTAGAAAGTTCTTAGACAATCACATTTTTAACTTGCCCTTCCAATGCAATGAGACTTTAACTAATACAAGAGACAGTTTTCTTTCTGAGGCTTAACACATGTATTTAAAGTGGTTATTTTAACAACTGTTACCAGTCCATGCTCCCATTAGAAACAATGCAATAATCAGGATATTAGTTAAGTCTTTGTACAGATGTTTTCTACAATGCAGTCACAATACTGAAAGGCACCAAGTTATTCAAGTAAATTGACCTTCCTCCTACGTAACACTTTTTCTTGTGCCTTCAAAACCCAGCCAGTAAATTCATATGTTACTGTCAACCAAACATTATATTCTAGTACAACAGAACTTCTCTGTGCTAGAAGAAATAAACTGATTTGTGCATGACTATATAGACACAAGTCTCCATCATTCACAAAAATAAATCTACATACTAATGTCTCACACCAGATAACATCACAGAGTAGATGTAAGCCAGTCACAGAATTCAATTTCTGTATGAATTTTACAATACAGGAAGTTTTATGATGACAGAATCCTGAATTAGTGAAGTAAAGTTAGTGGTAAAGAATATGATTGGAGCAAATGGTATCACATTAAATAAAAGCTAAAGCAACTAAAACAGTGACTACATTTCATCATATGACATTCATTTTGGAACCAAGGAGGGGGCAAGGGAAAGCGGGGAATCAAGTCAGAGAACGTGCAAAAATCCCCTTGTTTGTAGTATGTCGCTCACAGTTGTAGAAATAAAAAAAACCCCCACAACCAAAGCTAAACTGTTAAAGTACAAAATAAATTAGATACCTAGTCATGCACAGGTAGAATAGGAAAGCACAAAATCAGGAGGAGCCAGTCACACTTGTAAACCTGGTTAAAGCAGCATTAATTGTGTGAAGTCTGACTACTTCAGCATTACTTCCCAACAGTGTTAGCAAAACTGCCATGTCAGAAGTTTCTTCATGTATCCTATTTTCCCATTTGCTCAACAACAAGTTCTCTTCCAGGCTTTAATAACACTGCAGGAAGCTTACAGAAACAGTAGTATCCTGTTGAATAAGACAATATAGCTTCAGTATTTTGTCCTTTATCATATGTAGTTTCACTTCTTACATGTTTTACACTGTTTGGCACATTCGGGAGCAGTGTGAATAGCTTGTCAGCTTGAGGGTAAACCTGCCCTCATCTGCAGGGTACATGCAGTGCTCCCCTGCCAGCAGGTGCTCAACTGTAGCTATTCCACATTTGCTTTGGGTTCACTCACTTCACATGTTGTTTCAATTCCTTATTTTTATCTCCCAGTAAATCTACACAGGATGATTTTGCCAGATTCACCACTGACGGCATCAGTAAATAAGTATTTTCTTATGTGCAGAAAGGTGCCTGCCTTACTTGATCAGGGAATTTTTTTTCTTTAGCTTCCCATTTTGTGTATGCATGTCAAAGTTACTGAAAAACCAGCTGAATCACTCATGGTTGTTATTTAAACTGAAAATGTGGGTTTTAGAAACAAACCATCTGACGCTATTGTTGAATGACTGTAATATCAATGAATGTGGCACACTTCCTGCCTGTTTAATCCCTATGAACACTAAGCAGTACATTCTATGAGATGCAGATTTCCAGTGACACTATTTCAGCTGTTCTGAGCCATACCTACACTTTCAAACAGTCACACCTTCATACTGAAGGCATTGTGGATAAAACATTATTAAAAAAAGCATGCAGAAATCACATCCTGACTGTATTCCCCCCCCGCCAATCCTTTTCTCTGAACATACCTCTACCCAGTATTAGAATTCTGATCTACTATCCACACCAGAGACTAGCATGCATTCTATACAGCTAACACTGTCTTGAAAATGATGGAAATACATTAGTTTGCATATATCGCAAACATGATGAACAACTTTTTTTTTCTTAAATAAGAACATCTCTGAAGACTACTTGCTATGCATCTTTAATTTACTGGCAATAAAAAGTCTGAACAAACCTGTAATGCATACACACAACTCTACCATATATCCTGTATTAAGGCAAAGGCTATAAATAGGAAATAAGCACAATATTGTTTATAGCTGCTTATAAAACATGTCTGGTTGGTTGAGTTTTGGACACAGCGTAACAATATTGCAGTACAGTAAACTTCAGAGAATGACTGGGATTTTGAACAAGATTACAAGCTATCTGTATTTAAAGTGGTTTCAATAATGAACAGCATTTTAGAAGACATGCTTATAAAAAACTTACGTTTTCTCTTTTTTCTTGTAATTAAATACTTCAGGCCCCAATTTCAGAATCCAGGAAATCACCAAGTCATTTATGACAAAAAAGATTAGAGAACATGTGGCTTGGTCAAGAATGTCATACACCAAAACCCATAATGAGACAGGATAATTTTGAATACAGACCAACTAATCCTCTAACAACCCCGAGCATGCTTTCAGTGCAGTTATAACCTACTGCTACAGTACATTACATACCTGCCTGTTAACATTCATTTTAATCAAATACTGAAAGTTGTCCCAATGTTCTAGCAATTTACAAATGTATATACACATCAGAAACTCAAATATACTATTAAACTAAAGTAATTCAAAATACTGTTTTACAGAAATGACTGAACAGAGGTGTAAAATCTATTGCACAACCTAAAAGGTCATTACTTGGAAAATCCTGAGCTAATGTGCTATTACCAAACAATTCAGGCACTTTTTTTTTTCCTTTTTTATTACATAAGCAATAAACTTTAAACATATAAACCTCTGGGTATAACAACTCGAGTTCCATCTGTAACATCATGCTTGAAGGAAAAAGTATTCAATAAATAAGACTCCCTTCAGTGACGTCTTTACTTGAGACCAGTTTGCAAAAGGAACTAAAAGGTACATACTACAATGTTTCAGGTGAATACTGTACTTTAAAAGCAATTATTAAAACTGTAAAAAAGTTCTGCAGCATTCCACTACTGAAAAATAAAGTTATTTTTAATCAAGAAAGTTACAGGGTTAGTTCCTTTATCTTATTTGAAGTCTTGACAAAGTTGTCAAAAAAATGAACAGATGCTCCCTTTGCTGTTTTTTTCCATTTCAACTTCAGGATCACAGCTTAGTTCAGGTTTCTGTTGCAATATTTAAATTTCCCTATGGAGAGGAAAAAAAAAGAAATCATTACTGTCAAGTTATGAAAGTTTGGCAGCTTTTTTCCACTGTTACAAGTATTGTATTATAGTATGTAGCATACATGATTCTTTCAATTATGGACTGAAACGGCACAACTGTAAAAACAGTACCTTAAAGGACATACATGCATAATTATTTCAAAAGGGTGAAATACAAGACGTTCAAACCAGTTTAAAAAAAAAATCTCAAGAACATGTTTAATCATTACAATAGGGAAAATAGGGGAAATGCTAGAATCTCAGGAACATCTTGGTTTTTAAGAATTAACCAACCAGCAATCAGTATGCTGTTAAGACAATGGCTGTGTCATACTTATTCTTCAGGATTTATTTTACTTTTACTTAAAGATATCCAAGTTCTTTATCGGGCCTAAAAATCAATATTCAGATCTTATTATGCTTCTCTAATTCAAATCATAATCTCCAGCAGCCAGATTGTGTTAACATGCTTTATAGATTCCAGACAAGAACCTTAATATCCAATTATAGAAGAGCATTGGAGATTACTGGGGAAAGCTCACTACAACAGAATTATGGCACTTCTACGCCCATTTTACAAGGTCATAATTTTTGGAAAAAGTCCTTCTCCATCTATTTTCCTTTAATTCCAATTCAATTTAGCCTTCAGAGATCATACTTCTCAGTCTATGCAAATGTGAAAGGCATTCACCAGTACAGTTCAGGAACAAGTGACCCATTTACCTTGTCCAAAGTGTTTGGTTTCCTTTCGTTGTTGTCTGTTGCTGGGGTTTTTTGTGTTTTGCCTTTTTTTTCCCCCTCATTGGACTGTAAATTTGAGGGGTTTTTACAACAGCTCTGAAGACCTGTGCTTCTGTGCTCTAAGAGCTGAGCTCTAATCCAACTACAAATGCTTATGCAAGTGTATTTACTTGTAGCTAGGTAGACACAGAATTACAAAACAAACAGGAGTTCGCATAGGAACATAGAGCTGCAAGGGGCTGTGTAGGTCACCTAATCCAATTCTCCAATGTCACGGGTACTGTCATACTACTTTGATCATACTTGATCAATTCTAATAAGGGATTTAGAATGTTTCGGCTACTGATCCTCATAAAAGCTGTAACATTTTATATGGTTCAAAAGTTCTGTAGTTCAAGATTATCAATGTCCCATATGCACTGCCAATCAAAAGCTATCATAAAACAGATATGCTTAATTATTTCAGTTTGAGTTTACCAAACCATTTTACACAGACATTATATAGTGTTGGATGCTTTATTCAGAACAGCACTCCAGTGTGTATTTTAAAGCACATGATTAATTTAAGGTAACATAACAAAGAGGAGAAACACACAGATGTAGTAAAAAAAGAAATTATTCATAATTTAAAACTGTAGCCAAAGGGGACATAGGAAGAGAGATCAACTCAGCTCAGGAAAAGAATACTGAAACACAGGCAACTGCAGAATCTCAGAGGCCACCTGACTTGCAATTATCCAAAGCAAGTTTCAGCAAGTTTCCATTAAATACACACGGAGGAAAGAGGAGTGTAGAACCAAGTTTGGCTGTAAAGTACAAAGAGCCAATATTCCAGAAAATCCCATCCAACTTATTCCATGGGGATTTAAAAATTGGAGTGGATCATATGAATATTCATATTTTATAAATGGCTTAGTGAAAAATAAATTAAGCCAACTTACCTTTTCTTTCCTCAAAAATCCATCTCTGAATTTATTAGTGGTAAATCCCCTTACACCAACAGAACGTAACCGATGGTACTTAGCCTGAATATATAAACCCTTCTGTACTAAGCCTGATTTATAATGGGATTGCAAACGGCCATCTGCAAAGTTGCTCTGTAAGGGTTAGGGAAGGGAGGGAAAAAAAAAAAAAAAAGAAAGATGAGGGCACCAAAACAGTAGTTTATATTTACAATTGTATACAGTAAAGCTTACAGTACTGAACACAAACATGAGTTTGCAGGTACAGAGCCTCTTCCTTTATTTCCCATTTAATATTCCTCAGACTACAAGCTACTACATGGCTCAAAGAACTGTACTGTACTTACAGTTTAAAACATCTGAAATTATCTTCCTCATAGAAAAAAAAAATTATTTTACAACACTAACTTTTTTCAAACTTTAATGAAAGTAAACCATCAGCAGTAAAAAAAAAGGTAACACAGCACCTCACTGTTGCTAACAAATTCAATGATGCCAGGTCTCCAGCGGGCACACATGGTGAGCGTGAAAAAGGCCATACTGAACAGAGGTCAGTATATATACCCTCTTCCTATAATTTCAAGATGCTACAGTCTGAACTGTAGTTCATTGCTCTGTGTCTTTGCTACCTCCAGACTGGAATACTGTAAATTAATCTAGTGTGGAATCAGAAGCAGAGAAAACAAAAGGCTTACAGGTGAATTACATTATAAATACACACAAAGAATACAGCAAGATCAACACTGTTCACAGCAGTTAAGAGTTATAAAAAGGTTTACATTCCTAAGCACTCAGACCTCCAACAAAATAGGCAATAAAAGGAAAAAAAAAACCCCTTTAGAGTAAGAAAAACCCCTTTTATCAAAATTTCTCATAGTTTTCTAGTACTAACATTTTAAGTTTTCCAACATAGTCCTGACAGAAAGCATTCCTGTACATATTCAGCCTTTAAATTTAAAGGGTTTTCTTCCACTAAATTTAAACAATGGCTTTCCAGCTAAAAAAAAAAAAAATAAAAAACCAAAACACACCAAAAAAAGAGGAAACATCCTAACCATATAAAATTCTTGTCATCTTTTACAAACACCTTTAAAAGGTAGGAGAGAAAAAAAAGTACCATAGAAAGAGACCTTCTTGAGCATGACCCAATTACTCTGGTGAAATCAGTCTCCTTTTGACAGAGTAAGGATCTCTTCAAGAAAAATCACATGCTCTGAGGTTGCAGTAGGTTTGGTACCAGTTTTTACACTGAGTGGCTGGTGAAGAGCTAAGAAAATACTACACAGAACAGAGGTCCCTTTATGCAGATGCAGAGGTTTTGTTGTTATTTCCCAAATCATTTCACCCACCTACTATGTAGGAGATAACTGAGAAGCTGGCCCCATCAATCCCCCACAGTTACTGTTATGGTGCTTGTAGGCAGAGAACACTTTCAAGAGGCTATTAAATGCTTTTCCCGATATCAGAGTCCAGGCACAATACAACTAAGAGCATGTAAATTCTTTAAGCAGGTATACACCTACTATAGGGAAAATAGAAGGGCACTTTTAATGCTGGCTTACGCCCCTGAACAGAGTTAAGATTAAAAGTTTCCATTTCCCCTAAAGCTGCTATAGCCCTCTGCTTTGACAAAGGAGGGTAGAAAGGAGGCCGTGGTGGTCTTCCACTGCATTTGTATGACAAGCAGCAAAGCAGCAGTCTGAATAAGAGAGGGGGAAAAAGGTACAAGATACTGAAAATGAGATCACACACAGTCTAAAAGTTTCAATTCAAGTATTTTTATGTTCCATAAGTGGGGAGAGAGGTGAACAACAGTATTACTGATGTAGAACAGCGTCAGCTGTAGACAAAGTTAACAGATTCTATATACATTTGGTATGTAAGCACTGTAGTCACATATAGTTTAGCACAAAATGAGGTAATTAAAGGTGTGTGGAAAACATCATTAACTTCTGGTCTAAAGAAAGAAAAAAAAAAATCCACTAAAGTGGCATCTAGTTTTACATTAAGGCTATTTCACAAATAACGCTAATGACAATGCCTATGAACCAATGGCCTCAAGCTCTGCAATAAGCCTATATGAGCAAATCCATGCTATTGCACTGAGTCTGGCTGGGATGGAGTTAGTTTTCTTCACAGCAGCCCACGTGATGCTGTGGTTTGGATCTGTGACTAAACCAGCACTGGTAACACACCAGTGCTTGGGCTATTGCTGAGTTGTGCCTGCACAGCACCAAGGCTTTATCTTCTTCCCCTACTCTGCTCCTCAGCAAGCAGGCCAGGGGTGGGCAAGAAGGTGGGAGAGGACACAGCCAGGACAGCTGGCCCAAACTGAACAAGAGGGTATTCTGTGCCATATAACCTCCTGTCCAGTAACAGACACTGAGGGGATGGAGCTTTGGAGCAAGTAGCCACTGCCTGGGGACCATCTGGGCATCAGTCGGCTTGTGGGGAGGTGATGAGTGATTGCCTTTGCATCACTTTTTCCTTCCTCTTTCTTTCAGTTCTTAAACTGTCTTCATCTCAACCCATAAGTTTCCTCACATTTGCTCTCCATGTTCTCTCTCCCAATCCTGCTTGGGGAGGAGGGGAGCTGAGGGAAAAGTGGGCAAGCAGCAGTGTGGGGCTTAGCTGCTGGCTGGGGTGAACCCACCACAGATGTTAATACACTGAACTGCATTAAACAGGGAATGAAGTTTAGTTCTAAAGATTACGGTGCATGTACCCACTTAAAGGTTGGCCCAGTGATTCATTGCAAAGTATCATCACAAAAAAAGACCTTTTACATTTTATAAAAATCTCTCCAGATTCTTTATAAAACTGCTGCTCTAAAATACTTTTTTCAAAAAATTTTAACATACTGCAAGACCTTATGTTCTTTTTAAAATACTCTAAGTAACCTTAATAAGCACAAAAGGGAGTTAAATTGCCCCCATTTTATAAACCATGGGGTTTGAGGTTGGGGTTTTGGTTTTTGGTTTGGTTGGG
>VYZX01009272.1:130790-141848 GCA_013401335.1 Brachypteracias leptosomus | reverse complement strand
GGGGGGGGGAATTGTTTGTGTGTAGTTTTGGTGGAGTTTGGTTTTTTTAAAAAAATCTGCCAAGAAAGTCTCCTGAGTGCAGAAAATAGTCAAATCACTTTCCAAAGTAGGTTTCAGTAACAACATGGGAAGGAAAAACCCTCTGTATTAGACAGGAGGAAATTAGATGTAAAAAAAAAAAAAAAAAAAGTTGATGAAATTAAGTCAAATCAGCACTACTATTTCCATGGCAGTGATAAATGTGCTATATGCATATCCAAACTGCAATACAAGCTCATATGCTACCTTCCCTACAAATATTAAAGCACTATGGGACAGATCACTGGATCCAGCAATATTCTGGCAATATTCATTTATATATGTGATGACAACTTAAGTGGACACTTTCGTGCTTGTATAACATCCAGTAGAACTGTGGGCTGATGTAAATGAAGGCAGCCTTCCATTTCCTTTATATTACATCAACTACCAACACTGTCTCAGTGGTACACGCAGGCTGGAGAGTTGGGCAGAGGGGAACCTCATGAAGTTCAATGAGGGCAACTGTAGGGTCCTACACCTAGGGAGGAATAACCCCATGCACCTGTACAGGTTAGGGGTTCGCTTGCTGGAAAGCAGCTCCGTGAAGAAGGACCTAGGAGTCCTGGTGGACAAGTTAACCATGAGCCAGCAGCGTGCTCTTGTAGCCAAGAAGACCAATGGTCTCCTGGGGTGCATTAAGAAGAGTGTGATCAGCAAGTTGAGGGAGGTTCTCTTCCCTTTCTACTCTGTCCTAGTGAGGCCACATGTGGAGTACTGTGTCCAGTTCTGGGCTCCCCAGCACAAGAGAGACAGGGAACTACTGGAGGGGGTCCAACGGAAGGCTACAAAGATGATTAGGGAACTGCAGCATCTCTTATGAGTAAAGGCTGATAGATGTGGGGCTGTTTGATCTGAAGAAGAGAAGACTGAGAAGGGATCTTATCAATGCTTATAAATATCTAAAGGGTGAGTGTCAAGAGGATGGGGCCAGCCTCTTTTCAGTGGTGCCCAGTGATAGGACAAGGGACAACAGGCACAAGCTAGAACACAGGAAGTTCTGCCTTAACGTCAGGAAAAACATCTTTACTGGGGGGGTACCAAATCACTGGAACAGGCTGCCCATAGAGACTGTGGAATCTCCTTTGCTGGAGACTTTCAAAACTCACTTGGATGCATTCCTGTGCAACCTGATCTAGGTGAACCTGCTTTGGCAGAGGGGTTGGGACTAGATGATCCCCAGAGGTCCCTTCAAACCCCTACTAGTCTGTGATTCTGTATGGCAGCCAGTGCTAAAGAGCCCTCATCCCCTATAGGCTGACCATATAGAGGGGATACTGATTAGAAGGCTATGATGTCCTTAGATGCTAAAATATTTATATCACATTGGCACTTTAAATTTGTTAAGTTCAGCTTGAAAAACAACTTCTTTGCTTTTTTTTTTTTTTCAGCAGAATAAGCTTTTCTTGCTAGTCTTAGGTTAGTTATCTGTAAGACTGGCAAATTACACCTAAAGGGAGAGTCTGAAAACCTTTTTATCCAACAGTTTAGTCTGAGAGGGGAGGGAAAAAAAACCCAACAACCCACAAAACAAAAAAACCCCACACCTACATTGCCCCTCTTTCAAAATTTCATCCAGAAATCGAGCTACTTAGCTTAGCCATCGAACTTTATTTCAGCTTCACTATCTACAAAACATGAAAGATGACTACCCGTTCTATGTGTTATTTTACTCTTGAGAATATACCTATTAAATGAAATGGGGTAATTTCAAGATAGAAAATGGGAGTAAGTTGTTCTATATTTGATTAACACTTTTCTAATATAGAGCTCTGATTGCATCCACGCATAGTATGTCACCGTCAGCAGAAATGGAAGAGAGTTTTTTTGTTTTCTGCTGAAACCACAATATATTTTACAATTAAAAGGCATTAGAAAGCTCCTGAAGTACCCCAGCAAGAAGCACAGTTGCCCAACCCTTTATCATCTTGAGGCCCTGAGAATAAAGCTTCACAGTTTTAATTTCCTTTTTTTAATGCATAGATAGCACTGTGCAGGGTACATACAAGAGATTGATTCACCAAAAATCCTTATACGATTGAGCTAATAACATAACAGTAATAACATTTTGAAAACAATACAATTCACGTCTCCTGGTCTCAGAAAATACCCCAGGGTTCTGCATGCATCAGGTGAGGGAAAAGAAAGCTGACCTGCCTGTTTTTTTGGGATAGATGAGTTTTCTAGTCATTGTTTAACTTCTGCAATTCTCATTCTCAACTTTACAATACTGGACAACCCTGCCCAATTCACTGCCAGCCCCCTCACCTACTGAAAATTAAGCCTCCCAGTGGAAACAATTAGGCTACAACAACACTATTTTTCATGGCATTTAATAGGTTCAAAAATGTGTCTCCTGTTACCGAACTCAACAGGATTGAATCACCATTTTATGTAACATACATCTGATAAAAGCTGATCTCTGTACCTTAAAGGGTCTTCTGATGGGTCCTGCATTTTCAAAGTGTCCTCTAATCCGTCTGTGAGGGTAAGTATCACTTGGTTTTGAAGAATAGTAAGAATTCTAATAGGAAAACAGACAGAGTTATTAGAGCTTAACATGATGAAATATTCAAGAAAGCATATGAAGCTTCCAGGTTCCACTAACAAATACTGCAACTCTTTCAAACTTTTAGTGTTTGACCCAATCACACTGTTTGAAGGAATCAAAGTAACAGGAGCATAGGGCCTGGATTCCCATCTGAAGTAATGGCAAAGCCCACAGAATCCAAGGATGATACAAGACCATCCTATTGGAGTACCACCCTCTTGGAGAGATCTAAGCATGTAACAAACCAATTAAGGTTCTCCACCCCGGCACCCTAGAGCAGATGCCTCTATTTGCATACAGCAAATAGACAGGCTACTATAGCAATCATCCCTTCAGTTAGGAATAGAGGCAAGAAGATTAGTACTCTGGACATCCCTAGTTAGCATAAGGTCACCAGAGGTTAGCATATTTTAGAGAAGACACATGGACTACAGCAGCAACCAGACAGTGAATGTGTAGCATGTTACATTGGTCCTTAGAAGATTCTACTTTTAACTCTATTACAAGAGAACATTTTGAAGATGACTTGCCTGCCACTGAAACACACATGATTTCAAAAGCAAATGGCACAGACAAGTGGTATTGAAATTGTTGTGTGTCAACATGCTGAGCAGCTGCAGTCAAACAGACATGGGTGCCTAAAATAGAGCACTCCCTCCAGCCGCTGCTCTGCTAGTGTATTTTGGCCCTTTTCCAACTTCTCCCATGACAGCTACCTTGAGAGGATGCACTTAACTAAAGTATCCTTCTCTTCCATCAGTGCATAAAATTATAAATATTAACAGAAGAATTACATGCTGGCATACACGTTAAAGTCTTCTAATGCAGACAGAATGGACTTGACAACAGACTCTTAGCAATCAAATTAATTTTTTTATGGTCTATTCTTGAATAATCACAAGTGTTCCAATGCTGTTGAACTCTTTTTTCAAAGGAAATTTCAACAGCTTAATTTTTAAAAAGAGCCTAAGAAAAGAACTCTCATAAAATAATTCATATTTACTAACATTTCATAATAAATGCAAATAAATGCTTTGCTGCTTACAGCATTTCTGTTCTCTAACAAAGTACCAAACCATTCCACTTGGGGGGGGGGAGGCACGCTATAAATGCAATAGAACAGCATTAGAGTCTAAGTTAACTTTTAACTGGGATTTAAGCTTTTTTTTTGAGAGAGGGTGTGAGAAAATACACTGTTACCTACAAATCAACTACTTAGCTTCTTAAAATGCCTTGACAAGAGAGGATTCAGCAGAGAACAAGAGAGGAAGGAAGAAAGACTTTATGAAGTGAGATCAAAAGTAATCAAAATGGCTTTCCCAATGAAAAAAGGTATGGAAAATTAAATACACACAGGAAAAAGCATGCCAGGAACTTCCCAGTTCCCCTCTTATCCTAAGAATATGAAGGTACTCATGAAAACAAATTAACTTTCTCCATACAGCACAATTAAATCAGGAAGCTCTCTGTTGAAATACACTCCTTAGAGCTGAGAATTCAGCAAGATAAAAAGCAAACAAACAAAACACACCAAAAAAACCCCACCAACAAAAAACCCACACCCCACACATTCAGGAAAATTTCCTGTTATAGTTAAAAATAAACCTTCTGGAGTTAAAAGAAAGCTTGTCTCAACTAACTGGATACACCCCTCCCCATCCCCACCTCCCTTGAGACTCAAGTACATGCATGGAAACAAAAACATTAAAACTGCTTACTGCAAAGATATAGCAATCTACTCCTCAGAAATTTCTTAAACCAGCGGGGTTTAAAAAATAAATAAAAAAGAGGGAAATGTATTTGTTCTCATCTGCTCTTTAGCTATCTTCTTTTGTCAATAGGGTACAAGGCTAGATGGACATTTCTTACAATCAAGGCTACATAGACATTGGCACCTTCAAGGCACAAGGTCTCAACCCCCAGTTACTGAATATTAACAGAAGAAAATTCCCTTCACTGCCCTGCTGTGAAATGTGCTTGTACCTTACACTGAAAAGTTCATATTGGTTAACTATGGGATACCAAAAGTAGGCCAATCAAGTCATGGGTTTCCATGGGGTTTTTTTTAATTAGTGTAATTACTAATATCCACTTATCAATAGAGTAAAAATTGGTGTTAATACCACATTTTGATTGTTTACTGTAAGGATATTTTAATATGAGAAACACATCCTAGCATCAGATATGATCTACTCATCAGGCTTCCGGTTTTCGAGCATCCACCTTTGACCAATGCTGGTACAGAGAGCTCCCCAAGCAACACTGACGAAAAAACACAATGAATTTACTAACAAAGACAAAAATGTGTAAATATTTATCCAATACATGACTTATTTTTTTAATCTTGTTTTATCATTTAAGAAGTTGTCGCAGTTTTCCTGTTAAATACTCTTCAAAAATTATTTTTGCCATATTTTCTGAGCCTTGGCACTGATACGCTTGTCATTTGAAACCTGGCTCTCCAATTTATTTTTCTCTCAATATTTACCTGTAAACAAGAGCAGGCAACCCTGTTAGAGTTTTTGTTTTGGATTTCCCAGGGTTTGCTTTTGAAATTGCTTAAGAGAGTCTGATGTGTAAAAGTGGTAAGAGATGTCTACAGTATACTTTTTCATGTGCTTTCCCACACCTTTACAGTTTAGCCAATACAATGTGCTTATTGCTTCCCACAAGAACTGGAGAGCTCTGCTTGGACTGTGGAACCAACTAAATAAATATCTATCCAAGTATCTGTAAGTCTGAGCAAAACCACAAAGTTTACTTTCTTATTCAACAGCTACTCTCAGCTCTTGCTTATGTTTCACTCTTCCTCAGTTTTTCCATGCATTGCTGCACCCCAGTAATACATCCTTCATTTTTGGATGCTTCCTATTTTAAAAAGGTGTGGTCAACCCACCATAAATGTGGTGATTCATCAAACCACTTCTTAAATTCAATGCATTGTTCCCCCAACACTGTCTTTTAGTTGTGGCCCTTAAAATTTTTAAGGTGCCTCACAGCATTCACGCCCAAACAACACAATCTTCTAATACAAGACTCTGAATGGCAAATTCCAAACATTTGTCCTCTTGCAGAAAGCAGCTACAAGTCGCCCCTACCTTCCTCCACTTTTTTTTTTTCTAAGACTGCTTTCAACTCCACTAATATTACATTTCCAAACAAAGCAGCAGTGGATACAGTCACACAGCTCTGAATTTATTAAGGAAAGTCTACTCAATGTAAATGATATGTGTGGCTCAAATCTGTTAGCTGCTTGGCTGCCACTCCACTTAACTCCCACAACAAATGATCAAGCACTGGAACAGGCTGTCCAGGGAAGTGGTGGAGTCATGATTCCTGGAGGTGTTCAAAAAAATGTGTAGATGAGACACTTCAGGACATAGTTTAGTGGTCATGGTAGTGTTGGGTTGATGGCTGGACTTGAAGATCTCAGAGGTCTTTTCCAACCTTAATGATTCTATGATCTTATAAACAAATATTAAAGCAGTGCTGGCAGCTTACAGGTATGGAGATAGAACTTGAGCTACTGCTCACCAGGATAAGCTCCTCTCCAATTGCACCCAGTCCTGAAGGACTCCTTCAAGGAAAGCCACGTTGAGCATCCTATATTCTCACACAATACATCTACATGTCATGGGAAGTGTCACACTACTAGAGCTAGCTTATTCAGCTGAATTCTTTGTACTGTCTCATATCTGAGTTAGCTGTATTAGTTATCTGCTCTGCCTAGGAAAAGACTACTCTCTTTCTGCATTACTTAACATATTGAACATTAGGCACACCAGATAAACAGGAAAACAGAAAAGGGGAGCAAAATAAGAATCAAAAGCAAGAACAGAAACACAAGAAAGAGGAGATGCAACTAAGACATGCCAATTAACGTACTGCAGACACATCTGCAATATGTCCGTAAACCCTTTGAGTCAGTTGGCAAGCTGATTAATTCTATTTTTACTGACAAATGTGGATGGCAAATTACAAGTATTTTATCTTCCCACTTGTCTGCAAATCAGTTTTGCATGGCTGACTTAATGAAGAGTCAATTCCTTCTTTAGGATGCCTCACATTTGTCATACCCATGCTTTCACAGCTACTGTTTTTCTGAATGGATGACTCCTCACCAAGGTGCAGGACTTTCTAAAAACTGGAATGTTTGCAGTTCCCTACTAGAAATCAAAATGTAATCTTCCTGAATCTTCAGCACATCTAACAATAACTGAGTTTCTATTTCAAACTAACTCCTATTTGCAATTACTTTATTACTGTGGTGGGCTGACCTTGGCTGGATGCTAGCTGCCCAAGTTGCTCTGTCATTGCCCTCCTCAACAGGACAGGGTGGGGGGAGAAAATAAGATGGAGAAAAAAAACCAAACAACCAACCTTGTGAGTCAATATAAAGGCAGTTTAATAAAGCAAAAGCAAAGGTCATATACAGAAGGAAAGGAAAACAAAAGATTTATTCTCTACTTTCCATCAGCAGGCAATGTCCAGCCACTTCCCAGGAAGCAGGGTTTCAGTATGCATAGCAGTTGCTCCAGAAGACAAACATCATGATAACAAAATGCCCCCCCAGATCCTTTCCCTTAGTTTCTATTGCTGAACAGACATCTTACAGCACAGAACATCCCATTGGTCAGTTTGGGTCAACTGTCCTGGCCCTACCAAGATCTTGCACACTCCCAGCCTAATGGTGAGGGGGAACTGCTGGAGAGGCAGCCTTGACGCTGTGTGAGTGCTGCTCGGCAGTAGCCACAACACGGGTGTCTTATTAACACCTCTCCAGCTACTGCTACAAAGCCCAGCACTATTAGGGCTGCTATGGGGAAAATTAACTTGACTTCAGCCAAAGACAATGCAATTACTTAATGAGCAGTTAAGACTTGTTTTGGGGGACTTCAATCTTAGTCTTGAGTAAGTAATATTTTTTACCATTAAGAACTCATCTTGCTTTACACTGAAAGACACACTGTTGTAGCTGCCTTGCAGCTACATTTCAATGATGGTCATAACTGACTACATAAAAGCTACTTTTGATAGACCTCAGAAAAGTTTCCTGGTCTTTTGGAATCTTGCTCATAGGTTATTAATGACAATGTATAAAAGAATGACAATTAATGTTAGTTTCCTCCTTATTTTGCACCACCAGAAAAAAGGGTTTAGAAGTACGCTGCACATTAGTTAAGCTTTTCTGGTCTCACCAGTTCCCCAAGTTAAACAAGCACAAATACTTGAAAATAAGACTACATTTATTTAGGAGAAATTTTGCCAAGGGGACTAATTTATTTCTACTGAGCCTAGTATAACTGTCCTGCTCATTTTAGTATCAAAGTACATCACAGAAAGATAGTCTAAGACAGAATAAATGCCCAACTAGCTTTGATAAATGCAGTACCAACACATATAAGCTATTCCATTGTATAACATTTCATACTCAGGAACATTTCAGATATTTCTAATTATTTCTGTGATTTGTTCCTCAATTTTTTTCTATTAAGAGCTTTCTAGAACTTTTGTCATGATGAGGAGAAACACTGTTCTAGTAATGTCACCTACACAAGTTTCAGGCCTTCCCTTACAAACACTGACAATTAGAATGCAGGAGAGTATTCTTTTTCTCAAACTGTTCAATATTACATCAGGTTATCTGCTCAATAACAAGACTTTCTACTTTATAGTTTAGGTAATACATAATTAAGTGGAAGAAACGCAGTACTGGGTACAAGTTTATTTTCTAAAGCTACAAGCAAGGCTTGTAACCTTCAGACTTAAAAGGTTTTAAATTTAAGTTTTTAAGAATAAAATTTTAAAAGTTTTTAAACTTAGTTTATTTCATAAAACCCCTTCATCAATTTCAGTACATCATATTGAACCTAAAGTTTAGTTCAAAAGTTTAGTTTGACCTGTTCCTGCTATTCAATATGAGATCTAAAGCTGACCACCTTATTTCTGGACTATCTGAAAAAATGTTTTTATTTCACCTAACATACCAATCTAAACTAGCTTTCTGAAAAAACAAATCCCTGGCCAATTTGCCGCTAAGTTATAAAACGGCAGCAAAGTTGTAACACAGAAGTACACAGGCGGACAAAACCAAAAAAATTATTTTTTTGTATCAGCATTTGGTCATAAAAGTGATTTTAGCTCACTTGTATTAATCTATGCTTTAACAAGGGAAGCATCCGAGTAAGTACTCTTGTACTAGAACTGTGAAATTGTTAGTAGCTTTGTTGTTGAGCAAAGTAGGAAGATAGTAAAACCTCACTTGAAAAATTTAAAACCTCACTTGAAATTTAAAAGGACAAGACATCACAGACTGTTACAATTTACATCAGCAGAAATGATGCAGCAAAAAATAAATTACAAATGTAAGAACAATAAATGCAGAAGCTACTAACTCTATGCTTAGGCTTACCAGGTGAGGTTTCCCAATGAATTTCCTGAATGGTGGTTTAATGAACCTCATGGGCTTTTGGAAGCCATCAAGTTGAGAGTTTTGTAACTTTGAAAGACTGCAGCTTTGCTGGTTCCTGATGTGTACGTGAGAGAGAGAGAACAGTCAAAATCTAAACCCACATCAAATCAAACCCTGTATTTTAAATAACATTTGTCTAACATCATCATCACTTAGAAGTGCAAAGTGACTGGTTTTAAGCAATTAATAGGACATTCGATTTTCTAGGACATTTAGTGCTTTGACTAAATTCAACTCCAGGCTGCACAGAAATATACAGCAAGCTGTATCTTCCTATGCAATGACAAGCTAACAGAGATACTCTGCCTTCTTGAAATCCTCCCTATACTAATCGTGTTTCCCTGGCTCACCCTGCTAGGCCTGCATGGCTGGTCATTGCTGCCCTCCACTGGTTGAAATGCTTTCTGTATTTCATCAGTCATACTGCATTATCTTTGAAGTTGTACATAACTTTCCATTTAATGAAATCCTAAATCCAACAGAAGCTCAAATAAGAGGGTAAATCCTAGCTAGATGCCACAGGTTCATCCTCAGCAAACAGAGTGGGGTTTTGCTTGCTTGGTGTTCTTACTGAGCACATGCTAATACAGGTGTGTTCACAAACCTATAAATAAAAAAATACTATTAAAAGTGACCACCAGAAGCCAAAATTCTTAAGTCATGAAATGTACAGAAACAGTTTTTGTAGCTGCAAAATAAATCACCAAGGCAAAAACAGTAGCACACTGGGCAAGCCCATAAGCATTGCTAGTACCTCATGTGAACTCCTGTTCACAGGAATATTCTACCCATCATACCATTATTGCCCTCGGCCCACGTTACGTTGTCCACAATACTCCGACAGCATAAACCCTCCACACACTGAACTCTAGGACAGCCACACTTACTAGAGAAACCTGAGCTTCCCGCTTTGAGCGGCACACACAAAAGGCAAGCAAGACAGTAACTGTGAAGCGGCAAAAAAAGAAGCCTTCCCAGATAATCAGGCCAAACATACACTGAAGAAAGAGCTCCAGGTACATAAAAGGCTATATGCAACAGTCCAATATTTTATTTTTTCCACTTGGTAACTTTTACTTTTTCTTTAAAGAATTTCAAATACAAAAAAATATTTTTTCTGCAGCTTGACAAGTCAGTTTTCCCAACGACATGTGCATTGCCACTATTTACCATTACAGACTGTGTTTAAAACGAACAAATAACAGCATGTTATTTGCTATCTGTAAATCACAACTACAGTGTAGATACATTCAATTACATTCTAGCAATTCTTCAACCAACATTTCTTCTAACACAAGTCAGTCAAGTTATCTCTGTAATCAACCAACCTCACAACATCAAAAGTGAAACACGATGACTGAGCTTAGCAAACACCTTTGGGGCAAACACTTTTAACAAACCTGTTGGAGGAATTCACAGCAGTAAAAAGCTATTCCAAAAAAGGGGAAAAAGAATAAAAATAATAAAAAAATAAATCTAGCTTTTCTTCATAAATTCTCCCAAGAATCAGAAAAATTTCAATTCTTTGTTGATATTCCACATGACATTACAAACACAACCATGTATTTATCCTAGAAAACTTTTATGAAACTACAAAATACCAGAAGACTGTTGATATATAGAACATCAAGGAGTTTAAAAGTAGATAAGCATCTTTAAATTCATTTCTTGCTCTCCTCCCATTCAGTGCTACAGTTTGAGCTTGCTTTTCATTTTTTTTCCCATTGCAGCTTAACCTCTTCCAAGGTAACACTCCATTACAGAGTAGTTTGCAATGTATGTCAGCTGAATTTTCATCCAAGTCAAACTCGCAACTACAAACTATTGGAAAGAATCACAACAAATATGAGCTTAATGTGGAAGAGTCAAAAGATCAACGTGTAAGGGAACTACAAGCTTGGGCCAACAAGATTGTTATTTGCTAATTACCTTGGAGTTACATCATCTACATGAAACA
>VYZX01009272.1:113555-130666 GCA_013401335.1 Brachypteracias leptosomus | reverse complement strand
GAAGGTGTCCCTGCCCATGGCAAGGTGGTTGTACCTAGATGATCTTTAAGGTCCCTTCCAACCCTAACAAACCACTCTATGATACTATGAATTACGTGGATGTTGGGCCACACTAACGTTATGGTAGAAGAAACATTAAGGCCTTTTCTAATCTCAGAGGAAAAGGAAGAACCACATGTCACTCACCTACTTNTTCATTTCTTGCTCTCCTCCCATTCAGTGCTACAGTTTGAGCTTGCTTTTCATTTTTTTCCCATTGCAGCTTAACCTCTTCCAAGGTAACACTCCATTACAGAGTAGTTTGCAATGTATGTCAGCTGAATTTTCATCCAAGTCAAACTCGCAACTACAAACTATTGGAAAGAATCACAACAAATATGAGCTTAATGTGGAAGAGTCAAAAGATCAACGTGTAAGGGAACTACAAGCTTGGGCCAACAAGATTGTTATTTGCTAATTACCTTGGAGTTACATCATCTACATGAAACACTCTCTCATCTTCATTCTTCAACCTCTCTTTTCTTCTCCTTTCTATATCATGCCGTAGATCATTTGGATCTTCTAACACTCTCATAATGCTCTAGTTAAGAGGAAGGGTTAAAGTCAAGTTCACTAGTAATAATTAAACACTGACGTGGATCCTGTCCTTCAGGAGCTGCATCCACTATGTGACCTTGTTAACATCGTTCAACTATCTTCACATAGGACTGATGCACATCAACCCAAAGATACAAACTCCAAAACAATGACAAAAAATAGGTAACAAAAAGAATCACCATTCTGTGATTCTGTAAAAACATAGTCCCGAACAATTACCCTTTCTTGCATCATCTGCCTTTTTACAAGTGTCCAAACAGCAATGAAATGAACAGAGCACTGGAATTCCATGTGGAGTTGCAAAGGCAAAACATATTCATATAAATTCCAGTAAATCTTAAGAATTTCTACTATTCTTAAATTGTATGTCCATGTACCTGTACTATAGAAAAAAAAAAAAAAATGGTAACTAAATCACAGTAAGCATGGTTTGACAGAAAACCCGATGTGCCTGAATGAAAGCATGGGATAAAATAGCATTCTAAGGAATTGGGGANTTTACACTATTTAAAAACAGAGAAGAGATCAAGCAACAGGAATAAACGCACTCCAGCTACTCTGGAGAACACATCTGCATTTTACTCATCAGCCAACACAGTACACTTGCACCATTGTGGCATCTGTAAATATGCTCAAGTGTGCATTTCTTTCAAAATAGTCAGAATTAATGATGATCTTCAAAGCATGTAAAGATTATATACCAATAGCAAGGGGAAAATGTCATTTTTATTTATATAATTTTAACATACTCTTTGTCAAAAAAGTTAATTAATCAAGATACCTGGGGAGATTCAGATGGCACAGTTCGTTTGTTCTGAAGTTCTGCTAGAGACATGTCAATTCTCCTGGAACACAAAAATACTACATAAAAACAAGTGCCATCACTATAGACAGCAAAAGCATTATTGACCAACTACAGAATTCTTTACAGACTATGGGAAGGTAGTTTAAAGTCAGTGAAAAAAAACACTTTATCTTGTGTAAAGTCTACTGAAGATTAACTACCTTAATGCAAAGAAATTAAGGCAAAAAGCACATCAATTACCTGTGAATTTCTGGATTCAAACGTATTTTAACTTCATTCATATTTGCAGTTGGTTTATCCTGAATTTTTGAGAACCGTTCATGTAGAGTTATGTCAGAAGATGTAAAATAATTAGCTGTGAAGAGATATGAAATACAAGAAGGTTTTATTTGTAGTAGTTGAAACGCATAGTGGGAAATTCTATCTTTTAAAAGATTAACTCCTAAGGAAACTAAGATAACTTCCAAGATTAAATTTCAAACTATTTCCACTTGCAGTTTAACATTCACAAATTAAAGACCAGGCCAGCCAACTTCAACATCCTTTTTATGAAATAAGATTAAGTTCAACAGAAAGTTAACTATTTGTCAGCTCTCTCATGAGAGTACTCAGATGACTAGAATCTATAAATAAAGTTCAACACTGAACATGATGCAGCAGTTTAAACACCACTCTGAAAAATTAAAAAGCACTACATGTAACTAGGAAGTTGTGATGACAGCAAAGCTCCTTTTTTCTTTCATTCCTGAGCAAGCAGGTTAATCTCAAGTAATAGAATGAAATCCTTTCGACCTTAACACTCCACAGTAATTCCTCTATCATGCACCAAAATGATCTTACAATCATTCTCCACCCAACTACTTTAGATCCTCAACCTACGTTTTCCTTAAACATTACAGAATGAAGCCAAACACCTGAGACTTACAAGGACAGCATATCTAATTAATCAGATTTGGTTTTAATAATTATAAATACATAAACACATACATATACCCCCAATATTACAGCCACCTTTAACTTGATGGATAATTGTGATTATTTCCTGAGTAAATTCTCTTGATGGGTCATTTTCAACATTTTGTGTTACAGATTCCATGTGCTCAAACACCGGATGAAAATTTTCGTTTTTCCTGCCAACTGCAACCAGGTCATGTGACATCTGTCTTTCTGTAGTATGACTGGAGGCGGTCCTAGAATAAAAATATGCAGGTATTCACTTTAAGAGAATTCACTATATCTGAAAACTTCAAATAGATAAATAGAACAAAACAATAAATTAAGAAGCTCATTTTAGGAATAAGTGTGATGAAATGGAAATTTTTTTTTCTTTCTTTTTTTTTTTTTTTTAAATTATTATTACAAAGAGGCCATAAGGAAGAAAAGCTCTAATACAAAGAAACAAGACTACAATCTCAGGAATTGTAGTTTCAATGAAATACTCAATACAAAACTTGTGAATTTTAAACTTAATTCATCTAGATTGTCAAATAAAGCAGGCAAATTCTGATATACTTCTATAGCATAATTCTGGAAGGCATTATGTGTGTGTCTTTGTTTATAAGAAACTACCACATAATTTTCAAGAACAGTTCAGAGACGTAAAAATCTCACAGCATCTTTGGGAACAGAATCCTCACTTGAGCCCAGTGAAACAGCTTTCAGAAGGCAGTGTGTGAACTTAAGAACGTGTTTAGCATCTTTTTGTCAAATTTTACTCATTCTAAATAAGTTTACACCCCAAATGGTTGCACTGATGCTTAGGAATTACGTTGACAAGGAAGCTAACACTTCAAAAATCCTGCTGTTCTCGTTGCAAGGAAAATGCTTGTCATTTGGAAAGAAAAACTGAGGACTCAGCCTATGTAAAAGCTTTCAGGATAAGGATTTTTACTGTGCTTTCTGCAAAGTGATACGTGTCTGCCCATCCTGTATTTGAAGCAGACAAGACCAGAATTTCATACAAAACTTCTATCAGAAATAGCCTCTAGCAGGTGCCAGAGGTCATCTACTTGCCCCCAGTAAACTGGAAATAAATGCATGCAAGAGGGAATTCAAACAATCTCAATAGTTTATAATCTGAATTATCTACCTGCTCCCCAAGTTTATAAAGAAAGTATTCTTCTCAGCTGAGTCCTTTCAAGTCAAGTGTTTTTTAAATGCCTGAAGCAGGCAGCACAAATATTTGAAGTCATCAGCTTTTGCAAAATTAGTGTTCTCATCTTTAAAAATAATACAGTATTTAGCACTTCTGGCTGCAGAAGCAAACCTTCCACACATGAAATTAAATGTTCTCAATGTAGTCATTTCTTCAGTCTGCAAATCATTACCATGTCCATTGTACATGACTTTCAAGAACAGCAGCAGATACAGTACTGTCCTGCGGTCTTGCAATAAAACCCAACAATAAATTAAGTTAATTTTCTTATCATTCAGGAAATTAAATGTTTGTCCTAGCCAGTGCTGGGGCAAGGAGGGCATTACTGCATTATTCTGCTTCCCTTTCCTCAGTCTTTAATATTAGGCCCTTACACGTAGACAACAACTTATCTTTGTAACCCTCCACTGTATTATGTGTTTCTGAAATATGGGAAAGGAAAAATAATTCATAAAGATGTTTTATTTGGGACAAGAAGCAAAATACCTTTAAAATAAAGTCTGATTATTTTGGAAGGGAAGGTAAACACTTCCAAAAGGGATTACTGCCATTATATGACATTCTTGCCTGCAACAGCAAGGCAACAAACTAGAAAAGCCTGCACAAATCTACACAAACCAAGCTGCTCACTCTCTACCAAGTATCTATCGTCTATATTTTCACATTAACACCTCTTTCCAATTCAGCTGGCACTGAATTGGCACCTACAAGAATTACACAGAAGATAGACAGAAGCAGGCTCTACTATTTTTCAGTTCTGATGCTTCAATAGATTGCCACTTCATTTGTTGCAACAATAAATAACATAACCCAGGGATCTCTAATTTTTTGACAGCTTTATTGAACTTGAGATCTTGAACGTCTGAATGTGTGACCAAGGTTTATGACATTTAAAGTTTATCTGATTTTTAGAAGAAAGGAGGGATGACTCAGTCAAAAAAATGCCATCATATTCCAGAAGAAATTACGGGACTAGGATTTTCTGGGTTTTTTTGTTGTTGTTGTTTTTAAATAAAACATCACAAACGTGCAATTAAAATTTGCTTATATCAGGCATATCTGCTCTTTGCCCCCCCTACTACATCTCCAAAATGAACTAGGGGATTTTATGGGGTTTTTTTTTTAATAGAGGTAGGCTGTAAGTTTCCAGACGGGGCAAGTTCACATTTAAAAAAAAATAAAATTTAAAAGGTACAACCTTAGTTTGTCTTGGTTACCTCTTAAAGAGGCCATGTTTCCCTCCAATATTCATAAATTGTAGAGACAGGAAGAAAGAAGAGGTGAGGGGAAACCAATACCTGTACTTGGTCACCATTTTCTTCATATCCACTTTGATTGTGAGATGTTCTCTCCTACAGTTGACATCTGACATTTTCACATCTGAAACAGTGTGACTTGAATCATGCTGGCTATCAGAAGAATCTACTTTTTTCCTGAATTCCCCTTCTTTCCTTACTCTTTCCTTCGGTTTGTTTTTAAAAGATCTCAGATCAACATCCACTTTGGAAGAGTTAACACAAGCATCGCAGCCCTTCTTTGAACTATATTTAACAGGTATTTCAATATGCCCTTCTTCAGTCCGTCTTGCTCTTCCACTGCTACAGTAATCTAGCTCTTTGCTATTCCGGGCACCCTTAGAAGAACCGTACTTCTGGTCTTCCTGCTTCACATACTTCTGAGCTCTATCGTCTGAAAAAGGCTTTTCTCCATCCAGATGCCTGCGCCGTTTGTGACTGTACTCATAGGCTATCTTTGTGACAGAACCCTCCGAGTACTCCCTTTCAGCCGACCGGTGGGACTGGGCACCCAGATTTCTTTGCTCCTCCTTTTCTTGGTAGGGTGGAAAAGAACGTTCTTGCTTCCACTTGGAATTCCTTGCTACTTCTCCACCGTCATACCTCTCCATTTCTTTAGCCCTTTTAGACGTGTGCCCATATTCTCTGTAATCGTGATCTTCAGGATACCTGTGTTGACATAAAGCAATTTACACTTGCACTAGAGAAGAAAGTGAGAACTTATATGTGCAGAATGTTGGACAGCAGAATGCGTGGCAAGTTAACCCATAATCCCTCACGCCAAGGTACAGATGTGCAGGGGCTCTTAAGAGGGAAATATTATCCTTTCATACTCTAGCCATCAATACGATTTACTTAAAAGACAAATACTTCACTACTACCAGTCGCCCATAATTAAACTACAAAGTGGCCAACGTGTTTCAAGGTGGGTATCTTCAACTATAATGAAAACAGACTTTCACTTGAGGCTTTACACCACAATACCCAGGTTTTAATTATTTTATTCCTATACCTCTTCTGTAAAGAGCTCCTTGCCGTAAATTCATCAGAAACTCTTCTGGGTGACTGACCATACTTCTCTTCATGTAACCTCTGGTGCCTCAAGTCATCTGCGTGCCATTTTCTTTCAAGTTTACATGAAGCCCCTAATGGTCTATGAAAAGGTTTCATCCCTTTTTCATTTCCGGTGACTTTGTAGTGGTCAAACATGTATCTGTCTTCCATTTTGTGTTGGTAAAATGGACGATCATGCTCATTATACGGTATTTCCAAGTATTTTGGTGGTAACTGGCATCTCCTATTGCTTTCAGTTCTTTCAGATGAATGTGTTCTGTAGGGTTTATGACTGTAAGTATCTTCCATGGGAATTCTTTTCAGGTTTGGTGAAGGTGATCTACGTTCATATACTCTCTGGTGGTTATTTCCATGAGGTGCAAACCTGGAATTGCTTTGTCCATATTTTTCATCTTCTGCTCTCCAAGGCATAGGCTTCTTTGGGTCCTTACGAAAGCTTTTATATTCACAGTCATAATTTATATGAGCATGCCTTTGCCTGTGGTGCTCTGGACTCCTAAATGCTGGAGATAAGGACCTAAGGCAAAAATAAAATCCACTTTCAGTAGTCCCATGAAATTAAATCAACATCTTAATGAGATCACCTATTCCCTAAGAAAGTATAGTTTAGTACACAAACTTAACCAACCGGTTAAAAAAAATTAAAACCAAGACATTCTAAGTGTTGTTTGCCTGGCTAGAGTACCAAACTTACTCTGTCGAAAATATTCATAGTAAAAATACCCACTTGAAATACCAGTAAGTTAATCATTTTTCTCTCTTTGCATTTTTTCCCATTTAAAACTAAAAATAATTCCATATATACAAAGTTTCCACTAGATTGAATACAACTGTTATATGCTTTTTCACACTTCTCAAGCATTCCCTAGCTTTCAGTGCCAAGAGAAAAAAGCAGAAGGAAAAAAGTATATAAGTATATGCCAAAAAAAAAAAACCACAACCCACACCAAAAACAACTTTTCACGTTTTCTTTGCATGCCAAAACAACACCCAAAACTGAAAACATGTCACACAGGTAGGGTTTTTCCTGTAGAAAAGACAGATCGAGAAAGACATTTGAGTCTTTTTGTGTAACCGTGTACACATGTATACATACGCATTTCATAGAATGAGTTGGGTTGGAAGGGACCTCAAAGATCATTTAGTTCCACCTCCCCTGCCATGGCAGGGACACCTCCCACTAGACCAGGTTGCTAAGGGCCCCATCTAACCTGGCCTTGAACACCTCCAGGGATGGAGCATCCACAACTCCCCTGGGCAACCTGTTCCAGTGTCTCACCACCCTGAGAGTGAAGAATTTCCTCCTAATTTCCAGTTGAAATCTAGCCTCTTCCAGTTTGAGCCCATTTCCCCTTGACTCATCACTACAGGCCTTTGTAAAAAGTCCCTCCCCATCCTTCCTGTATGCCACCTTCAGATTTGCTAGTAAAGAGTCAACTGCTAAGACCCACTCAATTGCACCACTCAGCTTTGCATTTTCACCTATAGTTACAAAAATGAATGCAACCTGTTTTAGCTAGAATCTCCTTAAATAAAAACAGCACAATCCACTAGCAAGTATCAGAAAGTAATACCAAACAGAACACATTTCTGCCTGTGTTCAAGTATTCACTGTACACACTCAATACACATTGAAAAAAATGTAAGTTGAAGAAATTCAAGGAAGTCACTTCCCTTGTATGCATATTGCAAATGTACAATTTGGCATAATTATTTGCTCTTTATCTGCAAAAGAGTTCAAACTGAGAACAGCAGATCCTCATAAAACTATAATGCCTCATTTTCAACAGCACCCACACTGCTGTTGTCGCCCCACGTTGTCCTGGTTAAGGCTTGCACTTCAATGAGAGCTGGGGCATTCCTCCCTGACCTTCACTCAAAGGACATATTCACAACTATCAATCTACTATAGAAGTAGATAGGATTTATCTTGTAAAAAACAATCAACATCCCCCCGCATTTTTCTGTGTCATCTAACAAGCTCCCTTGGACTTGGACATCAGAACTTAGTCTGTTTATAAAAGCAATGGAAAAATCAGCAAAAAGGTAGTTTCATAGCTCTTGGAAGCATATTATTGTATTGCAGCCTCCTAGTTTTAAACATCTCGAATCAACACTGAAAATCCTAAAAAAAATTAGGCAGGTAACTAACAGCATGAAGAAACCTGGATGTTATTCTGGTAACATACATCAATGCCACATGCTATTGGGCTAGTGTCAGAGAAGAAGGGCACTGACTCCCACGTTTTCAGTTTGCTTCATGTTGCAAGGCACAGCTAACTGCTGAAGATCAATTCACAGATCAGCCCCAGAGGCTCAGAAGCCTTAGGTGTCTGAGCTAAGAAATTTTGGGGATTTTTAAATAGTCAATCTGGCCCTCCCTGTAGACCAAGAGGTGAAGCAGGAGTGAGCTACAAACAGCAAGTACAGCAGGTGATGCTTGAGTCAAAATAACCTTAACTAGTTTGATGATTGGATTTTGTGCTTAAGGTAGCTCCAAATCCCAAAGCAAGCAAGCTGAACAAGGTTCTTGGCAGACAGCAAAGCCTTAACACCTCCAGTTTAAAAAAAAACAAAAACAAAAACCACAATAAAATCAAAATAATAAAATTTGAGAGTAGGACAAAAATGACAGAAAACAAACTATATTTTATAAAATACACTTTATAAATTGCATAAAAGAAAGAAGCTGCATCCAGAAATGCAAGTTTTAAGTCCTAATTATAAATCCTTATATAGAGCTACATTTCAGAACACAAGTTATAGTTAAATATTTACCTTGGTTTCCATCGTGGTGATCTTGATCTAGATCTTGTCATCTTTCCTCATGTGTCTATATGAGTTTCTTGAAGCTGTAAAAATTATACAATTTACTAGTCTGATAAGAGAACTGCACTACAAATTGCAACTGGGACAGTTATTTTTAATAAATGTAGTATTAGATGCTTCAAAGTTGGGGTGAGGCATATTTTTGTGCTGTTCAACTTTTACCTCCAATTCTCATTTTAAGGCAAGTTTCTTTCTAGTTGGTGATCTCAGAACACAGCTTATTTTCTTTATAAAGATTTCAATATTTGATGATAGCTCCCTTTTTCTATCCATTTTGTAATGCTGTATATTAATAACATTTAAAAATAGAGTGAATCTCACAACTAAGCTGCAGCTACTGAAAAGTGATGTAATTGTTAGTATGTATTGAATGCTGTAGATGACGAGAGGGGAGAGATAGTCAGTTTGAAAATCAAGTTTACAAAGAAAAATGTTTTTGCATTGAGTTATATTCTGAACTTCATATATACTGAACTTCACATTTGTAATATATACTGATATTTTTACATGGCTACAGACCTATTGTTACAGACTAAACTGCTCCATCATCACACACTTCAAATAAAAACACGTATCAAAGATCACTTTTCATTCTTATACTTAACTTGTTAATAACCTACTACCTAGATACACATTTAAATATATAGTGGATGCTCTACTACAGAAAGCAGTGCTCCTGAATTCTGGAAGTAGCTCTGGGCATCTCTTCCCATAAAAGCTATGGAAGAATGAGAAAAATAACAGTGGAATCTAGCCCTCTTACTCTTCTTTGCAAAAAGATACTAGAAACTTGGAAAACAAGTTATGAAAGGATATATAAACTCACCAGTAACATCACTGGTGAATAGGGATGGAGTCATTATTTATTATTTAGCAAACACAAGGATTAAAGCTAAGTGAAGTTATCAGGTTAACCGGTTAAAAGTTGGAATTTGGACCACATACCCATGCCTACAGTTCCTAACTACCACCAGATGCTGTAAAGGCCAGAAATATAAATAGATAGAAAAACAGATCCATCAACGGCTCTGAAATTAATGAACAACCAGTCACTTGAAACTGGAAGAATACACCCAGGTCAATGTCACTCTATACCTGCTCTGGTATTTTCTGGGAAGTATTTGCTCACAGACACTCACGGAAACAAAACTAGTCTGAACCAGCCAAGTATGGCCTCTGTGACACTCCCAGCGCTCAAAGAATTTCTCTACCTAATTCTTTTACCTGACAAACTAAAATTGAAAGGGGAGAAAACACAAGAAGACTTGAGGTATGTAAGAACCCTGGAGAAGTAAGTGTGCTCCCACATGCCTGACCCAATGCCTTGCCTCTCCACCAATCACATTAATTGGTCAAATAAAATATGACTCCTTGCTATATCTTATTTTTTGTATGCTCATGGCTATCAACAGCAGTAGCTTTGTGGAGAATGTACAGCATACTTCTGATGCCTACCACCATAGTTGGACATTAGACAAGCCATCAACTACATTTTAGAGTGATTCTGGAATTAACACTCCATTAAGTGGCATCACAAGCTAACCAGACTACTATTTGCAAGACATAGCAATAGCTTAGTTCAGAAGAAAATCCTCTAGAATATATTTTTCTGGATCTCAAAAGTCTCCTGTTTACCATGAGAGTATTTGCTCCACAATCTTTCCACACAAGGCATGAAGTTGTAAGAACAGTGAAGCAAAAAAACCCCAACCCCAAAGTATCCCAAAGACAATATATCTATATGCTCTCTGAAGTTTCAAATATGAAGTCAGCATTGCTTCTTACACCCTAAAGGTATACACCTGAGGACTGCACTGTATGAATTAACTTCAGGCCCTCTGCTTACTCAAAGATGATTCTAGTCAAAGTTAAATACATTGCTCCAATGTTAGTACTCACATTAAATACTGGTTTTCAAAAAGAAGTAATATTGTGACCAAAATACTTTCCCGCTTCTCACTCATAAAAACACACCTTACAAAACTGAACAGTATTTCAGAAACAAAAAAACTCACGCACCCTGGCTTTCAAAATGATGTCCACGTCCCACAAGCTGCAAACATTCACTACTACCCCCTCTTCTTGTGTATACAGGATGGAATCCCTCATTGGCCAGCTTAGGGTCACCTGTCCTGGCTGCTCCTCTCTGCAGGTGTGGCCTTTCACTTTCTGCATTCCCTGATGTGGAACACAAGATCCAGCAGTGACCTTGGTCTGAACACACCAATCCTGGGTAGTAATTCTAAACACGGAGCATTATCACTGCTAGAAGCAGACACTGTCTGCAAAAACATGCTATAAGTTTCAGAAAGTACTGTTAGTCAGCAAAGACTCAGATGGAAAGTAAAATCTCTGAACAGAACCAGGACATCTTGTAAACTTTAAGAAGTGTCGGTGTGTTATATACCATTAAAATTCTTTCTATCTTCCCTTCGGTTCTGAACTTTATCCTTCATTTTCAAGTCAGTATGTAAACACAAAAAAGACAGAAGTACCATTAAACCCCACCCAACCATCATCCAGAACCTGATATGTCAGGATCTCTCATCACAGACCAATCAAGCTAGAAACTGAACATACACAATGAGAGATCCCTTATTCTTTTGAGACTGGCTAAACAATCATACCAAAAGCATGAGAAGGACTGTGACAGCATGTCCTAGATCTTGCCTTAGGATAAAGAGGACTACTGTAATTTCCAACAGAGACACCCCTTTTGTTTAGTGGAAAGAAAGTGTTCATTTGTTTCAACACGCCTCCTAAAAAGCGATCTACACGATACGATTTCCTCACAGCAAGGATCAAGATGTAATATGCAGCATACGAAGGCAGCAGACACTCAACCCCAATCAGAACTCCCAGTGTAACACCAGAATCACAAATCAATCTATACAGAATTTGTAAGCACATTGCTAAATACAGGTTTAAATCACCTCACCTAGACCACAGTTCCATATCAAAAGCAAGCATTTTATAGGATGGTACTGGGTAGCAAGATGGTCTACAGCAGAATTACTTGAATCAAGTGAAGGCCCTGCAGTTCCCCAGTCAGCTATCCAGGTGCTTCTAAAAGGACAGGTCATGCTGGAACAGAGATGACAGGATCTGTTATGCTCTGGGTTCTGAATTTCATCAAATCCTCCTGCTGTACTTTATGGGATACTGTCATTAGGCAAACATGAAGAACTACTTTTTTAACTAGGATGCAATACTATCAGGTTCATAGAGCTGCTTGTGTTTGTTGTGTTACAACAGTCAGTGACTCACTGGAGGAGTTATCAGTAACGGTGATAAGATAGTTTTTAAATATTAATGAGAACCCTAGCTTTTATTTTTCTTTTCCTTGACTTTTGGAATTGAAATCAGGCAACTTCCCTCTCAGGAGAAATGGCCTCAAGCCTGCTGCTAGCTCTCCTTTGATTCCACCTTCGAGAGATCAGTGCTTTGACAAGTACAAAATTCTTGTATCTACCTACTACAAACCTGAAAGAAGTATCATGAGAGAAGAAACTTGAAAATGACCAGAAATCGTATGGAAAGTGTCAACCTGAACACAAAGGCTAAGAATTTTTTAACAACTTGCTCTCCTGAACAGAACAATCTTCAATCTTCTTGATTTTCTCCAGCAAAGACAAGAAATCACAAGTGACTGCAGCCATCTAGCTGAATGGGGGGGGAGCTGGAGCTCTTCCTAATACAAAGAGCCCCACACCAGCAAACCCCAACAAATAAAACCTTGCAGACAGAGCACAGACTGAGCAGAAGCAGTAACTCTCCTGTAAACAGACCTTAAATTGGTGGACCATTTTACATATCTTTTGGGTGCCTTCCATCATCTGCAACAGATTATGGAAGAAATCCTATGCAGGACATGCAAATGGCAGATAAACAATAGTAGTGCTCACCATCAAGGAGCTGCTCTCTAGTTACCATTTCACCTGTAGTTAGGAGGGAGACATCATTACTCACCCTTTGGTAAGGGATTGCTGGACCACCACTGCCACTGCCTCACAAATCTTTTAGAGGAAGGGATAAGCAAGTCTTCCACAGACTGAGTCACACAGCAGACAGGAAGACACGACACTGACACTTGCTGCAAAAACTGCCCAGCTCACTAGTTTCACTCTACCCAAAAATTTAAGAAGAAGCTGCGACTTTTGCACGGACTGTCTTTTAAGCGGGGATCAGTTTGAAGCTGTGAGGAACACGCCAAAGTGTGTATTGCTGCAGTGTCTGTCAAGAAAGAAAAATCAGGAATTGAGAGTCTCAACATCAAGACAGCCAAGTATTTGATAGAAATACAATCAAATTAAAAGCTCAGCTGCAATCCAGACTTAAAAAAAAAGAAAGATCTTGAAGTTTGCAGTAGAGAAAGCCATTTACCCTATCCTTAAATGAAAGGTACAGAACTGGCAACTTTTCTGGAAGGTAAGTTATAACAACTGATTCAAAGGCTGAACCATGTGGTTCCACCCCAGCCATTATCCAAGCAGGACACAAGCCTGGCATGTTCTTGCCCATTCAGTTTCCAGGCAAATCTTTTCACCTCCAACGACAAATGCCCAGGAAAGTGCATAAGAACAGAGAAACATCTCCCAGCAAACCAGCCTGAGCATTTTGGAACCCGCAACAGGACTTCACATCTCCTTTAGGCAATGCTTCGCAAACTGGCTCAGGTACCATCACCACAGGCAGAGGCTCCCAGTGCTGCACCAGGCCATGCGTACACCCGGTTCTCCCTGATTTTTCTACAAAACACCTTCAACCTCAAAACGCAGCTCCCAACTGGCACCTTCATCCATCACCTTGAATCCCACTAGGGCTGGAGAGAGGACGTCACAAAGCATGCAGCACAAGCTTGCCCCATGCTCCGTCATTGCTGCCCCAGCATCAGAGGTGCCCGAAGCTGAGTTACAGCTCTGATGGCCCACAGAGGTGACTCCCAACTCAAGGCACATCACCTCAGGGCAGGACACATGTGACAGGTTTGAAAATCATGAGCCAGACCAAACTGTTTAAGTCACTCTCACACACACACTGGCTGAGGCAAATGAAACTTGGCTGAGGGATTTCTAAACCATTCCCTCTTTTAAACACAGCAAAGTAACAGATCAGTGCAAATGACCAAGATCCAAATTTCCATCCTCGATTGCCTTATGGCTCTCCAATATTCAATGACTGCTCTTTTTGATTACAGATCCCTTCTTCTGGACTTTTACCATTCTCAAAACACCTTTCCCATCTCCAAGGTTATGCTTTGAATCTGCAAAATATTTTGTAGCATGTCTGGTAGCACCACCCTCGGTCCACTGCAGCCTCATAGCCTGAATATCTTCACCACAAACACCACCAGGGAGATGATAGGGCTATTCCTTCTTCCCCCCACCCTCCCAGCTTTTTCCTTTTTCTTGCCATGACACATTTACCAAATTTCCTGATCTGGTCCACAGCATTTCCCCAGGTGGCTATGGCAGAGCAGCTGGGAGCAGTAGGCAGTGGTGTCAGGAGGCAGCACCAAGAGCCCACACTCCTGCCAAATGTGCCACGACCCACGGAAAGCTCCAACGCTCCAGTTCGTCTACTGAGAGACAGGGCCTCCCCAGCACCAGAAGCACCTCTCTAGCCTCTCTAAGCTGCAGCCACTGCAGCTTTAAAGAACTTTTTGTCCTCCTCCGGAGCTTTATCTTGTTTCTCTGGCACAAGCTAGGGAAGGATGGCTTTACACAGGCTGTATCCCAATGCCAGGGATCAGCAACAGCCAGCCAGGCCCCACGCTAGCGAGGTAACTGTCCCACGCAGGGACAACACGCAGGCATCGCTCTTCTCTGCTTGCTCCACAGAACAGATAGATATAAAAATGATCATTCCCCCTTACACTTACAGTAGAATGAAGACCTACTACCAAAAGTACAAGCCCAGCAGAAGCATACAGTATTTATTAATAGACTACTAAATACATTTTAAGGAATTCCTTGGGATACACAGAGTATTCTCCTGCCCCTGCATATCTAAGCAAAAGAATAAAAATAACTCTGTAGATCTAATGAGTATGTAACTTAAGCTCAGTGTGCTCTCATTTAAAACCAACCCATTTAATGATGCTAATTAGCAGGCGAGGCCTCACCTTTGCAGAAAAACAGATTACAATGCCAACTTGGAAAGACTGAGCTGGGTAAATCTGTATCACATAATAAATTAGGTATTTCACTCTCAAAGAAACATTTTTTTTTTTCTTTTTACACAAAGAAAGCACAACCCATAAACATATTGGTGAGCCATTTTTATAAAGCATTGAATTGGAGGCCTTTAACACTCATCTATTACAGAGCCTTAAATGTCACAGCACCATCCCCAGCCACTTCTGCCTACCAGTTTCTAAGGGAATGCCAGAAGCATGTTAAATCCACTCCTGTCATAGTCCCAGAGACAAATCACAACAACTTCCTGCCTACTGAAAGCTCTCCAACATGTACAAACCGTAATGGAGACCTTTTGCGTTTTCACCTTAAGACACAAAGCCACCAGAAAACCGAAAGAAATCCCTTCTTTATTCAGCATCAGCAATGCCACACAGCAGAAGTGCCAGGAGGCTGGGAAGTCCAGGCTGCCTTCCCCAGCCACACTGGACAAATAAGCCCTTGCTGGAAGACTTCCAGCACGTTTCCTCCCTTCCCTGCAGACAGCGAGTGCCTGATGTTACCTGAGAGGAAGAGCAAACCTAACTGTGTGCAACCACGTCACTGGCCAGCTTGCTGCGACACCAACCCAGCCCACATTACCTCCTGGCAGGTGAACACCCACAAGGCAAGACTGCGTGGAAATCAAGCCCATCTCATCACAGCGCAGGCGGAGGGAGAGTTGGTTGAATCGTTCTTGCAAAAGCGGTGGCAGAAATACCAGTTATTTTGCTGAAGGCAGATGTGGAGGAGTGCATGGACACTCATTAAGACAGACAGCTGTTTATCAGGATAAGAGGGTGTGCCTCTAAAGGAAGTAAATTAATTTCAGCTCACCTCATCAACACCAGTATTAAAAAAAAAAAGCCACCAGAAAAATCCTCATAGCTTCTGATTAGTCCTTCAGGGTGGAAAGATGAAAACAAGGGGAAAGGCTTAGTCATCCATGTTCTCTGCCCCTCTCTGCCCAGTCCTGAATCTCACAGCCTGACATAATGTGGCTTCCATCACCAGAGATCCTTCCATGCCTTTTGCATATTTCTTCCCCTCCCTTCCTGGCATCCTCTTCCATGCTCTTCCTCCAGCCATCCACATCCAGAAAAACTTTCATGAAAGATTCACTTTTCCTTGAGGCCCGCAAACATACAAGGTAAGCAGGTAACTAAAATCTCCCAGCAATTCGAGTAGCCTTTGTTTCAAACCCTTGTAATTCAGGAACCTAAACTCTATCTACAAGTGACTCGGGGCATTTAAGAATTGCAATAAAAACTAGGTGTGTTGTTCTGGATGGAGTTGAGCCAAGTGAAGAGACCGATTCCCCCTGAGATATTACTGCCTCCTCTGATATGCACGAATAGTTGCGCATAATCAACTAAACCAACTGAAGAAGTATCAGATTTGGTCAAATCAGCACCAATTCAGCCTGCTTTGAGCTTGACTCAATCCTGAAAACATATTAAGCTAAACCAAAGACACGATAAAACAAAGAAGTGACTGCTATACAAGACCTGTACTGCTTTAAGTTATTATAAACATGCTAACTGGTGCGAATCCGTGTGTGACAACACATAAACTACTGGGGACAGGGACTGCGGGCAGCAATGCCTTGCTCACCTCTGAGAGAAACGCATCCCTACAGCAACAGCAAGCAGCGACCTCGGCTCTGCTGCGCTGTGCTGCTCGCTCGGGGCTCCACAGCTACACGAGTTTTCTGGAACCCTCAAGACGCGGGGGCACAGCGCTGACAGCCCCACGACATCTTGTAGCCCCTGCCCCGGGCTTTGTTCCATTCCCTCCCAAACCTCGTCGACTGCTTGAGCTACACGCACCGTACTGCAAAGCACAGGCGTGTGAGGACACACGCAGGCACACACGGGAGCGGCAAGTTACAGCTCCAGGCTACACAGGCACCAGCAGATACAAGATGGGCTCAGCAGAGTCCCCGCTGACCTCCTGTCGTCGCTGCGTCGGCCAACACCTCCCCGGACAGTGCCGGGAAAAAGAGGGGCGCCTCCCCACCCGCCTCCGCCGCCCCTCAGCCGGGCAGGCCGATAGGGCCTCCGCAGGGCGCGGCGGGANGCCGCCGCCGCTCCACCCGGAGCAGGTGCCCGGCGAGGAGGCGGGGCGGATCCCGGCGGGCCGCTCCAGTCGCCGCTGCTCCCCACGGGCGCGGCGGAGAG
>VYZX01009272.1:72397-112849 GCA_013401335.1 Brachypteracias leptosomus | reverse complement strand
CGATCTCCACACACCCCGGCCCGGCGGTGCCCCGGGGCCCGACCGCCCGGCTCGCCCCTTCCCGGCCGCCGGAGCGTGGGATGGGCCCTCCCGGCGCTGACAATGACAATGACCGCGGCCACCCCCGGGCGCCGAGCACCCGGCTCCGGCTCCCGCTCCGTCTCACACAGTCCACGGCACCGGCCACCTCCCCNCTCGCGGCTGCTGCGCGGCTTTGCTCCGGTGCCGGCCGGGGCCGGGCGCTGGGCAGCTCTGCCCCGGCCACTCGTCCCTGGCCGCGGTAGCGCTGGGAGGGTGGGGCGCCCTGGCCCTGCCTGCGGGGTATTCAGAACGCTGGGGAGCCCGGTGAAGAGCGGATCCCTCCCGCGGCGCTTTCTCGCTCGACCCCGGGGAGCGGCTGCCGGGGCCGGAGCGGGGCAGGCCCAAAGCGCCGGGCTTTGCCGGGCCCTTTCACTGCTCCCGGAAGCGAGAGGCTTGGCCAGAAGCACCCCCCAAGCCTGACGGGCCTGTAGCCTGGGGTGGGTGAGACCGCGCAGGGCCCGAGCGGGCACGCAGGTAACGCGGCCCTGGCTCCCTCGCCACGGGCCGCTGCTGGTACCGTTCGCAAGGCTTCGGAGGTTTTTTCCAGGGCTCCTCTCAAGTTCCTGAAGTGCCCCTGGCAGCGCTTACTGCGGCACTGCAGCACTCCCTTCCTTGGGGAGACGGGGCCGGTGCCAGCGATTTGCGTGCTCCCCTTTCAGGGGTGCGCTCCGGGGGTGGTCAGTCGAGATACCCAGCAGGCCCAACAGGTTTGGCGTTGCAGTGAGTTGAGGTTTTTCTTCAGGAGCTGTAGGCTGCAGGAGAAGACACGGACATGTACTGAAGCCCTTTTGAAACAGCATCTATTTGTGGTAGAGAAACACCGAGAAGTAGATTTAAAGATCGTGCAAAACCGCCTGTACAAGAAGACCCTGACACTGTCTAGGTGACATTAGGCATCCAAGGCTGTTGGTCAAGACTCGTGGATATGAGTTTGGTGCATTGTCAGATTGACTCATTAATATAAATTTGATTCAGATCAGGTGCAGGCACATGCTTTTTTGTTTTAGCTCAAGCACTGAGTTGTTGGGTTTGTATTTATACAGTAGCTGCAGGAAGACGGGCGATACCTGACAGGGCATCCTTACAGCTGCACAGGTAGATGATATCTGATCTGGTGTAAAGCTTGCCAAAAGCAAGTCAACTTTTTTTTTTTAAGAAATTAAGCCAAAAAAAGAGATAAACTTTGCACTTCGGTTAGTCTTCACATTTCCAATCTAGTTCAGAACCATAGTGCTGCATTTATTCCTGTTGAGGTTTAGGGTCAGTCCACCAGACCTACAACAGATGCTCTCTGTTTTCCCCTCTTCCCCCACCCCCCCAAATAGAAGAAGAGAAAGAGGATAAGACATGGATCGCTGTTGGCCTCCTCCCCTCCCAAATGGGAAAGGAAGGGAATAAGAGAGAGTCTTCCAGATTAGAAAATTAAAACAGCTTTAATGAAGATAATAATAAAAAAATGGAATTTAACTCTAAACATGGAGTGTTATCCCTGCTAGAAGCAGACACTGTCTGTGAAAACATGCTGTTAGCTTCAGAAAGTGCAGTTAGTTAGAAGAGACTCACACAAAAGGTAAAATCACTGAACAGAACTGGTTTCTAACTCAAACCAGGGCAATTCCATCATTAAACTGTGGCTTGACCTGATGAAGTTAGATGTTTATATTCACTGAACAGAGTGGAGAGGAAGGGTTGCTTACTGTTGGCCCCTTGGTTAGAAGCACTTTAAAGAGGTGGTTTCAATTTCCTTATGTTCCCAATACCAGTGTGGGCTGCCAACTTGGGCTATCATTCAGACTTTTAGCTGCTGCTATCTTCCTGCCTTCCTTTAATAGGACTGATCTTTTAGCAGAGCACTATCTTCAGATCTACATCTTCCCAGTCTTGGTGGAGTTGCTGTAGGTGGGACTGAAGGATCCCTCTTCACAGCTATAGACCTGGTTGCTCTCCTTGTTCCCAGGATCTTGCTCAGTTCTTTCCAGACTAGCTCAAACAGGAAACCTTTCATGATTGCTGTACAAAATAATTTCCTGCCTTCACCAAAACACTTTGAAATTCTCATAAGAAAAGCATATAGAAGTATAAGATTCTTTTTAAATTTAGTAGCAGTGTCTTTCCTATTAAAAGGGACTGCGAAAGATTTACTGAACTATGTGGCATAGAAATACAGGGGCAAGCTGCACTAAACAATGCTTGCTCCTTCTTCACCATGTTGATATTTTTGTCAATAGGAGCTCGTAGTGAGAAGCAGAGTGAGCTTCAGATCAAAAAGGTGAGAGTGAAGTGGGCAGGTGCCATTAATCTGCACTCTCCCAAAGAAAACTGGGCCAGCCTGGGGGTCTTGGCCAGATGATATGCAGTACCAGTTTGACTTACCTCTTACAAAACATGGGGTAATCACTGCATAGGCAGCTACGGGCTCATTCTCAAGACTGGGAAAGTTGAACTAACAGAAAAAGGATTTGGTTTTGTTTCCTGTGTCAACCAGTCCCATGGTTTGCCTGTTCTCTGTGGGTAGGGGGGCTAGCACTGCCCTGAAACTTAAAACCAAGCAGACACCTCCTATGAAGCAAAAACGGGTCCAAAGCACTCAATACAGACAACCCACCTCTATGTGTATATGATAAACTTCTACATTACATAAACTAAGTTATTAAACTTCATTATTAACCTATTTACTTGAATTCACTTCAGATGGTCTTGATCCAATATACATTTATCCTGATGGATAGCAGGATTGATACTATCCCAATGGATAAGTGCACATGGGTCCCAATGGTTGAGATTGTGTAGTCTAAGAAAAACAAGAATTTAAACACATTTTACAAATTAAAATAATATTCAAAGCAATGTCTATTAGTAGTTCCACAGCATCATTATGCTCCAAGTTGTGAAGGCTATTCTATTGCACAAGACTTGGCAATTACTGCTCATTAAGACTAATTATTTTAATCTATTTTCACATTATTGGGTTGGGTTTTTTTCCTAATTAAGTATCATTAGAAGAGAGAATAGCTTTCATATTCTTTTAATGTTTAATTTAGTAAACATTCCCTTTGGAAGGAGCATGGCTGTGGTTTGCATACAAAATACTAGGAAATGACAAATGAAAGTCACCTAGAATTCAAAGGCAGAAACTAGCCCTCAATAGCAGACAAAGCCTGCGTATCTCTGCTGTCAAGAAGGTGTTTCATTTTCCACATAAAACATGACTATTGGCACTGAACTTTGCTGAACCATATCATGTTAATTTTTTTTTTCTTTTAAAGTGGAAATAAAACTTTCCATGATCCCTGGCAGAGTCAGGCACAGAAGCCAGCAGAGCAAGGGAGCCTGAGTGGTGCTGGCCAGTGCTGCCTGGGCTTTCCTGCACTGCCAGGCTCACCAGGACAGCAGCTGCTGCAGAATGCCTGTCCTCCACTGAGGTGGACCAGATAAGTGAAATTAAAAGGTCTTTGCAGAGAGCAGGTTAGCTTGGTTGTCATACACCATTTGTTTTGTTGTCTGCAGACAGAGCCTGTAGATTGTAATACTTAAAGTGGAGAAAAAAGCACATCAGAGTAGTGAGAGAAGGTCTGGGGGAGTCAACACCTGCAAAGGCATGACCTGTCATCAAGAACTGCTGTCCAAGGGTGATCGTGGTTTTACCAGCCAACCTCTCATAATATCTAAGGGGAAAAGTTTTGTCTGTACTTCTCTATTTTGTTATGACTCCTGATAAAACTTGCATGACTTCGTTAACTTGGATCTCTGCTTTTGGAGGAGTTTCACTTTTATACTTTTTTCTTCCACTTCTCACCCACTCCTACCCCATAGCGCAAACAGGCTTTTTTTCCTTTGAGTTTTATCAAAATACTCTCACCAAACCACAAAGCATGTCTGCCATCTTGAAACAAGAGTAAGCTGATTCTTTGCAGGCATGCTACTTGTTTAATAATAACAATAATTATTATTATTATTTCTATCATTCAGTGAAACAAAATTGGTTAAACCTCTAATTCCCCCCAAAGGAGGATCATCTCTTTCTCTTACACTATAGAAAAGGAGACACTGGTGTTTAGGTCAACTCCTGAGGTTACTTGTCAAACTAACTTCAAATCTGTAACACCTCATTCAGGCAAGGCAAGAATGTGGCCCAGAAAAAAGCAAACACACACTCCCCACCCCCAAAATTCAGGTGTAATAACTTCCTTTAACAGTTTTCTGTGGAACTGCAATTTCTTTTCAGTCTAGGCTCAGTGATAAGGATTCCCTCCTTAATTGAGGAAGTCCTACATTAGTTAGCTTTGAAATTTAAGGAAAGGTGTAAAGTAATTGTTTAATTAAAACCTGAAGGAATGTGAGAGATTGACTGACTCGATGATGACTTGACTCTGATAGTATCATCAAATTACTCTTTAAAGAGGGCCTTTAGCGATGCTGGGTTCTCATGACGTAAGGATGCCCCGATGTTTTATTTATGAGGTTATCATGACTTTCCTGTAACAACATGTGAAAATGCACTATTGCCATGAGGCGTATGGCCTGTGTAAACTCGGTAGGATTTTGGCAAAATACCAGTGAAAACAATCTCAGTGTATGAATTAGCATCAATATGTGACATAAATACAGTAAGAGGATTTTAGAAGCAAAGGCTTTAGACCAGGATTTATCACTCGAGAGGCCATAGCAGATGAATGTGAGGAGGAAGGTAGAAGCACAGAGAGACTGTGTTTCACTGTCTATGCAAGAGGCAGACCTTGGAAAGGTGACAGGAGGAGAAGTCTAAAGAGACATCAAATTTCAAAATGTCCAGCTTAACAGGACATTGTGGACATGACTGATACTAATTGGTCTTAGGAATTTTAAGAGTAATTACATGGTTGTAAACATGTTCAAAGCATTCTTTAGTGACTGTTACCTTCACCCATCCTGCTTCTTTCCCACATTCCATAAACTCGTTTATTTGCTAAATCCATCAGCAATTTCATTTGCTACAAGACGCTTTCTGCTCTAAAAAACAACACTGGCCCAAGAACAACAAAATAAATTAATCTTGTAAATCTTGTAAAAACATAGATTAGAAATACTAACATTTCTTGCCAAAAGGAAAGAAATTCAGACCTGGTCTTTACCTGGGGAAGCTTTAGTCATTTCTGACCAGGGTTGTATCATTGCCTGTGCCAGTGGTGCTTCACTGCTGTCCCTGACACGCTACTGCACATACTCAGTCTCCAGAAGCCTCCTCAGGCTTGTTTCTCTGCCAGCTGCGGTGCAGACAGTCCAGGAACTGAGAGAACAAACTCATTCCAGCAGACAACCACCAGAATTTGTATTCGCTTGGATTTGTGTATTTGAACTGATAAAGAGCTTTAAGGAAGGAAAAACGAAAAGGAGTGAAAACTTTTTCTGACTGAGACCTCACAAAAGGAAAATTAGGAGTAACTCCACAGAATTCATTAGTGTAAACGCCCATAGCTCTGCATATTTATGGTGCTAATAATGGTATTTCAATGTTGCCATCTGTATTTTAAAAGAGGGAAGTTACTCTGAAAAGGGATATGTGAATATAATGCTAATATGGCGTTACAGGTACTGCCCTCATCCTGCTTACTGTGATGCTCATGTATTGAATTTGGTGAAAGTGGCTGTTATTTCTAGAAAAACTGAGGAAATACTGTCAGAGTAATTTCCCTGATTGTGAACGGCTCTCGCACCCATTCATTTTTTTCTCCAGCTATGTAATTTTATGTTCTTGGGTTCATTCCTGCATGACATCAATCATCTACAATTGCCACTGACTTCAAGTTATTCCTTTTAGACACAGCAAGATGATACAGGTGATAATGCAAAACTTCTAGTCTGAGCCACTTACGTAACTATTTAAAAGATGTATTCTTAGAACAAGGACTTCATAGAGCACACAGCCCATTGCTCTTACCATTTCTTTCTATTTATTGAATCTCTCCTGCATCATAGTTGTTTTTTCTCTGGAAATCATTAAGGCTTGATTTCAGGAGGGACACATGTCTATTTTTGGAAAGCTTCCAAGGGAGCATCATGTACTAGCTTTCAAAGCATTTATTTTGATCCTGAAAATTGCAGGCCTCAGGTAATCATCAAACCCATTAGTTTAAAAACATTAGCACCTCAGTCTTGAATCATTACAAATGCTACAGAACATATACAAGCTGGAGAACAAACAAAGCAACTGAGAAGAAAACAAGTGTCAAAAAGGATTCTGCTGGTCAAGAAACCATGTTCTTATACTTGGCTAATTATTTTAAAAGTGTAAACATCCTTTCTCTTAGTGTTTCTAACTGGAATTTTAAGGGCTTTTAGACTTTATGTGTTCCATCAACAGACAAATTAAATTGGCCAGCTAAGTGAATAGCATCACATACTCTTCAGCTGTAGGAGATCCTAAGGATATAATGAATGATGGGATTAAAAAAAGCAGAGGAGAGACGTGGCTCACTGTGTTCTGCACTGGTATTACTGCCACTAACAGCAGTAACAAAAATATATCTGAATATCTTACATTTTCTACTATTTTTAAGTGTATGTATTCTGGAGAGAATGAATGAATTTAAAACCTTTTTTTCTTACATTAAAAAGAAAACCCAGAGAAAATTGCATTCAGTCATACACTATATTTTCCAGATTTTAGCACAGTGGCTGAGCAGTAATATATTTTTTCAGAATTTAATGTTGATGCTGAAAACCAACATCCCAAAATGTCAGGGAACTGCCATTTATGTATATTTGTACACACACAAACAGAGGAAAACAACCACCCTGTGTTGTTTTTGGAGGCAACCAGCAGCTCGAACATTATTCTAAAATGAGAGCAAACAGAGTTTTTCACTCTCTACCTTGTTCTTGTAGAGGGAGGGGGAGGGGAAAGATAAGGGAGAAGTCCCACAGGTCACTAAAGCAGGAGAAGAAGCAGTGCATCCACCCCACAGGTCCATTTGTGCCACTTACGGGACAGTCTCCCTCTTGTGCCCTGGCTTAGAGCAAACAAGGAACAGACTTCACAGAGTAAATACTCTTCAGCTCTTGAGTATTAAACTATCTACATTTCAATATGGGGAAGGGACCACAATTTAAACCTTTATGGGAAGGATGTCTTCTATTAGGGTTTTCCAGGCTGCCTTGCAGCACTGAGGCCCCAGGGGTGTCCTGGGCACCTTGGCCTTCTCTGGTCAGCCATGACTGATGCTGAAGGCTACTGTGCTGCCTGGGGCTGTGGAGCAGTGAAAGAGCTGCAGTGCAACACTGCTGATGCCTGAAATACAAGCAGGGTAGTGGCAGGGGCGTCTGAGCTGTATTTGAGCTGGCAAGGCTGGGACATGGTGAGGCGGGAAGCAGGGAAAGGTGATGCTCTTTGAGAGGCAGCAGTGGGAAGATCCCCACGACACCAGCCAGAGTAGCAGTCTGTGCCATTTCTGTTGCTTTCTTCCACATACAATTTGCACAATTACAGAAGAGATGATTTCCCCCTCTTCTAGCCCTTTGTCACTAGACAAAAATGCATCCTGGGGATCCAGATCCACCTGCTACTGATGCCATTTTGTTTCAGAATGAACTCCCTGGGGAGCCAGGAGAGGTGCTCGGGGCCTTTGCTGGGGCCTGAGACAAGCTTTGAGTGCTGCTTCCCAGAGCAACACCACAGAAAGTGCTGAACCTATTCATAGACCTATCGTGATGCCCACTTACCTCACAGGAATTATATATTTATTAGAAACTTACTAATAGTTATACTAATTATTGAAAATAAATCTGGGAAAGGACAGTAGCAGTGTCCGATTCTTCTTGGTGTGTACAATCCTGTTTTGCAGATCACTTTATAAAAGTAATCTGGAAAAAAAAATCCATTTATAAAAATACACTGAAGGATCACTGCTCTACTATCTTTTTCTCACTTCTCACAGCTTGATTCTCAAGTGCTTTACAGCAGAAAAGCTCTCCCAAGGACTTGGGTGAATCACTCTAGTGATCCTTCACCACACTTTCAAGATCGCTGACAAAACTAAAGTTCATTACACAGGCTTGAATCACAGCAGCAAACACTGGTATGGTGTTGGTATGAAGAAGCTGCATCATCAAAAGCAACAAGTAGAAGCAATTTAACCCCTCCACTAACAGTGCTTGTTCCAGATACTCAGCCAAGTTTGTGAAGTTACATTTGAAAGCAACTATAAAGGGAAATAAGCAGTATCTATCTGTCTTAATGAATACTCATTTATCATGATTCCTTTAACTGTGGTAAATAATTGAGTGGACAAGTAACACGAATGATTCAAGACTTAAGAGTGAGACAAATTGTTATCATGGAAAAAAAGTAGATTCTCTTATTTTTAATTTTGACTGAAGTTATGATTTAAAAAAAAAATAAAAGCAATTGCATAATCTTTCCCCCAATGTTTCACTAGTTAACCAACAGCAGCTCCAGGCTGGCCTCTTTCTAAGCAGCAGTATGTGCCTGTAGCTTGAACAGAAGTTAATTTATGTTATGAGTGCAATTAGAGAACAGCTCTTGCACATTAAAAAGAACAGTGTCCACTGGCCATGGCTCCAAAATTTTCTTTTCCTTGTTTTCTTTGCCAAGTAATACCTCAGGGAGCAGAAGCTGGGGCTGTAAACTGGCTTGTATCCAGCAGCCTGGATACCAGAGTTTGGAAGCACTCACCTTTAGGCTCTTCTGCCACCAGTCTGCATTTCCTCTGTGTACTGGCAAGACCTCAGAAAGCAAGTAATTATATGGCAAAGGAAACCATGGTGAAATATTTTGAGGCTTTGAACACTACTCCTGCATTCAGTGTTACACTCTCCTTCAGAAAACACCTCAGAACAAATCAACATACACCTATTTTGAAATTAGTCATATTTTTGCTGGCATTAAAAAGGGCTACGAAACAAGTTAGATTCATAAATGAAAATGTATTTCACCTTTATACATGCTATACAGGTCATGCAAATACAGAAATCTACAGGTTATACAATGACACCATAATAAAATATAATGTGACATTTGTCAAACACAATGTATCACGGCGAAACAAACGGCTTGTTTATTATTTAGGAAATAGATGAAGGACTAATTTGGAAGACACAGTACCATGCTACAGCTTACTGCACAGTCAAAAGAAAGTATTCCTCTGAAGAACACTAACATAAATAAAGCTGGATTGTTGTAGGTATGATTTCTTTATACATCGCACGTATGTCATTAGTTACTTTCCTGTTGCTGGCTTTAAAGAGCACAAGAACGGGGCTACAACTGAGCTCAAGCTACACTGTGAATTCGCTTACATGTGGACAAAAAAACCAAACAAAAGAAAAAAAGAAACACCTTCCCCCAAGTTTTCACTTTTTTTGTCTTAAGTGTTCAAAGAGAGTTGTATTTATAATTTATTCTTATAAGAAACGAGACAAAAGTGTCCTCAGAGCAGCACATGATCTAGCATAAAGTTACTGTAGTTTGCCAACAGAAATAAAGTTGACACTGTATGGCATGTGATGTCTGGACATTACACATCTTGATGTGAATTCTTCCATACAGATGCTTACAGAACATTAAGGGGGCTTTAGCAGCAATCTCCGCCTGTGTCTCAGACTTTGTAGTTCTGCTGCCACTTTCTCCTGTTGTTTGGCTGCTGACTAAACCTGGTTTGGCTGAGCCTACAGAAAGACAAAATACTTCTCCACATGATAGAAAGCCTGCTGGTATTAATCAAGTGTCTGCATCTTCAAAGATTAACGTGTTATCTCACCCTCCCGATCACTCACTTGGATCTACTACAGCTATTCTATAGATATATATATATTAAGGGATTACACCAGGCATTTTGCCTACTTTGTTTACAGGTGTTACACAAGTATTTTTTTAAACACATAGTTGATAGTTGCTCCCGGACTAATTAATATTAACCAGTAAGTGCCACTAATGACTAAAAGTGTCAACATAACCATAACGGAATAGCTCCCACACTCCACAGTCAGGAAGAAAGCTCTTTAGATTCCAGCAGCTGTGTATTTTTCAAACCTCTTCAGCTACAGTTTTGAATTATACACCTGCATAAAAGTTGCCCGTTACTCCTTATTGAAGACAAAAAAGATAGGCACAAAACTAAAGTACAGTATATTATTTCATTTCAATGCACTGTGGGCAAACCTCATCATTATTTACAAGAAAAAGATGTCTAAATGGATGTATGATAAAGTGTAAGGAAGAATTATTTAAAAATAAAATGCACAGGTAAAAATCACAGTGAAGTGTTGAGATGAATTTTAAATTAAAAGAACAAGTGCTTTGTTAGCAGCTAAAGCTCAAATTCTAATGCACACTCAGTCTTCCCTGAAACCATCACGGCTCTAGATCATTGGTTTCTACCAAAAGCAGTCAGTCATTCAACATATTCCCTGGGAAGACAAAGTTGTATTCAGCTCTGATTATTTGAAATCCAGTGTTCAAGGACTGCAGAAGCTTTTTCAAGTGACAAGCTCAAATTTTACTGCCAGTAGCATCACAGGGATATATATCCTCCACGAATTGCTATCTCTGTCAATTAAAAAAAGAGACAAGAGCATCAAGTCAGCTATGCAAGTTAGATGACCTCAGTTTTGCCATTTAGAACACACTCTTTTCAAAAATGACTGTGGCATTGTATTTTGAAACTGTTACTGAAGCCTACTATGCTTTCCTACTACGCAGGCTTTTCAGGATAAGTGATTCTACACCATAGTGCAAGTATTTTCAGCAAGCAGCAAAGAATAAGCAGCAACAATAATTACCATTTTCTACGCTGGCCCCACTTTAAACTGTTTTCTTCATGCAAATAGGCTCCAAAGACTCATAGGAAAGGAACAGTATTTAATGAACTAAAAAAACAACTCTTCTCACTATATTCTGACTGCATAAAGGAAATGTTTCCATTTCCCAGATATTTTTGGTTGCTATGATACGCTCAGTTTGCATAAGATGCCAGTTTACAAAGAGCTGCGAGTATGAAAGATTGTGATGAGTTTAAATATCAGCTTTCTTCCTCTCTCCACATATGCTGTTTACAACTGCTATGTTTTTTTGGGAAGCTCCGAAGTTATCACAGAAATTGATCATATCTAAGATGTTTATCACAATACTGTACCTTTATCCATTCTGCTGAAAAGTGAGGTTGTCAACAGATAGAATTAAGTGTATTTTCCTGTCCTGGACTATTAAATCCCTCAATTAAGTTTTTGTTACAGTCATCTAGGCTAATGGTATCACTGGACATCTTGGAGTATGTAGCTTGGCCTGTGAAATCCAAGAGATCTTCAAGAGCCTTGGCATTACTTGTTCCATTTTGGTCCAATGAAACACCGGGCATGAGTTCATTCATGGGTGAATATTCTGGGATAGAGATAAGCTCTTCTTTTGAAACTGGGCTATACAAAAGATAAACAAAAGGAAGATGCAGAATAAGAGATGTGTAACTTTTCATTAACCAACAACCAAATTCATCTTCCGACTGTCCAAAATCATCTACTTGTCTTAAGGCCTTTACCCACAATATGTCCCAGTCCAAACGAAAAGAGGTTACCCTGTTTAGGATGGAAGGTCATACCTATTCCATATTTTTAATTAGGTTTGTGGTAGCTCATCTCCAAAAAACACAGTTCTGGTAGTTTATTGTCAACTCATTTCAGTCCCTACACAATGCCCTTATTTAAACTTTTATTGCATCTCGCAAGCTGTTGTCCTCACTCTGCAAGCGTTTACCTAAAGCACTCAAAATTCACAACTTAAAAAGTTATTTCTTGCAACCTTATCCTACTTCAGATATTAAAAATCCTAGAATTAAGAAGTGCTGCTACCAGCTGACGCTTTGCCAATACTGGTAAGGTTAGTGCATATCAATTTGGAGAAGAAAAGACTGAGAAACGATTTCACAAAGATTTCATAAACCATGAAGGACTGGTGGATAAGTTGATGGCAAAACTATTGTGCATCAAATCCTGCAACACAAAATTCAGGGGGTGCCCAATGATACTAGAAAAAGACTGTGTTTAACACCTATCAAAGAATGTAATTTACTGAGTGAGACTGTACTGTGGAACCTGCCGTTGGATGAGGTCCTGGATGCAAACTTTATCAGCAGGTTGAAAAAGGAGCTGGATAAAACTCATAGGCAAAAGGTCCATCAGTGGGTATTTCAAAGGACAAGGCAGAGCTGTGCCCTCTCACATCCCCAACGTAACACTTCTGTGGTGGTCTTGGATGGCAGAAAGTGGTGGGCTCAGGTGCTCTCCCTAACTAGTTTTTCTTTTTCATACTCTCTGAGACAACTAATGGGCTAGACGGACTTCTGGTCTGTCCCAGTAGAGAGGGCATTTCTTATGTATTTATACAGATTTATTGGAAATACTGAAACAGCATGAGAGGTTAAGTTGGCTTGCTGATTAAGGAAGCACTGTATAAAAGCTCCATGTTTAAAATTCAGAGCTAGCTTTCTCATAGCAGCCTTAAATTATCAGCTTCTTTCCTGCAAGTCCTTCAATCAAAATCCAACAGTATTTAATGCACACTAAGGTATTTACCGATTTCCATACATTTGTTCCAGTTAAGTACTTAAAATTCTAAATGAATTCTTTTCTTTATTATGGTTGTATGGAAGGAGGGAGAAAAGCTCATGCATCGCAGCTATGCAGTCTTGAAACAAATTTAAGAAAAATGGTGACATTTGCCAATATCTACAGTAGCTACTTTCACAGAATAATCTGAAAGGTTTGTCCAAACTTGTAGGGAATCCATAAGACTGCAGAAAGATTTCAGAGCCATCTCCCGGCCAAATATGTGCGATGAGTCAGATGAGGTTCTGTTGACTCATCTGAAACAACCAATTTGCATCTTGACAGGAGTGGCGTACACCACAGTAGACCCCCTGACTGCTCCATTGTGGGGTAGGTGAGAAGTAAAGAAGTAATAACAAATGGAACAGAAAACTTTTTGCGTGTCTAATACGAATTCAACAATTTCTATTGGAAGATACAATCTGTACCTCACATCCATGGACTGAACCTCATCTGTTGAATCTTCCATGCTGGTAGATTTCCCATCAACAGCTTCCAGCTGAATGAGTCCTGGAACTGATTTTAGCCCATTAGCAAGTACATCTTGGGAAGGGATTACAGAGGCAGCACTTTCTAAGCTCTTATTTTTCAGGCAGGTTGCCAGTCCATTGATCTCTATAAAAGAAGGTTAGAAGTTATGACAGTAGCAATTTCTTTAAATAGTTTTTAAAAACTCATAAATGCTTTTCAGTTATAGGTTGATTAGAAACTGACAATGCAGTAGGACTCAGCTTCATCTATGACTGATCATACTGTGTTGTCAATCCTCTTTTCCACTCTAAACTTGCTCTTTATACTACATCTTTTAAATTTGAAGAAACAGGAAGAAATTGTTTTATGTCATGTACTAAAAGCCTTAGCCTGGGGAAGTAAACAAAACATAGATAAATGGCAGATACATATATTTTATTTAGTAAGTCTTTAAATACATCTGCTTTTTTATAAAGTCAAATTAAATGTAAGATTTGGGAGCAATACTATAAAAAGCTTGCAGGTTCAGTTGCGTGCAAAATTTTTCTTCCTACAAAATTCAAAGGTAGATTGTGGCAACTAAATCTATCAGCAGGCTGGAGTTTCTCGTTTCTAGAAATGCTATGTCAGGTGCTAAAATGGAGGAGAAACTTCTGCTTATGTGGCAAAACAAAGCTAAGCCTCTAGGTTCTAATGTTTGTCATTGATGCAAATGTAGCTGCTGTTCTTGAGATGAAAGCAAAGAACCTGTGATAATACATAGTGCTCTGCCCGAGATTGCGAAACTCTGAAGAGAACTGTGAAAACAGCTCAGAAAAATACAGCGATTTTTACCTGTCTGGTTGAGAACAAGGGTCTTTGGTGGCTTTTCCACATTCAAAGTTGATGGTACCTCCAGTTTTGGCTCTTCCTTCTGTAATCAAGTAATGAGTCAACTGTATTAGATAAAGGACTGCAACCTTCACGGAACTGACTGGACTTGAAACCTGCAACACTGCCCAGGGTCACGAGGTGGTCAAAAGTCATCAACAGCAAGAGAAGATTTTTTTTCTTTTGAATTAGGCATAGGATTATTTCTTTTTAACTTCACAAAGAAAACATTCTCTGAAAGTAACTGAAGAAACAGTTTCCTTAGTAGAAAACTTAGAACAGAAGTGAAAACTTGACTCTCTGTCACTTTCTAGCTGGACACAATTGCTGCCTTCTCAGTCCTACATTCCTGCAGGCTTAACACAGAGCTCAGTAGCTAATTCCCTGGCTGGTATAAAGGAGGAGAAGTTACATCACAAGAGCAAACATTACAGCTCCAGCACCCAGGAATGGGCTCTTACTACCTTGCTAGAGAGTGAAGAAGGTAAGTCTGCAGCAAGTCTACTTGTCTCCGTAGCAGTGGCACAACAGTAACTGCTTTTACAGTCATGACAACAGTCATTCTCAGATCAAAATGCAACTAAAATTTGGGTGTAGAGTGCATCTAAGCATACCTACTAACATGGAACTACTCTGGAGTTTAATTTTCACATATGGGGAATTAAAACAGAAAACCCTGCAACCACCCACTGTTTCGTACCTTTATTTCTGGTGTTTCACTCCTCCTTGTTCTCTTCATTATTTCTTCTATTCTCTAGAAATCAAAATAAATTGGGAGAATGAGAAGGCAGACAATATTTAAACACAAGAGACTGATAAAGGGGGAAAAAAGAAAAACTTTTCGCTACTGTCATGATCTTCCCTGCCTGTCTTGAAAAAGGGGAAATAAATAAGAAAAATAAAGAAAACAAAAGGTAGAAAACACCTGTCTGGCTTTCTCACATAACACGGCTTTCCCAGTAGATGCAATTTAGAGACAAACATTTCAATACCAGGTGTTTGCAGTTATGAGTTGTGCTCAGTTCTGGAACAAGACGTTTATTTAAAACCAACAGCTATTATTTTAATCTATCTGCTTTTCCAACTACTTCCAAATAATTCCTTTAAAAATAGTTAGGCTTTTTGGAAGAGTAAAATGCAGTATCTGAAGTTATTCTTGCTAGAAATGTGTAAGGCATTACCCTAAAATACTTTTTTTTTTTTTTTAGAATTCTTTGTTCATTAAAAAAACCCTCCAACAAACCTTGTCTCTTTGCACTACTGTGAAAGGAAACTATTTCAGATTTAAAGACACTGGCTTTGTATTCTAATCTGCAACTGCAATATGCCCCCAGCTCAGAGTTAAACAGTTAAAAATAACATATTGGAATAATGTAAGTGGAACGACAACCTTTTCTAACCAGAGGTTCTGAGCATTGCAGCTGTTCTCTCTTTCCTGCCACAGAGCTGTAGACAAAGCTAATTTATGCAGCTCCAGCCATTTCATTGTGCATTAGTGGCCAGACAGCCCCACTGCCTCTGCATACTGCAACCAAGACAAGCCAGGTGGGAGAAAACCTGTTTGTTAACCACATTAACTTCCTCAATTAGTGACATGCAGCTTTTGTTGAGTAAGTTTTAAAACAAAGCCACTCATGTTCCCCAGTAGTCTGGGATGTCCTGGGTTGGGAGGCAAGGCAGAGTTTGCCTTGGCATGCCATTCCCTGTTTGTCTCAGGCATTTAACTTTGTGGGTAGAGGCTAATTCTGTGTTTGTTCAGCACCTAGGCAAAAGTCGTTTGCCTCAGGCAATTCCACTTGGTTACAGAGCTGGATGTCCACATTCCCTTAACATGCGAGTAGCAAATACTAAGTTAGGCATAAATATCCACTTGTGATCCTTCCAGATTATTATTTCTAGATACTATTGGCTACTTCCTGGGTTATGTAAACAAGAAATGAAATAATTAGCTTGAGACACAAATATCTACCTTCTTCCGCTCCAGTCTTTCTTGCTCAATTTGCTGCATGATTTGTTCCCTTTCAAGACGAAGTTGTTCAGCTGCCTCACGGGCTTTGATTTCCGCTTCTTCCCTCTAATCAAAATGTGTAAAATATGACAGGGCCATTATTAATTTCAGGCATATTACCAGAAACTATGAGGTATTCATTTATATGTATTTTTTATATATATACACACACACGTTTGTATGTACACATAAAGTTCCACATTTGTGTTTGAGATGGTACCTGTTTCTCAAGTTTGGCCTGGAGCTCTTTTTCTTGCTTTTCCTTTAGCATTTGTTCTTCCTCTGCTCTTCTCCTGGCTTCCTCTTCTGCCTTTTTCCTAGCTGCTGCTTCTTCACGTTTTCTTTCCTCCTCCTTCTTACGAGCCTCTTCCTCTAGACGAAGTCTTTCTTCTTCTGCCTTTCTCTTCTGCTCTTCTCTTTCAAGCCTGCAAAAAATACAACAAAGGCTTTCCTCTTGTTTCGCATGGATCCTATAGTATGTGTGGCACACAATCAGCAGTAACTAATAATATATGAAAAATGCCAAGGTACAGCAATGAGGTTGAACATATGCTCAGAATTCAGGTTGCTATCAAACTTTTATTCCAATCTTATTTTCACTGCCTAAAACATTGCACAAAAACTATAATTTCCCTTGAAAAAACAGGTGTGAACAGAGAAAAAGAAAACATTTCCACTCTTATTTCAATTCAAGCTTCAGTAATAAAAGTACATTTCAATAATAAAAACATCCCTCTTCCCCTGTACTTTACACCCAGAATGCTGGTATCTATAAACAAGCAAGTGCTTTTTTCCTTTGTTTCAGCTGAAGACAAACAAATAGATTGGATGAGTAGCAGCAAAGTCCACAAAACACAGTGGTACCCTAGCAAGAGTGGGTCTAAATTCCACCTGTGTTGTTCCATGGCCCACTCAAGGACATTGTGCTCCTTTGTCACTACATGCAAGAGCTGCTTGGACAAGCAATTGTTCTTATTCTTGTGTATCAGGGATTCAGGAAATATTTCCACTGGGTCAAATGGGCAGGCACTGGTGATGCCCTCCCACCCCCCATGTTCTATAAGAACTGACAAAATTGAATATAAATGTGCAGAGTTAGTGATTTATTATTAAGGGCTTGAAGGAAGGGCATGATTTGTTGACACTCAGGATCCCATGAGAACAGAGCCAGAATTTCACCACTTACATGCAGCAGCCTTCATTATGGCCACACTCTTAAAGCCCTCAGCTGCCTACAACAGAGCTGGGCAGAAGATGAACCTCAGTTTGATTTGTTGAATGATACAAGCTTTACCATTTAAGGCATGTACTACTACTGCAAGACTCTTTCTTCTGTGTGAACTAGCTCATTTAAAACTGCCTCAAATATTTTTTTTGTAACATAAAATACTTCAGGTGTGTCCACACTGCAGTGTGCAGTATGCTACAGTGTGGATATATCTGAAGTATTTGGAGGAGCAACAGCTTATTTAGGCTTCTTAAAGAGGCCAAAATATTATTTTCTAACTTCGCTAGTCATAAAGACTGCAAAAGAAACTACTAAATTATCGGTCCGTGTTGAAAGAAATTAACACTTGCATGTAAGCTCCTGCCTTGATTCTAAAACTACCACGATTTGAAGCATCTTCAATGATACAGGTTAAATTATTAGGTAATAACTTTCACAAATCAATAGAGATACCTCTCCCGTTCTTCTCTTTCCTGCCTCTCCCTTTCTTCTTGTTCTTTTTGCAGGCGAGCCTGTCGTCTTTTTTCAGCTAGAATTTTTGAAGCTTCTTCTGCATCAGTTGTTCCTGCTGTAATCTTCCCTAGGAGAAGACAAACAAAGGTGGAAAGTTAGGCAGGGAACAAAGTGCCCAGCACTCCTACAGAGGCTGAAATGGGCCTGGTTCACACTGGCGTGACACCTTTCCTTTTCAATAGCATAACCTCAGCATTATCAGCAGGTAGAATATGGGATAGGTAAAAGCATCCCTGGATTTCAGCATTTTCACATCCGCATTAACAAGCATTTTTCATAGACACGTAACTGGTGCAAACTATACATTTACTGGTTCCAGTATGTACCTTTACACATTCTCATAAGCCTATGACTGAGCAGCTTCCTGAAAAGAACGGGTCATCATTGTTTAAAAGCTTCAGGGACCCATGATATCTTAAAATATATTCTTGCAGTAAGACTCACCTTCATTATTTTCAGTCTTTCCTGCAGAAGGCATATGCTTCTCGGAAGCCACCTGGCTTGCCTCATCAGTGCGTGCTCCCGGGGATTTTTGATGACTGACATTTTCTTTCTCCTTGTCTGCTTTCTTTTTAGGAGTTTCCTGGTTGAGATTAGAAGTGGCACGATGCTTCACAGGAGAAGCTGGATATTGTTTGGCATTTTTAGGAGACTGAGGATAAGCCTTTGCAACTGTCCTGATGAGGGAAAACAAAAATCAAAATAGGCCATATGTTACACAGCTTGGAATCAAACTCCATCTTCACATGTATCGTTCCTCTTTCTTGTCTCTGGCTACACTGGAATATCAGCTGTTTTGCACAATATTGCATAGAACCACTAGATGCAAGCAATTAAAACCTGAAAAGCAGGAAACTGACATGCAAGTGCAAACGATGAGAGAAAATTCTAATTTAAGACGACTGATAATACTGTTCAAGTTGTACAGATATCAAGAGATCTGAAACCATGGACTATCTGAACAAGTTATTTTAGTAAGGGCCATTTCACAACAATTTTGTCAACATTACTGTATTCAACAGTCCTTCTCAACATTTAGAGCAAAGCTACGGCTGCTTTCTGTCTCTGGAAATTACAGTGGGTTGCAGTGTGCTGCTTTCATCTGGATACCGCCTTGTCAAACATGGTCTTTTTCTAACAGCATCTGATTTTCTAAAATAGTATCAAATATTATCTTTTAAGCAGATAAAGGTGGGTACCACAAAAAGGTACAGAACTGACCAAACCATTGCACAGTCAGCTTTAATCAGCACCAACACAACAGACTCAAGGCTCAGAACTCAGCTCCTGCCACCTTTGACGTGGCCGCACTCATGGTGGTGGCAATCAATGCACAGCAGCAACGCAGCCAACTGCTCCTTTGGCTTTCGCATCCTTTAGGTGAAATGATAACCTTGAAGTCCATTCTGGGAAGGATANTGTGTAACCTCATCTAGGTGTTCCTGCTCCGGCAGGGGGATTGGACTAGATGATCTTTTGAGGTCCCTTCCAATCCCTGACATTCTGTGATTCTGTAAAGATACTTGATATTCAGTTAAAATAGGTGCACATTAAAGAGAACAGATTACTAGGAAACCTCAAACTGCCCACAAATATAATTCATTATTTATGTAACACCAGTAAGTAGCACTAAATATTTGTAACATTAAGAAAGGCTGGGCTGTGTGACTAAGCAGTATGGAAGTAAAGAGATTACAATCTTAAATAATGATTTATGTGAGTCCATTAGAATAAATAATCCTACATTAAAGTGAACCATTACACAAGTAGTTTTAACCTTCCTTATGGATATGCAGTTACGATATAAATTATTATCCTTTAGCACTTTATAGAGGTTCATGTACTATAATGTGTTTTCTGGATGACACACTCACTCTGGCAGACCACAAACACAAAAATATGGACAATGGCTGAAAAGTAACAGACTGGGGTGGCAAGGTTTGTATGGATCTAACTATAGCATTGCATGGCCAGAGACTATTATAACCAGAACATCTGCATTATAGATCAGACAATAAAAATTAAATGTTCTTTCAGCTGCTCCTTCAGTTCAAGAATTCAGGAGAATAAAGGGTCGTTTTCCCCATATTATACTACATTTGAAAGAAGTTGAGTCACCAGCATACAGGGAGCTCATTCAGAGCTGCCCAGCTCATGGGGAGGAAAAGACTACAGAGTATTGCTCCACTCAGACTTCCTTACTCCCACTGAAGAGCCATCACAGACTCCAAAAGCCCTTGAGCTGGTGGAACAGCAGCACTCAACTAAATTTGAATTTCAGCTCAGGTATCCTCTGCCTGCAGGCCCAGGAGCTCCCTGTCAGCTCAGGTCCTTGCCTGAGCTAAGCTGTTGGTAAGCCTGTTCCTGCTGACCCTGACCTGATGTCCCTGGACCTGACTCAGTAAGGCTGTGGCTGACCCTGGTCACCATCACCAGACCTGCCCTGGTCACTTTTTTTTTTCCCCCTGTTTGATGGGGTCTTGTGGGTGAGGTCCCTGTCCTTGTCTGCCCTGCTGCCACCCACAGCTCCTGGCTCACCCTGCCTTGCAGGACAGCCTGCTCCTGCTGCTCCCTGGCAGGAACAGGCTTTGGAAGGTGTGGACAGGCAAGTCTGTTTCCAACTCTTGTGAAAGAGCAGTGGGAAATTGGCTGGTGTGGATCAAAACTGGTTTTAGCATTGTCTTTAGTTTTCTTTTTAGAGTATAGATGGATTCCCAGGTCCTCCTAGGCAGAGACTGAGGCTCTGCCTACATATGTAAATCTCATATGTGCCTCAAAATTACAGTCATTTCCAACTGCATTTCATAAAAATATAATGTGTAAATAAAAAGCAAACAACCTTTTTGTTATGCTTTTCTGCAGCACGGAGGATGCTTCTTGCTAATCAGACACTCTTCCAAAACACAGTCCCTTCTTGCTGTCTTTGTTTTACATTTCCAACTTTACCACACATTCCTTGCAATGCTTTTTATTTAACTTGTTGTGACAAGAAGAGCAAAACAGTCACATAACTAAGGCTGAATCATTTTCAGTATTAGGACAGAAATAATTGTTCTCTAAGAAAGACATGATAATCAAATTAAAGAGGCTGGTAGGAAGGAGTCTAGTTATGAGCTACGTATCTTGCACTGCATAGGAATTAGAGCAGACTGGCTGTACAAGTTACCTGTTGGGCCAGGAGCATGTGCTGAATGTATTAAGCAATGCATCTTTGAAATTTCAGACTTACAGAAATTTCTTCTTACAGCTCTTTGGCCAGAAGAACAAGAAACAAGTATGGCTTAGCTTCTTTTAAAGTAACTAAAAGGGAGAAGCATATAAAAAGACTGATTACTGCAAGGATGACAACAGTGCAGTGCAAGGAGTGAAAAGCTGAGAAAGCTCATCAGGAATAAGAATCTTTTTCAAAAGCTGACAATGCCCTGTGTTGATGTGGGGGCAGCAGCTTGCAAGAAGCCACTCTCATCTTGACCTCTACATGCACTGCAAGAACCTTGATCAGGTCTGGGGATCCACTGGTCCTTCAATTACAATGGCTCTTCCTTAACTAAAGGAGGGATAGCCCGTATTGCAGAAGAGTATCTCAGAAAGAGCACAAGAGGGGTTCTGAGCTAAGCAGAGAAAATAAAGTACATGTAGCACACGAAGCAGAAGTCACGTTTAGTTTTGCCTAAAAACTGCAAGGGAGAGAACAGCATGCTTCCTTGAAAAGCCAGGGAGGTACATGACAGGTCATTGGTTACAGCAGTTCAGAAGCTTGACTGTAAATCAGAAATCTGCAGCCGTGACAGAGCTGCATTAATTTTTTCCCTATATCCCTATTAATTCAACAAAAGCTCTGCTGAAACCACACCGAGGACCTGCACGTTCTCAAGCTTGCTTTCTGAGATTGCTCTGATCACAAGCTATTCCTGGGTTCTGACATTTTTGTTCTGCTATCTGTGATATTTTCTCAAAAGCAGTTTTCTTTCACTCTTGGTTTCGATCTTTTCTAGAGAGAGATAGATTTATTTCTCTTTTACATTTCTAAAAAACAGCATAGGTCTATAGAATAGTTATTTTGATAGCTGTACTATTACAGATGTTTTCAAAAATCTTGAACTGGCCCATTATCTAGCTAGCTGCTTAAGAATAAAAACCTCAAAATAGCCTCAATCCAACATCCTACCCATTGTTTTTACCTTTCCATGGCAAAACAAAGATCAAGAGTAGTAAATGTAGCACATGGCAAATAAAATCTAAAACTAGGTCACTGCAGGGCATAGAAGCTACTTGTGTGAGGAACTGACCACATGCAGACGCCTTTCTAATAGGTAATTAAAAAAAAATAAAATTCAAGTTTGGGATTTTTTGTACTATTCTAGGTTCATATTTCATCAGTGTTCTGTAATTTGATTGAGCATGTACATTTCTGACAGCAAAGTGTGTCCCAATGGCTGCAGCGGGATGTCACCCAAAAGAATCACTAAGTTATAGGTTCAATTAGTTAAACTGAGCAAAGGACAGTGACACAGGATCTGGAAAAGAACCAAGAACCACCACCCACCAGCAGCACTGCAGAACCTTTCTCTTGCCCCTTTCTCCTTCTCATATGAGGTAATGCTTTGGCAAAATAATTAACACAGAGGCTTGTCAGAATTTTCCACTTTTATTCACTGGCTTATACCATGGCTTATCTGAAGACACTGAAAACTAAATCCTACTTCCTTGATTCAGTCAGGTCTCATTGATTTAAAAGGGGCTATTTACCCAAAGACACATGAAGGACACAGGCTTTATAGCTTTGCTGATTCGTAAGATAGGACACTTACCTATTCTCTGAGGGATACTGCAAGAATAAACTGATTAATGTATAGATCTTTGAAGATGAAGCATCAAAAAAATTTACCAAAAAACCTGGTATTATTGATCTTGTGAAAGATCTGAAGAACAAGAGCACATTACACAATCACTATCCAATAGCAATTGTAAAAATAAAATACAATTTCCCAATTAGGCCAGCTTTCTAATCCATTAACTTTCATCTTTGTCAACGGATCCACACTGGATTCAAAGCAATAGATTTGGGTTTCTTTCTTGCATGAAGTTTCTCGATATATCTTTTTAAAAATATCTTCAAGCTTTGAATTTCTTCCTTGCTTTTAATTATTGCTCAACATATTTTTATTTTTTCTCCTTTTCAGGTTCATATTTGTTCACCCATTTTGCCTTGGATGTTATGTTTTGGGCTGAACTTTTTTGCTTTCTTAATTTGCACCTTCAAACACCGTATTTTATTTATGTAATTACTGCAAATCTGTTCTGCCATTGATCATTGACTCTCTTTAGGCTGAGGTTTTATGGTCTTGTTTCAGTTACTTTACCATGATAAAACCAGCTTTTTAATTAGTAAATAATGCAATAACATATAAAGGAGACAAGCAACTGTCACTCACAAACCAAGATGATAACTGTGAAGAACTAGTAACTAGAACAATACCAAGGAAAACCTGAATGTCAAGTCACATACTTTTAAGAAAGAAGAAGCTTACAGCTAATTATCAGTAAAGCACTAGATTCCTTCCTCAACAGCTTTCAAAGTTAAGGTACCAAGCAGGATCACTAACCACTAATGCTACACAATACATATTCTTATTTCTTCCAGGGTATTTTTTTGGCCATTTGGTGTGCTGGAAGGAGAAAGATTAAATTTGTAGAAGACTGTCAGGTGTGCAAGGAGAATGACTCTTCGTCTATGTATTTAGTCACATTAAAATTATATCTAAGTTCCAAAGTTAATTTTAAATGTAAAGATGAGATTATACAATCTAAAGGTAGGTTCCAAAAGCCTGACTGCCTAAATTTAAATCCACTGATCAGACAGCTCATTATCTGGCATTTGAGTTGCATGAAGAAATATGTATCTTTATATAAATAATACTGTCATCAGGACATCTTTTTAATTTTATTTTAAATTTCTGAAGGGACATTTTGACAGCACTGAAGCAGAGCCATCTTTCTGCAATCAGTAATAAGCACAGATTTAAACTCTATTTACTGTATCTCTCATAAGGTCAAGGAGGGTGTTCTAATTGGGCCATGTTAAGATTAAATGCTCAGTAATACATTTCTAGCAGTGGTCAGAATCAGATTCCCTTGAGGAAGAGTGGGAGGAAAAAAGAAAAAAAAAGAAACAAACAAACCCCCAAAAACTACTCTTGATGATCCTTATGGGTCCTTTCCATCTAGAGATTTTCTATGATTTTCGACTGCAGCCCAAAATCACAGAGAAAAACACCAGTGGGCTTCTTAATTTCTCCCTCCAGCATCTGCTTCTTTCTCTAAAAACAGTAGTTTATATTTCTTACAGGCATGACAACTTTTTAACATTTTACTGTAAAAAGCTTCTCATAATTTGCATCTCTGGGAAAAAAGTCTCCATCTTTGATTAAGCTTTTACGGAAATTAGTGCTACAAATTAAGACTGGGCACACTTCTTTTCAGGAAGCACTTTGTTTCACAAAAGCTTTTTCTTTTTCCCCCCAGCTGTCTCTATGATGAGCTATACCAACCTTTTCCATGTCTGCCCATCAAGAAGTGCTTCACTCTCAGTAATCCATTTCCCACCAATCACTTTGCTTAATTAAATGTATCTCTTGGTATGTCTTTTATAGTGGCTGAAGTGTAAAACGCATGCAGAACAGGGAATATCAACAACTAATGGAATAAAATACATTTCTATAGCTCAAACTTTTCTCTGCACATTTTTTGGAGTGTCACTAGACAATGATCTGCTCAAAATTGTAACAAAAAGCTGATTGTCATTAACATTTCACAGAATTCCATTCTTCACAAAATTTACATAGTTCGGAATCTGATGACACTATATAATATAATATTGCAAGTTTGAGAATTTGTGGCCCTATAATATGAACCAACAATTGCAATTTCCCAGTTGCATGCAAGGGGATGTCTAAAACAGAGAGTCAAATGGTTTCCTGTATTTTGTCTAACACCAGATTCACACATAGAATCATCCTCCATTAAAGGGCCGTGCACTCAGAGCTGAAACAGAGAAGGAACACCAGCTATTTTTTGAAGTGGAAGAAATTTTTCAGAAAGCGGATCATTAAGACTGGTTTAGAACATGGTCAGGTTCAGTTTGAAAACAAAATAAAATCATACAAAAGGAGATAATTTTCAAGACAGAAGTGGGACCCATGAAGAGTGTGGGGGGCATGAACAACAACAACAACAACAACAACAACAAAATAACCCTAAAAAAATACTGTAGACCATGACTACTTTAGCATACTTCTGCATTTGAGCCAGACTTAATATCCACTTCTAAGAAAGCTGGAGACACATTTGCTTAGAGTAGTTGGAAGCTCTGGTACACAGACTACAATTTTGAGTGATTGCAAAGGACAGCTAAGAAAAGCAACTCAATTGCTAGTAACCCCAGATGTGCTATAGGTCCACAACTCTGTGTTAAAAAACAAAAAAACCAAAATCCACAGCAAAAAGCAACAAACTCTACAGAGGTCTGCAAATAAGCAAATATTAAAACTGATGGTTTAGATGACACATAGTTAAGTATATGTACGGAACCAGATGGTCATGCCAGCAATAGGAAATGCATATTTTAAACACTGGAATTTCTAGTTAGTACTCATCTTCTGTGCATTTCTTCACATTAGGCAGCTTCTTCAAAACCAAACCAAACCAAAGTATGTTTAAAAAGAAATGTTAAATAAAATTTCACATGAATTATGAAATGCGCCATGATAGTTTCAAATGACTGAGAAAACGCAGAGAAGTGCCTCTACATTCTTACATGTACTATATCTGTTTATCTACATCTCTACTCCCTCTGTGTGTATGTATAACTAAAATTAACTAGATTTTATACAACATTTCAAAGGAAGTTCCTCAAGAATCTATGTCCCCTTTGTAGTTAAGGAGAAGCTCAGAGCATATTAGACCACTAATAAGAAAGGCATACTTAGGTGTTGCAGGTGATGCAGATCTTCTGGACATGGCAGCAGGAGAATCAGACCTTCTTAGAGGAGATCCCATACCAGATGATGAACCAGGTGTTGCTGGTCGCTTCTCTTTCTTTATCTTCTCAGTCTAGAAGCACAGTTCATTTCAGTTTCCATGATTAGAACCAACACATCAAAAATACATTTGATTGTTTTCTTAACAAGATGACATCTAAACAGATTTGTGTAACATGTATTTCAGATAAAAGTATTTTAAACACCAGCTCACAACTGAGGTGCAATAGGTTTATTCTACATAGACATGCCACCCCCCCACCCCCCACGTTGCACAGACATAGTATACAAGTTGCAGGTAAGTAACACCACAATCAGAGTCTCTCCAAGAGTTCCTGGGAGGGGTAGTGGCATTGGGTGAAGCTTTCAAAATCATCTATATGCTCCTGCAACCTTAGAGACAATCAATAGTGCACCCAGGCACCTTGTAGAAATGCCGCTGGATGTAACACAGTGAATCACACCTAAGACAGCCACTACACAAATCTTTAGTTCCCAGCTTTGGTCCTCTCACTTGCATCTAATTCAGATGGCATGAATCCCCCTACTATGAACTATTACAAGACACAGGACCTTATGTGAATTTTACAGCCCTGGCATAGATTCTTTTTTTCTTAAATATGCCTTACATTGTGCAGACTCAGTGAAGGTGAATAACTTGCCTTTGCTTTTCTGGAAACTACAGTGGATCAATAATGCATCTTTTAAGCAAATAGCATTTAAAATGTCCATAGAAGGAGTTAAGCAACTGGTATAAAATAGAGGCATTGTCAATACACTTGGCAAGCTTCCAAAATATGTGAAGCTTGCTAATTAACCAACAAGACTGTATAATCATACCCAGAGGAGAGATCCTATTTGTCATACTCATTCCCAGAAGCTATAGGCAAGTCCAGAAACACATACTTCACTGCTAGAAATCTGTTCCCTGAAAATAAAGGTGTTGCTCTTCTACATACCAGCACTCAACACTGATTCCCAGGAGGAGGAAGATACTAAAATGCTAGTAACGAGGAGCACAAAAGCAAGCAACAGAAGTGTACAAGGCTTAATTTTCTTTCTGCTGCTTCTTGCAACAGGGCTAGCACTTAGTTTTTATGAATGTAAAGGGAAAGAGAACAATCAGAAGCCGCGTCAGTTTAGCCAGAAGCGAAATCAAAACCACTGCAAACCCACCTGAGCAACTTCAGCAGCAGCCACCCCTTTCATGGCATCCAAAGTGGAGGGTGAAGTTGCCTTCTTTCTGTCGGTGCTTCGGGTGGGGGAAGGCTTGTAGGGAGATTTAAGAGGACTAGCTGGTGCTACACGAGGACAGATATGGAATACTAAAGAGTTATAGTACAATAGCAAGAGCAAAAGGGAGCACATAGAGAGGAAGTAAAGGAGAGGAGAAAACAGCATGCTTATGTTATAATATTCAAAGGTAGTTTTCGAGGGTTTTTTAAGTCTTTCAAAAGATCACATTATATACACGCGTTCAACATGGTCCCATGTTTACTAAAAAATGCCTCAATTGAAAGCAGCATTTTATAGAGCTTTAATTTTTTTTCTAATTATCTCAAAAATATCACACTCTTACTCATATACCTTTTGAATCACCTGACTCTGACTGTGACTCTTATCTCTTGAAAACTCCAGCTTCCTTTGCATATGATTAAAAGAGTAATCAAACAATTCTAGTTAGGTGACTTTAAAACACGTACTACAAAACAGGAAAGGTGACAGAAGCTTAAGGAATTATTATATTTTTTTAAAAGCCCAAACATGCAAAGGCTTCTAAATACCTTAATTGCTTTTCAAAAGAATATTTAATTTAAAATAAAATAAAATTTAAAAAACCCAAAACAACCACCCCAAACCTAAACTAAATACTGCTGTGGGTATTTCAGTTATTTGTTGCAGACATCAGTTTGAGTGCAACACACGCAGTAGAGCACACAGGGCAACTTTCTGGGTATTTCTTCTTTATTTGCAATATGAACAGGATTTTTTTTAATGGAAAATTTTATTCCTGGTTTTGTTCATATTACCTTCTAAGAGGAAACTTTTAACACACATATAGAACAATCAACAGAGTGTATGCTTTAAGACGACAGACAATAATTGTAACGATGTGACAGTGTATTTCCAATCTTATTCAAATGAAGTCAAGGAGGATATTGACTTTGAAAAAGCAGTAATTATGCTCAAGTGTGATGGAAATCAGATTTCCAATTTTTTTTTTTTATTGGGGGAAGTCCTATAAAATTTCTTATGGAGCCTTTTCGTATGCTTTTAAATTTAACTGGATCTGTGTGTTCTTTGATTGACTTTTCAGAAAGCTGGCATAAGTTCACTGAATATTAAGAGCAATGTTCAGAAACTTAAACATTGCTTAAGATAAATATTTTTACTTCAACTGTAAAAAAAAAGTAAATAAAAATTATGTGCTCAATAACAACTGTTTGCCTGAATAACTTGACTCTGAGTGACATTAATAATGCAGTGCCCCAGAGAAAGGATCTTAAATTGAGACTCTTCATTTCTAAGCTTACAGAAAATGCAGGAGCAGAGCAATTCTGACCCAAACACAATGACATGAGGAATAAGCTCCAGAAAAGGAAGAATCCTCTTCCCAGTTCAGGAAGCTACTTCTATGGGGTGAAGTAGATGACAAATGGGAGATCTCCCTCAACCCTTTTGCAGGCAATTACTGACAAAACTGTCAATGTCCCCTCTGATTGCTGATGCTGCAGCAGCCTGTGTGCTCCAGCCTGATTGCCTTGTGAGGAAATGACAAGAGGATGCTAGTTCAGAGCTGCTCCCAGGATCAGCACTCCTGTTTCAGCTCAGAGAAAAAGCAGTTGGCAGGCCAAACTGCACCCCTGTCAGACATGTCAGCGAGCTACTTTAAAGATCTTGAGATGAAGAGAGAGAGAAAGCAAGTAGTTTGCAAACAAAACGAGTGGGGAAGGACAAAGAAGTCCCTACTGATTTCTTCAATATCAAATACAACATGGAAAACAATGTCTGAAGGTGGCTCCAATAATTCGCCTCAACATTTTAAACAGAACATAGTGATCTAATTTCGAGTTGGCTTTTGTTCAGACTTTGCAGTAGGTGATCCCTGAGCGGTAAACTGGAAATTTTCTCATGGGCCAAGTGCTATATGTCAACATTTCTGCTTCCAACAGATGCTGCTTTTAATGCAGAAACAGGGAAAGTAATTTTAGAGCCATTTTAGAGCCAATATCATTGTCTCCATCCACATCAACAAAGAGGTAAATCACAAAGTAGGCTTACTTTGCAATTAGTTTTTAAATAGCTTTGTATTAAACACACAGATGCAGGACCTGAGCCTGTTTCAATTATGGTGCATGAAAATACTCATTATAAAGATGATTAGTCTTTTATTGTATAACTAGTTTTATCCAGAAAAAATGTTTCCTTTTGCAAACGGGCATTTGGGTGTGGGGTTTGGGTGGGGTTTTTATCCTGTTTTTTATAGAAGTCAAAACAGCTGTTAAAATTTGTCCTCGTTTCAGCAAACACTATGACCAGGTACAGCTTTGTAAGTAGAAAATTACTCTGTAAGTGAGGCACTTACCTAAGTATTAGCAGGACTAGAAACATTAGTTTTGTAGATGTTTGCAAAATAAGGGGTTTATTAGACTGCCATTCGCAGATAGGAACAGTAACTATTATCCCTAATTTTCAGTTTCTTAAAGTTCAGTAATTTCTGAATTTGACACCTTCCTATCAGTGTCTACTTTTTTCCCTTTAAGAATCATTTTATATGTGTATACACATACTAATATATATATTTATATAAAAATATAAGAATACAAATTCAGTCACACAGTTAAAGGCAAAAAAGAAATTTAACGGCAAAGAACTAGAAACCTGCTAAGAATAATTAAGGCTCAAGTGGTGCACTGGGACTTATGTTCTACATATTATTTAGGTACAAAATGGGATGATGTTAATGTATCAAAGCCTCTGAGAGGTGTCACACACTAGTCTAAAAAACTGTTTCTTAAATGAATATATTCAGTTTTCCATTAGCTTAGGTTAGAGTAATTTTGTTAATACCATTTTTGATTATTTTTAAACTATGTTATTTTTAAAAAGACTCTAAGAACAAGCGAGGCAATATGATGGGTTTTTTCCAAGCATTTAAATACACTGCTATCATGAACAACTTACTTCATTATTGATTTTGCACCATCAGGTAAATTGTCTTTTGGTTCATAGTACTACATTTCTTTCAGCAACTACTCAAACACAACCAAAAAACATACCTTAATGGTTTCAAAGTGAGTAATTCACATTTTTACCTTGATTATTGTACTGCTCAGAAAGCATTAAAGTACTTCTGCTTCTGGCTAAAGATGACTGTGTGGGAGTCAGCAGTCGAGAAACAATAAAGTTTTCCATTGGACTAAGATGCATGCGGTGAGCTGAAGGATGGGAGCAAATAAAATAAAATTTTAAATGCAAAGAAATATAACAATGTTACATTAAAATAACCAAAACAAAATGATGAAGTGATTAAATGAAACAAAAAAAACAAACCCAAAACTTAAAAGTGTTTTAAGACTGAAAATGTTTAAAGGTAATTTTCATTCCCTCCATAAAAAAGGTCTCTAGTTTCTCCATCATTTCAAATTATTTTCCCACCTGTACAATAAGTATAGTAAGGTTAAGACCGTGTTGTATTTTGTTCTTGCACAGAGGCATGTTCCATTCTGCAAAATGGTTGCTTTCATGACTCAGCATGAAAAACATTTGCCTTCTTTCCCAGTAGAAAAGATGAAACATTTGGTGTAACAGCTACTCACTAATGTGTGAACCATACCGGGACTGCATTTAAATTTTGCAGTCTCACTGCATTATGTAAGTCTTATTTATACAATATGCCTGCATTCCTTCCTACTCCACAAATACAAATGTCAACTACATAAGACAGATATTTATAGATGTTCCTATTACATGCACAGAGCCACCTATCATCACAACCTCAAAGCTTAGTTTTCACTAAGCAATTCAGAAATTAAAGTAAATTTACCTTCTTTTCTCATTCCAGAAAGAAGCCTTCACTATCACTGATTTCGGTCAATTTTTTTTCTCATTAGAGTTTAAAAAAAAGAGGAGAAGGAAAAAAAGACAAAAAACAAAACAAAAAAATCCAAAGAGTTTACAGTGGGATAATTCTGTAGTGTTTAGTGACCACTAATCCCAAAAGATGATCATCTTTTGCTGAGCCTCTCATGGATCAGAGTTTCAAATCAAATTAAAGGGCTCTACAACTCTGGTCACCAGATTGAAGTCTCCCAGGTGGCTCACTGGACATACTTCCGGCGCATGGTACATCCCACGTCTGTTATCAAGCCACATCTTTGGCTTGCTTGTTTTTCATTTGGCTAGAGGACCACAAGCTGTACAGATTTAGAAATTGCTGCAGTTGCAGCATGCACTTACAACCCCATTTACTGGAGTATCAAAAATTGAAAAAGAATCAGTAAAAAACCCCACAGTGTTTGTTGCTGGACTAGGATCACCTTTGGACGGGCTGCAGAACTGTTATTCAAAAGAACTCAAAATATTTGAGGGATTGTAAGTTAATACAATAATAGACATAAGCCAGTGACACAGCTACATGGACAAGAAGTAGTGCTTTAAGCAGAAGGAGAGTTTATGCTGGTAGGAGACCAGCACATTCACTTGCCTCTGTCGGGGGAATGTGTTATGGCCGCTGTGGAGGAGGAGAGGCGCTTACTGATTGGCGATTCCATTTGCTTTGGCAGATTCATTGTAGAAGCTGAAAGTTTGTCACATGCTGCAGAGAGACGCATCGAAGATATTTGTATTCACATCACAGTTTCCATAAACTCCCCAAATTAACCTCGCATTTGCACTCGTGGCCCTTGCCACTGGTCATAGCACTGAATAAGGCATGAGGTAAGCTCTTTCCAACTGCTGGAAAACCAGCATTTTATAAGACATGCTTTGGGATGCAACATTTCTGCTTGTGAATTTAACATTCCAGTCTTACAACAGCCTATCTTTTATACTGCCACAGGCAAATAATCATATATTGAGTCTGAAGGAGTGAAGCCATTCCGACAGAAGACATTCAATACCAGCACAAGCAGAAAGTTACCTAAAGAAAATGAACTGCACATGTGAAAACTCTGAACACCTCATCTCTCTTCCCCCTCCCCTCAACCTTCAACCTGGAAGAACTGGGGTAGAACTCAGATATTATTCTAATATGAAAATGAAATAACCAGCATTGGTTTGCAAAATGAGAACTCACTGTTTTAATGACTGCTCTCACACCAGCCATTTGGCTTTATCTTTTGGTGTTCAAGAATATTTTATAAATAAATAAGCAAGGAAGCAAGCTTTTTGATACTACCCCAAGTGCCTTCTTTTTTTCTTCTGAAATAGTGTTTAACAAAGTCTGTTTGAGCACAGTACCTGTTTCCTGATGTGCCATTTGTTCAACTGAATGACACAAAAATGTTATTCAAATATTACTACAGTGTACTAGTATAAGATAATCACTGTAAGATGCTTATAAGCTAAAAGCATAGATTTTGTCCCTTAAATATGAATTTTCTTTAAAAAAACCCAATCAGCTAGAGACACAGACATGGCCCTAATTCTACAGTCTCTAAGTTACTGCACTCCCTATTACATACATTGAAATGTTGCCTCACTGGGGTCTGCAAGATTTGCCTCCATCTATTACAGTAATTCTGTTTGCTTTTTTAAAAGCAGGTATAATGCCGATATGCTGCAAAACATCAGCTGCACATTCAAATCTCTTTGTACACAAACAACAATTAGTACAAAAATTTGAATTCATCTGCACCAAAATAATAGTTCTGTGAGACTGAGGGCAGAACAACATTTACGGTGCATTCTGCAGGAGTAATATCCAAGCCTAGCTCCTCCTCTGGGGGGAGAGAAGGAACCTAGTTCTTAAAAGCACAGGCTGTGTTACAAAGTGCCAATTACATTTGAAATCAAAATTAGAAATCCTGTATGCAATCCATTCTTAATTTTGGAGGACTCATCTACTCCACAGTCCTTTTATGGGAGTAATAATATAAAAAACCAAACATAACTGAACAATATAAAAGAAAACAAAACACAATTGCCTAAAAGTCAACAACTTGAGTCTGTTACAAACACCAGCTTGGCCAAAATCCACTTCAGGAGGCTGAAAATATAGCATGGCTCTTTATACCAAATTTTCTTGTTCTTAAAATACTGCAGCAAAAGGTCTCTAAGATGAAAAAAGATGACTGCTTTGACAATACGGTCTTTGTAACACATCTTTTCTTACTGTGCAACTGAAATTTTTTCCAACAGCACCTGCACCCGTGCATGTCCATTAGAACTGTCAAATATACACTAAATTATATTTACACGCACACACAGAAACACAGAGCACTTGCAGAATTAACAGAGATGAGAATCTGAGCGGCAGAAGTCTACAGTTAGTGAGAAAACCATGAAATGCCTCTACTGTGCTGGAATGTGAGGCATGCACTGCTCCACCATGGCAAAATTAAAAGGAAATTAAAAAGACATTTGGTCCACATCACTAAGGGTAATGCCGTAGAGCACTGGACTGAAATAATAAGAAAACAGTGGTTAGGAAGGACAAGATCAGTGGATGGATTACAGTGACTAGAACAGCTATAAACGAGACAGGATGGGACTGTGATTCTCTGAAATACCATTGAAGGAATCAGCAGGAGCAGTAGAGGTCACAGGGTCTGGAGGAAGGGTGTTGGCGGCTAAACCTAGAACAGGGGGTGGGGTATTTTCTGATTCACCTACACAACAGAGAAATCAGAGCAAGAAGAGGTGAAAGGAATTACTGAATAAATTGAAGGAGCTGAAATTAAGCATAAACTGCATCAAAGAAACTGGTTTCCTTCTTGAAGTATAAAAGACTTCTATTATCGCATATATTTAATTTCCTGCCTTTTTTGATGGCATACCATGAAAACTATGATATGAAACAGTTTTTCTTTTTAGTGTTAAGTATACTTACACACCGTTAAAAGAGAGTAACTGTTGTATTTCATCATCATCCAAACATGGATATTTTTCCCCATAACATCAGTTTATTCAAACCTGACCAAATTTAAGTAAGTTATATGATTTAAAATAGAAAACATGCATTCTTTTGAAATATAAAAGCAGTACATGACTGATTATGTAATAAAAAGAATTTGTTCTGAAGCCAAATCAAAAAGAGCAGCAATAAAAAGCGTGTAGGGAAAAAAACCAAACTATTTAAAACTGCACATGCTGCATAGTCTAGAAATTCTCATCGGGTTTTTAGAAGTACCAGACAAAAACAGATCATCTTTTGCAAGGCTCAGACAGCACTCATTCCTTTGGTGAATGTTAAATTTGATAACTGTGTGCATGGGAAGACAATGCGGGGGAAGAGAATATGGGAGAGAGAGCATAAATTTTAATTTTAGCATTTTGCATCCTCCAAACAGATTCTGGTTACTCTATTAAAAGGATCTGCATTCCTAAAGTTAGGAGTAACCTTTCTCCCCAGAAAGTATTACAGAGAGGAAGTCTAGCAAGCAATTACAAAGCATTTATTCATGCCCCAAGGCAGTAGCCCCTCCAGTACCACCCTAACTATAAAATCCTCACTATCTCCACAACCTCGTGCATTTTGCACTTGGAGATCTGCAATGCAGGCAGCCTGTTTCACTTACCATCTCTCCCTCCTGAGCCTGCAGCCAGTGCTCCTCCCCACGACCATCGCTTCTGCTTCTGTTCCAGCTGCTGGCTGCGTTCAAGGGACCGACGCATCATGGCTTCTAAACGTTCCTGGTTATATTGGTACAAAACCAGAAGCCAAATCTGAATCAGTTCTTTGGGGGCTTTTTTCTCCCTCCTGCTGAAACCATGCTAAAAAAAATACAGTTCCCCTGTTGCTCCACGCAAGATGATTTCAGGAGCTTGTTTGCAATAAAAGAAAAAGGACTGAATAAAGAAGGTATCAGCATGCTACCTACCTCCAGATAAGTGTATCCTTTGTCTGCAAGCCACTGAGGTCACTAAAGAGGCCTAAGTAAATAACACAGGTTGCATCACTGCCTAGCATCTGCTCCTGCTGGTGAGGCTGCTGCTGTGCTCTGGATTTAATTTGTATAAGAATAATGCTCGACAAGCATTAACTCCTTCTTGTCTATGCAGACCTCAGGATCTTTTTTTCATCCCTTTCTGAGCAGAGCTAAATTGCTGCAATGCCAGTGGCTCCTCCTAGCCACGCAGATAAATGATCACTTCAAACGCAAAGTAGGTTACTTTGCAGGATGCCCTATTTATTTATTTATTTTTACAAGAACTCCCTCCTTTCTTCCACGATGTTCTTTACAGTATAGGCATTTAAATGCTTCTGATATTTTCTTCTCTGCATATTTTTTCTAGTGCACATCCAGATCATGCTGTTCTGAGATTTTTTTTTTTTTTCTCTCCACCCCCACCTTCTTCTCCATGGCTTGATGAGTTGAGATTTTCAGAAGGGGAAGAACGAGATTTCTTTCCCTCCACATATCCTGCTCTTACAGCTACTTATTGTCACCTTATTCCTTCTCCATCACCCTCTTAACTCTCACTCAAAGACCTCCACTCAGTTTTGTTCCCACTTCCTCCTCCTGTTGTTGTAACAGTGATCTCTGCAACTTTTCTTTTCCCCCTTTCAAATAGATAAAACCTGGTTTTTCCCCAACCACCCTTCCATTACTTACCACCCTCTTCCTTTCCTCCTCCCCATGCTTTATTTGCATCTGTCAACCTCTTCACCCTCACATTTCAGCAGCCCAATCCCTACTTCAAAAAGATGAGTCTACTCTTGCTGCCTCCAACTCCTGCCCCAATGATTTTTAACCCTTTGATCCTGTTATTAATTCTGGTCCTATTACTACCTTTGCTATGTCCTTCTGGTCTAGTATGAAACTCTTGATTCTGCAGGCTTTTGTGATTGCATCATATCACCTTCAATTTTTGTAAATCTCCTGCACTGTCTCCAGTGATCTTTCGGTAGCTCAGATCAACTCCATGGCAAACCTCTCCTGCATCTCTTGGCCCAATTACTTTCTGTCACTGATATATGACTTTGGTCTAGGATTCCTATTCCCCTTCCCCGAGATATTTTACCACAAAATTTCAGTCTTTGTTCAAGCATGTCTCCTTCAGTCTCTGCACTGATGTTGTCTCTGACAGACCTCCTTCAGCAGATCAGACCCTCACATCAGTCACCTCCAGTAACTACCATGCCTGGAACTTTTATGCATGTACCTGTGAACTTTGTGTTATCTTCCTGGGACTCCGTCTATAGTCACCAGCTTTCCAGAATGCCCAATGCCCTCTCATCATCTTCTGCTTTCTACAATACCTTTGTCTCTTCCACGTCTTTGAAGAATCTCTTATACTACCATGACTTCCAGTAATTTATTTCTGACCTCATTTTCCAACCCTGCTACCAATTATCCATCAATTTCAACAGCAAGGCATTTTTGTCTTTAAGGTCTCTTAATTTTATTACAAATCACTCATACTATAAAGAATTCCATTACATTACCTTCTGTATGAAGAAGGAAAAAAATAATTTTCACATACTCTTTCTAGCATTCTCAACTCTCCTGTCCCTGCTACCCTTTGTCCAGGCGACCCACCCTGCTCTTACAATTTCTGCCGCCTTCTCCATGAAGACGATCTTTGGTCACATGTTTTCAGCTCTCACTTCAGTTTTGTCTTCCTTCCATGTCTTTAGCTCACAGTCTATCAGGTAACATCATGTAAGGACCACTGAAAACAGGCAGCTGCTTCCCCACCCTTCCTCCCCCCTCAGTCTAGGCAGTGCCACCAGTGTCTGGGCAGGCAGGGAAACACGGGCCCTGCCTCTTTCATTCTCCTTCATCTCCCTGCAGAGCAAACACACAAAGCACCATGAAGCCCAAGCGCTGCCTCTTCTGCCACAGCACAGAAAAGCCCCACATTTTGAATGCCCTGTCACTTGTCTGTACTTCGGATGTGAAAAGAAAGCAATCTTCAGTCTCTGGAAACCAAAGTCACTCTCCTTTGGTTTGCTACAGTCTTTCTTTCTTCTCTTACTATGTGGTGATGCAATTTTCACCTTTAAGATCTGTGTGTACTGGCTTTGCATTTCAAGTTCACACTTCTTGCTTTTAACTTCCCACCTCCCAGTATTAATTTAATTCTGTTTGAGTCCCTTTTCTGTATTTACTCTTTCCAAACCTCACCTCCTATTCCATCACCAGTTCTTCTCTAGTCTGCTTGTTTTCAGTACTTCTATTATGCATCTTGCCCAATATAGCTTTCTACCTACACTCTTTACAAAGGAAAACCACCCTCCTACTGCTCCCTCATTAAAGCATACACTTATACAGAATCTCTTTCCATACCTAATGAATATTGTTATACATTAATCAAATAAGATAAGATGAAAGCAGCCAAGTCTCAATTATCCAGGTGATTTATGTTTGAGGGGTTTTTTTAATGCTGCTTGGAGCAAGGACCAGCAATATTCTGTATTTTGCAAACCACAGAATACATTTATAACACCTACTACGTAAGGGCTGTTTTAAGAATAAAATGCATGATGAAACAGATTAGAGAAATTAAATGATTTTTCATACATATCTGAAAGCCCATGCTACCTACAATCTGAAGCTGGAATCTTCAATTACATGATGTGGAGAGGATCATTCATTTTCATTTGCAAAGAGCCTTTCATTAAAGCACTATTGAATGTAATTATTAAAACTCATGAAACCCTGCAGATATAGCTTAGATAAAGAACAATATGAAGGCTATTTTTCACAAAGAAATTGTAGTTATTTTAAAACATTTTAAGTTAGCTCAAAACTAAAAAGCCAAAGAAAACAATAAGACACATGGAAACATAAACAACTCATACACTAATAATTTGGTCTGTAATGAAAACTAAACAACAAGCATTCCTTCATCAGCAAACAATTCACCAAACCCTTTCTGTGTTATAGATTAAGTACCTTCTTAAAAACATATCAAACTATCCATGCGATCCTCATTTGAGAACTCTAACAGCTATGGAGGAAATAATCTCTCCACTACAGATCCAGTGAGCTTCCACAAAAAAAACCCCTAAAATGTAAATGCTTTGCATGTAGGTTAAATTAAGAATGGGTAAAACCATAAAAAGAGAGCCATCTACTGCTAGTATCTATGAAATACATGTTACTTTCCAAAACCCATACTTATTCATCCAGGTTTTCCTCAGACTAAGCAACAGAACAAATATTTGCACTGTCCGAATAAAAAAAACAACCAACCAACCAAAGCAAAGCCAAAAACCAATAGTGAGAATACAAGTAATTTGCCAGAAATACTTTCCTTTTCTCTATGTAAAGCATGACACAAATGTGAAAACCAGGGGGAAAATTCATTTTACAAGTATTATGACTTAAAATAATTTGTGCAAACGATTCTAAAACAACCTATCCTATTCCTACAATACAAACATCTAAAAGAGTCCAAAAACCCTCTTTCTCTTCATTTTATATATTCATCAGCACTGTATGTAAGTAGCTCACTGTTTTCTGATATTATCAGCTGGCTTCACCTTTTGAGTGGCTCTTCCACATAGAAAAATAACAGAGCTCTTTTTGTTACTATTTAAAGAACGCATTAAAAAGCAATACACTACTTTTAAATTTAACTTAATAGAATTCATTTATACCCTCAATCAATTACAATTATGGGTGTGCATTAAGTGTGTGTGCAAAGAACATAGGATAAAGGAAGGCTATATGTTAAGGCACATGGGGAGCTACAGCAGCAAGCAACAGCGGGGGGAGCAGAGGATGGTCAGTGTTGTAATGAGGACTAAACCCTTCTTCTCACGTCCACCACACAGCAAATTGAGAGACTGCTTGCATAGCAACCTCAAACAGTTTGCAGCAAAATTTTTGCATTACTCATGCAACTGAATTCCACTCAGTAATTATCAAAATATTTAGAAAGTAGGTATTATTTCCATAAAATTCCAAACATTAATTTTGAATTATAATATAGTATTTAACACTATAACATCTTGAGAGCTTTTCACTCTCTTGTGTTTAAGTGCATACTTTTAACAAATGCAACAAATACTCTATGTGCACCAAAACAATCTCTCGAATGCTGCAGGACATCCTTTTCCATTTAGCAGTTGTTAACATCAATCTTTCAAGTCTGAGTGCTGGATTAGATTTGATGCCGTCTACCAGTAGCAGTTCATTTAAAACTTAGTATATTGGTAGGATCAGTAGTAATTTTATCNCCTGACAACTCTATGATTCTATCTCCAAGTTACATGGAAGTTCAAGATAGGGAAAGGGAAAAAATTATTCTAACTGAACGAGGACTAGCTTTGCTTTTATTCAATCCCAAAGCCACTGGCTACTTACTGTTAAATGTAACTCTTTAATAGCTTCCATTGAACAACAACCAGGATTCTTTCCTCCAGGCTCACAAACGGCTTTTACTAAAGGAAGTAGGCAGCTTTAAAATTAATATGGAGGAAAGGGCAGTGCTACTGAAGACCTCTACAGATAAGATAAGAAAGGTGCAGCCAATGCAGACAGGATGTTTTACACGTGTTCATTCGGTTCCTGTCCTTTGGACACTCTTCTACCTCGCACTGGAACAAGCTCCAGCTGCCCCAGAGAAGATCTCTGTCTGAACACCTCCATTCCCATCAACACAGACTTTAAAAGCACCATTTCTTATCTGGCACTATAGAGGAGAAAAAGCAAGCAAAATAAATTGAACTTTAGCCACCTCCTCTTTGAGAAGCACTTTGCATGTGAAACAGCCAAGCAGAGGATGCTGTGATGTAGGAAGCCAACAAGCCCCACAGTTTATGAGCCATTTGTCTCTCTAAACTCTTACTGATGCTACGGCAATATTTTCTATAAAGATATTTATATAACCTGTTCCTATCANTGAGAGCTTTTCACTCTCTTGTGTTTAAGTGCATACTTTTAACAAATGCAACAAATACTCTATGTGCACCAAAACAATCTCTCGAATGCTGCAGGACATCCTTTTCCATTTAGCAGTTGTTAACATCAATCTTTCAAGTCTGAGTGCTGGATTAGATTTGATGCCGTCTACCAGTAGCAGTTCATTTAAAACTTAGTATATTGGTAGGATCAGTAGTAATTTTATCAATTTCCTTTAAAAAAAAAAATCTGATGGTTTTATTAAAAACAGATCTTTGACTAGATGGGTGTTACTGCTCTTATTCTAGCAGTATTCTTGACATGGCCTGTACAAGTGATGCTCATACTGTCTTATGGTATACAAAACCAGAAGAACATGGCTTCTACAGAGGCTTCCCAATACCCGGTGTACAGCTAGACGTTCATTTGCAACACTAGGAGCCCCTATTACAAGAAATATATGGATGTGCTGAAATGTGTCCAAAGAAGGGCCATGAGGATGATCAGAGGACTGGAGCACCTCTCCTATGAGGACAGACTGAGAGAGCTGGGGTTATTCAGTCTGGAGAAGAAAAGGCTCTGAGGAGACCTTATTGTGGCCTTCCAGGATCTGAAGGGGGCCACAAGAAA
>VYZX01009272.1:36503-72249 GCA_013401335.1 Brachypteracias leptosomus | reverse complement strand
CCAATGCAGACAGGATGTTTTACACGTGTTCATTCGGTTCCTGTCCTTTGGACACTCTTCTACCTCGCACTGGAACAAGCTCCAGCTGCCCCAGAGAAGATCTCTGTCTGAACACCTCCATTCCCATCAACACAGACTTTAAAAGCACCATTTCTTATCTGGCACTATAGAGGAGAAAAAGCAAGCAAAATAAATTGAACTTTAGCCACCTCCTCTTTGAGAAGCACTTTGCATGTGAAACAGCCAAGCAGAGGATGCTGTGATGTAGGAAGCCAACAAGCCCCACAGTTTATGAGCCATTTGTCTCTCTAAACTCTTACTGATGCTACGGCAATATTTTCTATAAAGATATTTATATAACCTGTTCCTATCACAAATATGTACTGCCTTCTGCCAGGAAAAAAGACCTAAGGAAGACACAAGGGACAACCAATAAAGCAGAGAGTATGGAAGAAAATATCTCTACTTGGCACTTCAGATACCTAATAAGCAGGTAAAACTGGTGCTCCAGTTCCCACCCAGTGTAAACCAGTGCTAAAAGAAATGCTGAGGACATACTGCAGTATACTGGCTCACTGGCCAGGGCACCCCCTGGTGCCCTGGGATCAAAGCTCTTCCAGTAAAGCAAGCCTCAAATGTCCAGCATGACTCACAAGCAGTAAGTAACTTAAAATGCCCAGGGAGCTTTAATTTCATCACCATCCTTATTCAGACCTCCACTGCTACTACACAAACAGGGTCTGAGGGGCTCATCGGAAGAGCTGGAGTGGAGGGAGGGATTTGGCAGATCTTTTAGCAGAATTCAAGTGGAATTCAAGAAGTGAGGGAGCGACAAGTAAACATAAAGGAAAGCCAGGAGGTGGTGGTGTCTTCCTTTTCCCAACATCCTTCTTCCCTCATCCTCCCCCATTCTACAGATTATTCACCTATGGATCCTCCCCTCTTTCAGAGGCTCATGGATTTTTTGTCCCACCAGATCTAATCCATCCCCAAACAAGCATCTTCTCCTGTCCACCTGCCCATGTAGCCTTCTGTCAGGCTCCTCAACCTGGGGGAGAGAGAAAAGGGAAAGGAGCCAGGCCTGGGCCTGCCTTGACTCCCGAAAGGTTTTGGATAGTTTAAGCCTGAAGGACCAGTTCAGTGAGCAGAGCTAAGAGTGGTATTCATATAATGACCAAACACCTGCAGGCAGCAAGCCCTTCTCCACCACTTACAAAAGTCTTCCATCACATGTAAGGGGTGTTGGGGAACTGTGGGAGAAACATCACTTTGTGCTCAGTCTCTTTTTATGTCCATCTCTGGGCAAGTGCAGGAGGCCATTACAGGAGACAGGGTCCCCACTGAACAGACCACTGGGTTTGACCTGACACAGCCTCTCTTATGTCTGACAACCCTGCTCTGACTTCTCTAGCCCAGGCAAGCCATACAGGAAGGAAAAGCAGGCAGCTGCTCACCCTTCTCACACCTCTCCTCCCTCCTGCCCACCTCTGGCGCAAATTTTGAGGCTAGGGCTTTGGAAGTTCTTCTATTAACCACTTTACCTTAGAATCCCCATAAAGAGGATCAATTTTGCTTAGCTACAAAAGATTATCACAGCAGGAAATACTGGGGAAGGAACACATCAGTTACCACAGAAGGAGAGAGCTCTCCTATCCTTTGTTTCTGGTTTTGCCATTTTTCTTACCAAAATTTGAAACAAACCCATGACAAAATAATTTTAAATGAATTCTTGGCTATTATGCAGAAGCCACAATCACTATGTTACAGCTTAAAGAGGCACAGCAGGATATAATCCTCTCTTCAGGTTAAAGTAAAAAATCAAACAACAAAAAAATTTCAACGGACAGCAGTATGTTATTCTGATCCCATGCGGAAGCGTTTTACCTCTTTTACAAAGGATATTTTTATCAAAAAATGTAGGGCAGAATAACAGAAAGGTTAGTAACTGCAGATTTCTAGAGCCTTTTTATCTAGGAACTAGGGAAATATTATCTTTTAGGTTTGTGGGTTTTTTAACCCCTGCCTCCTTTTCAAAAAATCACTAATTCTTTATCAGTTACAGTAGCAGTGCTTGTGTTTTCTACAGAATGTCATGCACACAGAGAGACATAACATGCTGCATTCAGAGATCTGCATCAGAAACTGGACTCACTGGAGCAAAAGAGAACCTTAAATTATCTCAGCAGGGAGAGTAGAAGAGAGGAAGGGTTTGAAGATGCTTTGAAAAATATTAATTTTGTTCTGTGCTAGAATTTTAAACCAGTCTAGATTCTTCAGCACTTTAAGTAAGAATTTCTGATTTTATGTTACTCAGGAAAAACAAAGTCTTTTCATGAGCACTAGTTCAGTTTCATGGACAGTAAACAAAACAGTAAGAAAAAGCTTGCCATTTTATGAAAACACTCATATTTAAAAGCTACCTTCTGGAAAGCTGATGCTTTATCATCTGACAGTCAGAATCTCAGATATGTGAGCACAAGTAGATGACTTTCTGTGAGATCAAACAAAAATCAAGAGACAGAAAAGCTTTGGAAAATGTTTTTGATGTACAAGCAGTAGTAGAGTGTATATACAGCTGCGGTGATGTGCAGTTGCAGTTCATGAAGTAATGCCCACATGTCTCTAGGCCAAAAAAGAAATCGCCTTTTAATGCATGTCAACATTCAGCCGTGTTTGATGCTACCATACAGAGGGCGTTGCTCTACCATACATCTCCCAGTGGACCTTACCTCCTCCTCTTTAAGCTTTTGTCTCCGTTTTTCTTCAACAGCTGCTCTCTTCTGCTCTTCTCTCTGCCTCTGCTCCTCCAGTCTTCTCCATCGCTCCTCCATTTGCTTTTCATATTGAAGTTTTGCTCTTCTCTCCTTCTCCAGTATCTGCTGTTCCCTAGCAGCTTAGATGAATAAAAAGGAGCATTTCACTTGATGCAAATTTTCTCCTGCTTTAGAATTATTTGATAAGATCACACAGTAGAGTAAAACAACAAACACAAGTACATAGGGTTTTAGTCCACTAAGATAAAAAATATAGTGCACAAAGTGCTGGAATGATTAGTAAATCTAAGTGATTTGCTAAATAAATAAATAAATAGGAAAGCCCTTTATATATGAGGTGATAGTTTGTGTCCCTTACCTATGTAAAAACAGTGTACAGAATAGTTAACAACTCCTTTTTGCTTATGTTTCAGATTCCTCTGTAGCTTAAAGACAAATTCTTTTTTCAGACATAACAAGCCTTCCCAGTAGGTTTTAAAGTGAATCAGTTAAACATGTTGAAGCAAAAGCCCTTGGAATTTCTTTAAAGCTGTGCTTCTCATTATGGGTTTGTCTTCAAAATAAATACATGAAAACAACATATGCTAAATTTTCTATGAAGCTTTAAAATGACACCATTCAGTTCATCATTTGGTGCTACATTGTTATGTACTTGTGACTCTTTGCATGAAAAAAGTTACTTCTGTTACTGAGGGTTTGCCCAGTTTATTCCAACTGGAGTCATCATCTTCTTCTTGATATATTAGCTTGTTGTTATGGAAAATCAGACTGCAACATTATGTACAGGACTGTTGCTTCAGGTTTACACAGGAGAACAAGTAGCAGAAGTTAACGTGATGAATCACGAGGAAAAATCCACTTCTCATGCAAGTGTATTCCACAAAACGGCAGGAAAGAGGAGTTCAAGTAAGCATGCCTACATACATGCAAGCCTGAAATGTCACATACCAACAAACATACAGCCGATATCAAAGAAGGAATACTCTCACAGTTGCCAGGCTAAGAACTTGAAAGTTAGGGAAAGCCAGAATTAACACTCTTTATACAAGAGCTAGTCCTTCATCCTGCTCGCCTATTCAGACTCAGTCTGCTTATTCAGTTCCTCTCTCCTTATACAGCAATTTTTCAACTTCTCACTCCCTCTCTCCATATGTTCACATTAGTCCTAGACATCTCAATTCCCTCTTCTTAGATCAGCCTTTTCGCATCAGCTCCAGCCCCCAGGCTCTTTAACCACAGCCTTGACTTTCAGTCCCTCTTAGCCTCACTTCAAGCCCTCTGGTTTAAAGATGAGTCTCTTCAACACCAGGTTCTTTTCCAACAGTTGCATTTCTTTCCCTTGAATACTGGACCCTCCTAAAATACTTTTTCCTCACAGCCAATCTGCTTTACAGAATAACTTCTACCTTATTCTTGTTAGAAATACAGATGATGTTGTCTTCCCCTTTTGCCTTCAGTATTCTCCCACCCAAGGGTAGGGCAGTATGAGGGGGGTGTTGGTGCTGCAGGTGAGCCTGGACTTGTATACATGAAGAAACAGACTTGTCAACAGATGAAGAGTTACCTCAGACAGTGGAATACAAGTGACCAGTTGCTAATTGTTAATAACTACTAGCCACATCAGGTAGAGGAGGTGAAAACAGCATGCTGTGGTTGATTAAAACCACAAAAATAAAGTGAGGTTTCCAGAGACTATGCTAAGATTACTTTCTGAGTAAGTAGGTGAAACCTAGGACTGATTCTGGACTGAGAAGCAAACCATTCTGTCAAGATGGACATACAATTTTTATTCCTTAATTTAGGGATACTAAACCACTGACTAATGAGTTTTGACTTTGGTAAAAAGGTTATTCCATATTGCTGTGAAGTACCTGCTGGCTACATAAAGATCTGTCTGGGGAACTCGTTGCCTTTTTCCAAACTTCTAAAAGAAATTTGCCACAGACCAACTGTGGCCAAAATTCAGAGCTCCCCATTCTAGAAATGGTCTTAACTCTAAAAAAATATATATGTTTTTAGAAGGCACATATGATTCTGGAGACAAGAACTGTAGCCAACACCTTCCAAATCCCCTGGGCCAACCACTTCCAGATTCTCCAGCTTTCAGTTTCCCTCTCATCTCCTCTTCTGCTTTTTATTCCAAGTGCTTTCCAATCTACTCATCATGTCACTTTCTTGGGAACCAGCAGAGAAAGGATAACCAAGAGGACAGAAGAGATAGCCTGGACTGAGTATACTTGGAAGACATGTAAGCTACAACTCAAACTTGTGCATGCCCTGTATAGACAGAACCTCTGGGGCTATTAAGTACTAAACACCAGCAGATTTTCACAGGAACTACCAAAAGATATCTTGCCTACCAAGCTCATAGTACTAAAAAATGCCAAATCACTGGTATCAAGTCTCAGGTTTTGTCAAGAAATGATCAACAATTTGTTTATTCATTTATTGCAAGAAAAGTAGTATTTTCCTACTATTATTTTCACAGGTGTCCATACTGTTCTAGTTGGCACCTCCTCAAAATATATGCCTAGCTTAAATTGTACAAAATCATAAAACACTGACAGATTCCTTCTGATAGGTATTGTCATGTAATCTGAAGGAACACTGCTACTGACCTTTCTTGTCATCGCAGTGAGAAAAAGTGACATTAATTGTTCAACATTTTATACATATAAAGTCCAAAACAATATTGAACGGTTAATTTCATATACATATATATATATATGAAGTTAACTGTGTATATGGACACTTCCCCTCTGCCTGTCTCTCTCTCTTCCGCCCCCATCCCCTCTGTATATGTATATATTGCAATTCCCTCAACGTTTCCCTGAAGGTATTAGACGATTAAAATCAACTATTTTAAAAACTCTGAAATCAATGCTTATGTTATTCAGGAAATGAATAATTTGCCTCATTCTTTTAAAAGATTAAGCATTTTAAAACTTACAGAAAAGTATCTGCTTTATGCTGTACTTAACAACTCCATGATATCTTTTAATATAGCTAAAACTCAATACATTAAAATTACTGTTCCACTAAATTAGCCTGAGTATTACTCAAGGCTTATTATTTTTACAAATCAGAATCCTAACAGTCAATATCTTGCACATAAACCAATATTCAAGAGTACACAGAGTGTCAAATTGTAACTATAGAATATTAAATATTCAAATGGAAATCAAAGAAACCAAATTAATGTATTTTTTATAATTTAATTTTAAAGTAATAATATAAGTGGTAAAGTCTAGGAACAAACAAGCACAATGTTTAAAATTCAAATCAGAAAAAATGTCATATTAGCGATTTAAGCCTATTAACATGTATACATAAATAATACATACACCTCCTGCCATCTTACCAAGGTATTTCTCTCTTTCTTCTCTTCTCTCTTTTGCCAGTCTTTGTCTTTCATCAGTTTTTAGAAATCCATCAATGCCTGAAGTGAGAGAGAAGAAAAAAGTGTTAGTAAAACTAAAGAAGCATCTGGAAGAACTAAAAAAATCCACCAAAGATAAATCATATACAAAAGCGATTTTGCATTTGTTCGTGGGCATGTTAACAAGCTGGTATTTGGACACATCTTGAGCACAGTCTCCTACCTACTGCTGAACTCCAAGCACAGTTCCTCAGTGTAAATGCCTGACTCTTCTCAGAGCAAACAAGCATGCTGTTAGTGCTTGTTTTAAAACTTAAAATTTTTGCAGGAAAACCCACAAGGATGCAATTAACATGTATTCATCTTTGTTAATAACCTCATTTTGAAGTTTTTTGCTAAAACCAAAAAAGTAGTTCAAGAAAGCAGTAAAAGCAGTATGGAGATCTCTTGCAGTCTGGTGCTACGTGGAGTCCCAGCCTTCCTATTTATGTCTTAACACAGCCCCACAGCTCCCTTGCCCACAGGAAACCACAAGCACCAGCTCATGTTGACACCCAGCAATTAGCTCTGGATGAAGCTATGGAGACAGTACTCCTCCTGCCCTCTTTTCCAGCTAGGAAACACTTTGTTTCCTCCTTGAGTTGGGATCTAAAAGCAGGTTACTTGTTTGAGAGGAGGTTGCCTAAGGATGTTTTGTACCTGGATCCAGACACCCCAGTTCTTTGCACAGCATGAGCCACTGAAAAGCCCAGTTTAAGGCGGCAGGCGAGCAGAGTGTGATACATGAGGTGCCTCAGGGTCGCCTGCCTTCGCGCCCTGGAATGAGCAGCTAGATGGACCTTAGATGGACCTTCTGCAAAACCACAAATAAGTTCACCAGATAGAAGATGGTATCCTCTTAAAACAGCTGACAGGGCCTCCAGTGTCCTCCTTTCTCTCTTTGTTTTCAGGATCTCCTGGGGTCTTAGCAGGGCTGCAGTATGAACAGGCACAGCGCCTCACAGCACAGTTTACATCCTTTTCAATCATTATTTGGGTTCCCTACTGAGTTACTGAATTATAATTAAGTCCCCTTCCCTTTTGCTCTAAGAACTGTGGTTAATTTTATAAGATAAATACGAATGGAAAAAAGTTACTTAGGCTGTAACCCCAACTCTCTTCCTGAAAAGCCATACTTGCAGGCTCCTCTCCAAGGGCATCCTCTCTGCGGGAGCCAAGATTCTGCACAGCAAGTGCCTTTCTGTAAAATGCACAATTCTGTGGAAAGGCTGAAAACCAGCCTTGGTGGTCCCTTGTGACTGGTGAAAAACACAGGTCTCAGCTGTCCACCATTAGAATAACAGCTTGCTTTTTCCCCAAGCAGTACCTTCAAAGACCATCTGTAATCCTCCTTTGCACACACAGACGACAACCACCTGATGGCAGCCAGGCCTCTGGAAAATTGTGATTATAGTTCCCAGCTGGTTAATTACAACCAGAATTTGTGGGTCAAATTTGTATCTATTTATTACCAAAGACTCATCCTACTTCCATATTAGTCCGTTTTTAGTTCGCTTAGCTGCCATTTATTGTCAGATTTGACAAGCAGGGAGGAGAAGAGGCAGCTCAGTAAAGCAACCATGGCAAAGGTTTGCAACTACTTCGAAGGGGGCTGCAATAAGTAGCCAAGAAGAGGAATCCTGTTGCCAGCATAGTTAAATTACAGCTCCACTAGAAAGTTTTTCAGTGATGTGAAAGTCAAAACAGCATGAAACCTACAATTTAGCCTAGAAGCAGCAAAGGAGTAGAAATCAAGACTGAATCAAGAGCCCAAAGAGGGAAGACCAGGCTTGGGAGCAAGCAGACGCTGGAGCAAGGGAAAGAGGCAAGTAGAAACAGGAGCTAAGGACTTCTGCAGCAAGGAACATAACTCTGACGGAGAGGTGGAACCTGATGTATGGAAACCAGGATGGGCATAAGATGGAGGGATGGGGGAGAGGAACAGAATGACAATTCATGCCCATGGACTATGTTCACAAAATGTTGCACTGACTTTCCTGCTTTCAGCAACTACTATGAAACCCACTGGTAAAAATACGTCCCATTATGCTTGTCAATAAAACTACAGCAAACTAATCTCCACCTTGATTGTTTCACAAATGCAACTGTCAGGAGTGGATCTAAAAGCTCTGGCATTGCTATCCAAAGTTGATGCACAGTTTTTCAGGTTGGCTCTGTCAAGAGTTCATATGTTTCAACCCCACTTAGGTAACATTAAAAGAAGATCAAGGCTGTAATGCCAGATACGTAAGAAATGAGGATGTATCAGAACTGAAGTGGTCTGGGCAGTCCTTATTTTGCCTCCTTTTATACATAAATTATGCAATTTTTTCTCTTGACTCCTTTCGCTTATTCAGTCCATAGGACGAACCTCCTCAAGAGGTGAACCAGGAACAAAGAGATTAGGGCTTCTTGCTTCACTTCTTTCTGAAACTAGAAAGTGGACAGAACTACAATCTGAAGTCTTTCTTGGAAAACAGCACTCCAGGCTTGGCTGTGTCACAGGTGAAACAAGAAGTGCATGGAATTGCTGCTCATTACATGTGCAAAAAACTACGTGGAGGAAAACAGTACGCAATCTAATAAGTACAGGCATCAAATGCACACGTATGCAGCAAGGGTAAGCATTAAAATGGCATCAGCATCCTCAATACTAGCGCTTAACTCAAGTGCTACACTTAATCAGCATGCCTGCCAAAAATCAGAAATTTGCTTGCCTTCAGAAAGTAAATATAGCTTTGAAGGGCAGAAAGACTATTCCCTGGGTAATAACTTGTAATTTGAGAAATTTTTTTTTAAGGCCAAAATTAGTGTATTTACTACACATCTTTATATAATATACACTATAAAGAAAATGGACACAGCAGCTACCTGTGGCGAGAAATCTGATTAATGACAGGAATTCAAATTCCATTTGGTAAAGCAGACTGCAAACAGCAAGTGAACACAGACAACTCTCACCATGAAAATAACGTAACTCTATCACTGCTTCACATGCCAAACTGCCAGCAGAGGGCAGAAGAAGGTCTGAATGAAAACGAAAAGCCCACAGCAAAAAAGCTTTCACTGTGGTAAGTGACCTCAGGTTAATAGCCTGTATAGTCAGCTTTATCCTGAGCCTTCCTCTTATTTACAGCTAAGCCTCTGATCCCTCAGAAAGGCATCTAAGCAGCAAACAACACGTGTGAGTCAGGATGTAAATGCAGCCTGGTTGTGCCTTCTGCCAACCAGGGCAAGGAATACAGAGGGACATGGGCAGAAAATTCTCTAATAACCACTTACTCCCAGACTTACAGAAGAATAAGGAAACTGCCCAAGTGACAGCATTAAAGATTTTCCCTTAAGGAAGCATGCACACAGACACAAATTGCTGCTGCTTCTACTCCATCTCCCAGCCCTCCCCAAAAGCCTCTTTTCCAAAGAGTCCCCATTCTCAAAGGCACATGCCTAACCACTGGGATAATTTCTTGAGACTGTGCCTCTTTTTTGACTGGAAAGGGCTAGCTGCTCCTCTGGGACTCTGTTATAACAACCATTTCTAAAGAAAAACCTAACTCAAAGTCAGTTAAAATAGCAGCAGCAGTCCTACAGCAGTAGTACTCCAGACAATGCTGCAGGACTCTTTAAATACTTGAATGTTACTTTGAAAAAAGTACTCACAGAATTAAAAAATGACATGTTAATTCCTGTTCCTGATGGGCAAGGTAAATCTAGTCAGATTGATGAAACAGTGCCAAAACACATCCACACACACTCTGCTCCACATACCGCTGTGTAAGCCTCTTGGTGCTTGCTCAGGACAGGGAGGAAGGTTGTCCAGTCCTGATGAGACACAAGGCAAGCTCTGTCTTTTGAAATCTGTATCCTGTTTCTGGTTGAGAAAACAAGTACTTGAGCAGGACAATCTGGTTACTGGAAGCTGAAGTACATTTCAGAAGGGTCAACTGGCTGCTTGGACACCTCCTCTCCTGAAATTTGCACCTGAGTAACTGCCAGTTGGTAGGGCCACATTAATTACTTTTTTTTTTTTTTTCTACTTTGCTGTTGAACCCACATACACTTCTGTCTTCTGTAATACTCCACAGTATTTGGTTTCACAATGTATTTATAAATAGCAGATATTGAAGCTCTTGACAGAGGGCACCCCAACACAGAAGGAAAGCCAGCTGGGGATCTGAGACCAGCTCTACAGAAACTGTTCAACATACCTAGACCTTTAGCTGTCCTACATGATGGCTACTCATTTAGACCATGTGACATTCAACACATTTAGACCTTCGACCATTCTACTTAACACCATCCAACATTTTTAGACCTTTGCCACAGTGTATGTCATCTACACCTCTCTGGGTACTACTGAATAAAGAAATGTTATGTTCAAGTTTTCAGTTACTGACTATACTCTGAGGGGAAAAATCATAAAAAAACCCCACATGTGACTGTACCCGTATTACACTTTCTACTGGCAAAAGGCACTTTGTCTAAATTTTAATTATGGTATATTGCTGAGAGGCTTCCAGGCAGAGTCAACATGCAAGGGTTTTGCAGGTATGTTCAGTAAGATTTAGTGGATTGTCCTCTTTTTTCATAATTGTCTTTTCTGTAATTAAAGAACAGCTGTTTATTGTACTGCACTCCAAAATCTAAACACAGAGAATCAGAATTTTTCCAGTTTCAGCTACTTAATTTTATTTCTATGTTTGCCAGAAAAAAAGGGACATTTTCCATTATGTCTAATTAAAACACCAGGATGTCCATCTGTCTAAACAGGGTCTTGGGTTTGTTGTCATTTGTTCGGGTTTTGTGCAGGGGTTGAGAGGGTTTTGGGAGAGTTAGCAATTGGGGGTTTTGCTTTGGGGTTTTTTTGTTCATTTGGGTTTTTCCCCCCCTATAACTTGCTTTAATTTTTTTTTTCCCCAGTAAAAGTAGAAATTCTCAGTGTAAAAGACAGGTAATCAAAATTTGAAGATGCACTTAAGATGTAGGAAATACCAGTTTTAAAACTGGTATGTTCACAACTTTAATTATTAGAAAAAGGCTCAAGAATATTAACAAAAAATAACAACATAGCCCATTTCCCCTTCATATTTCTAACTACAATAGATTTATAGTAAGGAGTGGAACAAGGGAAGAGCATAATCCAAAAAAAATTCATGCATTCATGACACTTGATAATGGATTTGTCCTACACACATACTGCATCCAAGAAAAGCCATCCTCCTGAAACCTGCTCCCTGAGCTTGTAAATAATCTTAAAATTCTGTGCAGGGAGGTAGGGTGGGGTGAAATCAAAACAGCAACTTTCTGGAAGGAACGACTATATATTCTGGAATGGATTAAGAAAGGAATTAACAAAAACAAATATTGCTTCTAACTCATAATGAACACTTTGAAAGTAAATGTATGTAGAGTTCGCCAAGGAATAATTGCTGGCACTAGTTGGAAATTCTATACTAAAACAACAAGCAAACTCCCAAACCCCAAAGCTATAAACATTAGAAATGAAATAAGCTTTTTTTTTCCCCCACTATGGAATTTTTTTCTTCTTTCATTCACTCACTGGTTATCTTCCAAATGAGCAACTATCCCAACACGTATTTGGGATTTATGCTTTCACTAACTTGCACAGACTAGTTTCACTGACTTCAGCTGTTAAAACAGAAAAGATGGAAATATCTTGTCAGGATCAGAAAGCCCTTGCATGCCCCACCCAAGTCTGAAAAGAGGTCCTATCACTCATGTACTATCATAACAAATGAAAAATCCATTTGTTGGAAGCAGAGTATCTGTGAACGCTGCTTGCCTAGTTCGCCTTATAACCTTTGTGAGATAAAGTCTCACTGTAAGACAGCAAGCCTCAAATCATAGTTATTTTGTCGAAATTAAATTTAAGGGAAATGTTTTAGGAACATACACATTTGTTTCTCCATCTCAGTGAATTCAACCTGAACAATCTCATTTTGGGAACATACACATCAAAATGAAAGAAACTCAGCTTCCTTACAGCAGCTTTTGTCACCAAAACAAACTAGAAATAAAATCTTGCTTTTATAGCGTAATCTAGCACACTTCAATTCCTCATTAAGAGTGTTTCTAGATTTGCAACACATATTTATGCATCAACATCTGCTGATGTTACGTATTTATTATTAGGCATTAGATAACCGGAGCTCAGTGAAAACTAGCATTTCACTGAGAGATTCAGCTATTTTTAGTATCAGTAAATGAGATGGAAATTGTAAGTATCCATTTCTCCCACCTCCAGCTAGCTTGTAATCCCCAAATGCGCATTAAAACCCACTTCCCATTCAAGTTAATTGGCTTTGCTGGTGTGTGGCACTGAATAGTGATCTTACACTTTTGTGGTTTTACAATTTTCACTGCTGTGCTGCACTTCCAACTGGTAGCTGAAGTGCGTGAAGACATCTAAAGGAAAGGGAGAGCACAGAACTGCTTTTCCAGATCTAGGTAGCAAGAGCTTTTGTGGAAGTCTTTACAGCCAATGCAGTCTTGTACAGCCCCCACGTGGGCAAGGAGATGACCTACAGCTGAGGTGCACCACTCCGCTTATTCTCTGTTGACGTCAATGAACACTTGCCCAAACGAACACTTGCTCTAACCTTCACAACAGCAACACCCTACCCTGTAATTTAAAACCAAAGGGTTTATCTGAACCAAACAGACAGCTTACCTGATGCGAGCACTCGGAAAGTTATAGTGTGCTGGGCACAGCTCCTGTCTCCATGCTCAGGCTCTCCAGTGCAGCTGGCCTTGTGACCTGAATAAACTCCCCACAGCAGCAGGCAGTCGCGCTGCCTCCACCCCAGGCCCGACTTCCCTGCACCCCACCCTGCCAGCAGCCTGGACCCCTTGTTACAACTCTGCTTCAAGATGAAGAGGAAAGTTGGGATGATTTTCCCACCGTGGCACTAGCCTGCAGCACATGTCAAGCTGCCAAGCTTAAGGCACTGAAGCGCACTGCTGAAGTTCATTATTCTGCTGTCAGAGCTCCTTTTATCCAGGAAGAAACATTTACAGCATCAATACAGAGCAGCTGCAAATCTCTAATTTCAGGTAACTCTGAGTTCAAAGGACAGCATTTTGGGGAAGCCCCGGCAGTCTCTGTACACCCTGCCTTCCTCTGTGGCCTCTGCCTGCACAGGGCCATGGGTCTTCACAGGAAAGCAACTGCTTGCAGATGGTCCAAGAGATTAAAAAAAGCCTTATAATCAAACTCTTAAGTCGTCTCTATGTCCCAAGTATCCATGCAAAGGCATGGCAGAGCAAAACTATAGCTTGCTTCTAAACAAGCATCAGCCAGAAAGCGTTCTTCTGGAGCCTTGAGTAAAAATGACACAGATTTGTCATTATATTCTTGTGAATTGTCATTAAAAAAAAATTAAGGATAATCACTGAAGAAATGATAAAACAAAAGTTACTATCTACAAATAAAAGGGGTCACACTGGGGAGACAGAGGCCTGGTGAGTGAGTATTTCAGAGGTGGCAATTTGTACAGTGCAGCACTGACCTGAAACGATCCACTGCACAGGTATGTACAGGGGGGGCTCCACAGAGTCCTTTTACTAACTTTTTTTCGTTTCAAGTCTAGTCTAATAGAAACTGCAACAGAGATGCCTGTGTTTGGAATTTGCTCCAAGTTGTAGAAAAGATTTAGAGAATCAAGAAAACACATCTGGCTTCCAACAATGCTTAGAGACGCAAAGTGTTGCCAGCATGCCCTTTATTACCACAATATGTCTGCTTTTTTTTTTAGACTTAAAGTTTTAACTACGTTTCTGATCAGTTTATCAAAGTGTATTCCACACAGCTCCTGCTTTTGGATGCCCTAGTCTTGGTCCCTAGATGTGATTCTTAATAAATCATATAATTTAGTGGTGGGATACAAATATTTGCCCATTTAAATCCAGAACTTGAACTTTTCTCTCTGGTGCTTATGCAGATATTTGGTCTCATCTGAGAATGTAATCCTTTTAGGTCTTCCATCAAGGGCCTAACATGTTCTTGCAACTTCTGTCTAGTTTTCTACCTGTCCTTTAGGTGTGACCTTCTGACTCTCAAGGACCACCAAGCATGAAGCTTTCAGTACATGTTGTTCCTCCCGCAAGACATAGCTGAGACTTGACCAGAGTTGCGCTGGCAGCCTCACTGCCCCAAAGCCAACAAAAATATTATATCCATAAGCATCCTTTTGTATGTAATGAATGCATCCTTGTATGATCATTTATAATCATTTTTCTAGATCCAACTATTTAATATTAGCCACTGTGCATAGAAAATATTAATGGTCTCTGTTAAAAAACAAACACCACCCCCACCCTGCAAAGGACAAGGCTCCCAAAACAAGAACCTCATTCAACTCTTACCCTTGAGCGATGTTAAAGGGTCTGAATTACTTAATGCTTCTAGATGTCTAGGAAATACTCCAATGTGGATACTGCCTTAACACCAACGTGGGCAACCTAATGTACACATGGGGCTGGTGCAGCCCAGGGGGAGTCCAGGACTGCAAGGGGACAATGAGACATAGTCACAGCTATAACGTTGAGATACATTGGTTCTCACCCACCTTGCCTAAATCCTGCTCTGTTCTGATGGAAAGACAATGTTTGTCTTCTGTCTATTTCCACAAAATGCATTAGATCTACTAAGTTAGTACTTGGAAGAACATTTTTCAAGGGCAAAGGAGAGTACGCAGATGGTGGATACACAAATTAAGGCTGATCATTTCTGCATTCCTTGAAAGAGTTTTATGCAAATCCACATTCTTAAGTAGTATTTAGTTGGATTTTCAGTACTTTAAAAAGTGTTTAAAAGATTACGTCTGCCTTTTTACTGCTGCAAAAGACAAATCTTTCTCAAAGGATCATTCACCAAGTTCCCACTATAAAGTGTCTTGTTTATACAAATCCCATTATATGTGGAGCTCTTAACCTGCAGAATAAAGATGGTATTTTAACGAACCAACACTTCTTTTTTTTTTTTTACACAGGAGAGTTGATGGTGCATCCACTGATTTTTCATGTCTCAAAAAGAGGAAGGCTTTTCTCCAGAGTTAGAAATTCAAACATTTACAAAACTCTATAAAACTAAAGGATAAAACAGAAGAAAAAGCTACTTGTACAAAGTGACTAAGCTGTGATTAAGTGATTAGTGTGCTTAAGCGATGCAAAGATGAACACATACACTGAATCCAGGATGCACAGCACACTTAGGCCAACAGAAAGAGGCCAATTAAAACATAGTGGGTCACTAAGCTTTGTAGTAAGCAGTGCTTAGCACAGAGATCAGGTCCCGTATTCCATATTTTCTGTCAAAGTTCATCTAAACTTTGGCAGTGATGTGTAGCAAAGCTACACAGGATGAAGAACGACTCCACAGTTTGCACAGGTATCTCCCATCCTCTTTTATGACCTTCATGGCCCAAAGAGAAAGAGGCCAAGAGATGTATTTAAGTCAATAATGGGCAATTTTCACTACCATGGCAAGATCGCCACTGCCCAAGCTCAGGGGAAGTCCTGTGCAGAAGCGTATGCAGTAGGCACTGCAGATGCTGGGGAGGACCACAGGGACTCCTCTGACATTTCTCTTGGCACAGCCATTACACAGTCTTTAGACGCACATGCACACTCACACATGCAAATGCACACTACAGGCACGGTGTTTTCTTTGTCCCTGCACTCAGCACTCGTGAGACCACACCTCAAGTACTGTGTCCAGTTTTGAGAGCCACAGTATAAGAAGGACATTGAGGTGCTGGAGCAGGTCCAGAGAAGGGCAACAAAGCTGGTGAGGGGTCTGGAAAACATGTCTTATGAGAAGTGCCTGAGGGAACTAGGATTGTTTAGCTTGGACAAGAGGAGGCTGAGAAATTCTTTACTGCAAGAGTGGTTAGGCCCTGAAACAAGCTGCCCAGAGAAGAGATGGAGTCAACATCCCTGGAGGTGTTCAAAAAATGAGCAGATGTGGCGCTTCGGGATGTGGTCTAGAGGTCAGGGAGATGTTGGGATGAAGGTTGAACTTGATGATCCTAGAGGTCTTTTCCAACCTTAATGATTCTATGATTCTTCTGACTGCTACCTGAATTTGTTTCGGGGACCAAAGACATTGGCCCAAAACATTTTTTAAGAAAATGCAAATAATTAAAGAGTGGCATTTCTTTCAGTATTCCTGTTGATCCTTCAATGATCTGGAGAAAATTGACTTGACTCAGAATAACAACACTAGCACTTCAGTAAGTGCTGGAGCTAGTGATTCAACATCAGCACCTAGACACTTAAAACCCTATACAAAAAACAGGAAAAAAAAAAAACAAACAAAAAATATGGTTTATATTTGTCCAAAATGACAAATCTCTATTAAAAGGCTTGTATGGGTCTTCCATCACATACAGTATAAGAAAAGTTATGTTTGGCTCAAAAACAAAATTTGTTTATTATTTTAGTCCTTATGCCTCTGTATACAACTCTGGGAATGCAACTCAAATACTGCTAGTTCTTGCACTTGAATTTGTAGCACTTTGCACAGCAAATTTCTGTTCTTACACATTTGTAAAGGCAGAGCTGGAAATGTGGCCCACAGATTTACCAGCAAAACAATATTCTAATTCTTCAAACAAGCGAACTGGAAAAAAACCCTCAGCATGGCACAAAAAAGCCTCATTTCCTATGGGGCTGTACCTGGACACCAGATTCTCTTCTGTCTACCAAGATGCAAGTTTCTATTGAAGTGTTCTTGGAGATCAGGGCATTCAAAATCAACTCCTTCCTGAGAGTGGTGAATTTTATGGCATGTAATACAGGGTAAGCTTTTACTGCATTTTGTGGCATCATCTGTTTTTACCATGTTTGTAGGAATACAGTACCCTTTAGACCATAACTTCTGCAAAATTTGGTTGAAGTTGGCTGATGGCTTCAACGGCTAATTATTGGTGAGAATAAGGATGGACAAGAAGATAGGTGTAGTCCTCAATGCTTCACTTCTTTTTAAAGAAATATAGACAACTGAATTCTTGAAATTGTAGCCAGATACTTAAAACCTGTATTGAAGTCCTTATTTGCATGCCTTGAGAAAAACAGCATATTCAGTGTATAATGACTCTACATCATTAAGGGTTTTCTATCTTCAAGGTCCCAGCTACTCATAACAGGATGGCCTTGGGAAAAAAAAAGAAAACTCATGATATCTTAAGAAAATCTGTCAAAAATTACGGAAGTTGCTAAAAATGAGAACAGAAATCTGCAGGCTATTTTTCAATAACCTAATATTTCAGAGAAAAATAAATACCTCTTCTGCACATTATTTTCTGAATAACTTACAAAATAGAGACAACTAAAAAAGTAAGAGGGCATGGTTTAGCCAAAAAAAAAAAATAGATTTAAACACACAGTTTAAATGTTTTAGGAAACAAGGATATTATGTTACCTTGTACTGTTTTTCAGAGCATCTAATTAATTGCCCAACACTTAAACTGACACACTCAAATAAAGGCAGAGATAACATATAAAATGAGCACTTTAGAAGAAGCTTAATCCAATGTCATGACATTAAACAGCCAAGATAAACTGACCAACGATAATGGAAGAGTAATTTTCAGTGGTAATTTCTTTTGAATTATTTATAAAAAACTTAATAAGAAACTCCGAGTGCTTGCAGTTTATCAGAACAGCACTGTTCAACTAGAAAGTGGATGATAACAGATGAGCTTGAAGAAATTATTTACGCAGAACACAACAACCTCTAAAAGGAAACACAGATAATTATTTGTACAAGTGAGCCGTAGCATAAATGTACTAAGGTTGATGATGATGACTGCCAGATTCGCACTCACAATTTTCTCCTGTGGGAGATACCACGCTGAATACACCAAATCTGATCATGCAGACAGACTTTTTTTTTGGCATAAAGACTTATTTATTGCTACAACATAGTCTAGTAACACATGGCATGCATGTGTATACTCGGATAAAAAGAAAGCTCTTCAATAGAGATAAATGCATGGTAAATGCAAGAAAATTGAAGGTCACATATGCTTGGCAGGCAACACTTTGATCTAATTGATTTTGAAAACACTTGAATGATGATTTCGCAATTAAACGATCTACTTACAACACAATGTAATTGTACATTTTGGAAGATGAAGACCAGTTAGCTTAATTTCTTCTAATGTGTGTTTAGATTTTGTAAATCTACAATTAGCCCATCCAGGGATTAGGTGGTACTTTCTATTTAAAATTTCCTTTTTAATTTTCTCTTGTTCATTGTTCCTCCCTCTCTCCCTTTTCTGATGTGTCACAGTTGTGGTTTTAATAAAACAATTTATTGGCAGAAAATTTAACCTGACTGATCCTGCAAAGAAAACAAACGTAGCTTTATTTGACACCAGAATGTGTTTACTGTCAAAGGCTAACTTAGCCACTTTGCACCAAGAAGGCAGCAAAATAAGTTACAAGAATTAAAACAGGATTATGTGTCATCATCTTTCCCCACCCCAGCGTCAACACTAAATCCCAAACTATGTTCTTTCCTACTTGTTTTTCTTTTCATGACACAAAACCAGTAAGACAGAAAGATCTAGTTTTATATAATACTTCAGTTATTATGACATTTATACCAATAAAACTTGCTGCACAGTCATTCCACAGCTGAGTATCCATTTACAATTCATTCTTTATCTTTACCCTTAATATCTCACTGGGGTCTCTACTGAGACAACCAGACTGTCCACCTTGGAACAGGCTGACAGAACTTACATTACAGCTACAGAGTAGAGACAGATACAAAACTTTCCTCATCCCAAGAGCATCTTAAATTATTTAAAATAATCCATATTCTGGATGCTACAAGGCTAAATAAATTTTTATTTATAAAAAAAAAAAATCTTCTCAGCTATACCATAGACATGATCTGACATAACTGCACAACATAATTATAGAAATAATTATCAGTAGATTAATTTTTTTTCCAACATTCTTATCAATTTAATAAAACTGGCAGATTCAAATTAGACTGTACTTTCATCACCTTTCTTTTGGTTTGCAATATAGTTACTTAGGATCTACCATATATATAAACATGTCCCATTGCTATGACAGGAAAAAGAAAAGAAGCTATATTCTACCTCAATATGAGTTTCATATGACCAACTGAAATAATCTCCCATGGAACTAAACTACAAGTGATAAGTAATTGCCAAAAGGTATTAAACATTACTTAGAAAACTCTTAATTAAGAATCTATCCTGTTTACAAACTGCATAGACACAGGTCAACAGAAAGAGTTAATCCAATGGAATTTGTAAGCAAAACAAAACCCAAAACACAGTACTTGAAGACCTCAGTAGTCTCCACAGAAGCCAAGGTCCAAGCAGTCTGATTGCCCACATCATAATGGGTCTACTGGACAGCACAAGAGTTTTGGGTAAATACTGATATTCCCTTGCACCTGTCTGTCCTTTCCGTTTCACCAGTCAACTCATTTATCCAGAGAGGTTTTATGCAGGACCCCGCCCCCCTGAAGACAGCTCTGGCATGGAGAAGGGACAAATACTATACAGATGGATCTCAACTGAGGTCTCAAGCCAGCTGCAGCCCACCTCTGGGCCGGGCTCTGAGGTATGTTGCAGGTCGTCCCATCTTCTGCACAACTCCTGCTCTTCCCAGCTGAGACCTCTGGACCCAACCCTGCTAGTAAGAGCCTGTCAATGGATCCTGCTGCCAAGCCCTGCAGGACAGCACTGCAGGGAGAGGGCATGGCAACGTGCCACGCTATTTCCAACACACCGAACTCCGAATCACTCCTCTGTTTCACATGGGAGAAACATCAAAGTGCTCACGTCTCTGCTACCTGCAGCCCAGGAGCTCCTTCACTGCAAAAAGAGGGCACAGGCTGCCCTCTGTAGCTGAGTGGCCCTGTAAAGGCAGAGGACCAGTAAGCGCAGTCTCTCCCAGGCTCCTTTTTATTTCTCATCCTTTTTACTGCAGCTCTTTTCCACTTCTGGCTTCCAGGAAACACTGACATCAAACAAGATGATTTTTCACCACATAGAACGACAACAAAAAAACAGTAACAGTTACCCTACTAGTCCCTCCACTAGATAACAACCGAGTAAAGTAACAGTTATGTTAATAGCAAATAGCACACCAGGTTCAGACATTTTTAAACACAGATGTCTCCTCAGGCTCAACTTTTGTGTAAATCAGATTACAACCAAACACACTTTGTAGTGGGTTTTTTCATTTGTTTGTTTTTTAAATAAAGGCTTATAAAGTGCGAAGTACTTTTTACAAAAATTAAAGTGATCAAAACTGGTGTTATTGCATTCTTCTATTTTGGTAAGCCACACATGGCCGCTACCCAAACCTGTGATCATGCCGGGCCAAATGCTTCATATAAAAAGATGTTAATTAAAAAATGATGCAGTTAACATGTAGAAATGGCTGCTGGTGCACAAGTGACCAGATGCCAGCAAACCATCCACTTGCTCACTGCACACAGACCACCAGCTGCTAACAGAAGAGAAGGAAAAGCTGTTCTGCTCTGTAACACATACCCCAAGAAACCAGCAGACATTCCTGTATAACGGGTGAGAAGTGATCACATTAAGAACTCTGGGGAAAGAAATCGTCAGGTATCTACACAGCAAGGTTTTGGGTTCCCCTCCCCCCTCCTTGTATTAAGCTCTCTTCTTCTTCCCAAGTTTTAGGACATAGTGCTCATGACATTTCCTCAGACTAGAGGCTGAAGTGTCAATGAGAGCTTTGGTTTTGAGTGCTGAAATGAGTACTTCTATTTTGCCATTAAAACTAAAGCAAGTCTTCAGAGGAAGGGTGTCTCAAACTTGCTGAAGGGCAGACTCCTACCCTATGTAATCCATCAAGGCAGTTCAGTTAAAAGATCAGGGCTACTTGCATATTTAAACTGCAGCTCAAAAAGTCCAAGGTAATGTGTCTACCAAAGCTCCGTTAAAGAAGGTCCACATATTAAAAAAACCAAACAAACAACAAACCAGAACAAGAAGACCCCATAAATATACAAGATACAACTACAGCAAGTTCTGAAATTGATAAAGGTAGACCCAGGAGGAAAGTTCCAAAGTTTCAGTTTGAAAATCAGAAGTATTCAAGATGAAAATGAAATCAGACTGTTTTGCAGACAACTCGAGTAATTATTAATGCCATGTAGATCTAGCCAGATGGGAGAAAATATCCTGTGTAGTGCAGCTGAGAAAAACAACAGCAGGGAAATAAAATCAGTTCTTCTTGTCAACTGTAGTACCATAGCTTGTGCTAAAAGTTATTTTCAGAAAAAATTCTGCAGGGTTTTTTTTTTATAATAAAAAGTAAAGTGTATGTAGGTATAAAGTGTATGTATATAGGCCATTCAGTTCCTCTCTCAAAATTATTTTTGACAAAGACACTTTCAGCTGCTGATACTGGCAACTGAGCTTCTTTCCTCTCACTGGAAGTGGAGGTAGCTTTTTCTAAGCACTTTCTTTTTTTTTTAACCCTATGAAAAAATTAATAGGTCAATTACCACAATTTATACAAAGTTCACTTCTACGGAAGAATCAGTGAGTAGCACTCTGTAAATATTCTGTCTAGGCAAAAAGATATATATTTTACATAGTAAGCATATTATTATTTCAAGGTTAACTTTTCTTGCTGGCTAAGAGTTCAGTTAGAAGTCTTGTCTATTACATGAACAGGCAAAAACTGGATTAGTTCTTATATTTGTTATTTGTCTCAGCCATTTTAGACTGATTTATGGGCTTAACAGTAAGACTTAGAAAAAGATTTTATTTATGCATGTGTAGATTGGTTTATTTCCTCCACATACAAATATATGGTAGGAGGGGGAAAGACAGAAATTGAAAAGCAAAACAGGTATGCGATCCAGTTTTCACAAGCAGAGCAATAAATAGTTGTGAAGATTTATCTTCTAAAACATGTCTTGTGTTTGTTTATTCACTGGAGATGGCATGGCAGGCTTATTTATCCTTCCTGCCCTTAACACTATTTTCAAGCTAGGATGCTCACCAATTTACAAGGTTAACTGTTAACAAAAAAACCATTGCCACAACCTCCACATGAAAAGCAGACTAGGAATGACCACCCACAAACCTTCTCCAGCACAGCAGTGCCCCAGCAACTCTCCCCACAGCACTGGGATTTGCCTGAATGGGCAGCACTGAGTATATTATAGTCACGTTAGGAGTTTTGTGGTGTAAAGAACAATACACATGTTAAGCTTCAGCAGTGGTGAGAGTTATCCAGTGTTTATTTTTAGATTTAGCAAAGAAAGTTGTATTTATATACACCTGAGAAATACAGGGGGGTATATATATATATTTATATAAAATGGTGCTGAGACAACACTTCAGTGCGATTAGGATCATTGCCAGGTTCTACCTTAGTGGAATCTGGCTGTAGAGAACAGCAGTACCCTGAGCTCTGCTCCTTCTCCTCATTTTATGCAGTTTTCCTCACTGTTTTTATTACAGAGAACAAGAAATTCATAAAGGAGCCTCCTCCCTGGCCCAACCCCCTTCTTTTTTGAAATAATTCAAGTTCCACCAAAAAAGGGTGCCCTGCCTTCAGATCCTATGCACATATGCCCCTTCTAACACAGCGACTAAGGATCAGGAAAAGGCTGAGGCACTTAGGGCCTTCTTTGCCTCAGTCTTTAATAGTAGGACTAGTTGTTCCCTGGCCACACAGTCCTTGAGCTGGAAGATAGGAATGGGTAACAGAATACGCCCTACATAATCCATGAGGAAATGGTTATGGACCTACTTCATAAGGTAGACACTCACAAATCCGTGGGGCCAGATGGATTACACCCTAGAGTGCTGAGGGAATTGGCGGATGTGGTTGCCAATTCACTCTCCATCATATTTCATCAGTTCTGGCTAACCAGGGATGCCGCAGTGGACTGGAGACTGGCAAATGTGACACCCATCTTCAAGAAGGGCCGGAAAGATGATCCCAGTAGCTACAGAACTGTCAGTCTCATCTCGGTGCCAGGGAAGGTTATGGAACAGATAATCTCAAGAGCCATCATGGATCAATTAAAGGTCAATCAGGCCCAGTCAGCATGGGTTCATGAAAGGTAGATCCAGCTTGACAAATCTGCTCTCATTCTATGACCAGGTGCCCTGCTTAGTGTATGAGAAAAAGGCTGTTATGTAGTGTACCTGGACTTCAGTAAAGCCTTTGATACTGTCCCCCACAACATCCTCATGGAGAAGCTGGCTGCCCATGACTTGGGTAGGCATACATTCTGCTGGGTGAGAAACACTGGCTGGATGGCTGGGCCCAAAGAGTTGTGGTCAATGGAGTTAAATCCAGTTGGTGGTCAGTCATGAGTGGTGTCCCCCAGGGCTCAGTACTGGGGCCACTCCTGTTAATCATCTTTATCAAGGATCTTGATGAGGGGATTGAGTTCACCCTCAGTAAGTTCGCAGACGACACCAAGTTGGGAGGGAGTGTTGATCTACCAGAGGGTAGTAAGGCTCTACAGAGGGACCTGGACAGACTGGATCAATGGGCCGAGGCAAACTGTATGAGTTTCAATAGGGCCAAGTATCAGGTCCTGCATTTTGGTCACAGCAACTCCAGGCAACACTACAGGTGTGGGGAGGAGTGGCTGGAGAGTTGCCTGGCGGAAAAGGACCTTGGTGTATTGATTGACAGTCAGCTAAATATGAGCCATCAGCATGCCCAGGTGGCCAAGAAGGCCAATGGCATCATGGCTTGTATCCAAAATTGTGTGATAAGCAGGACTGGGGAAGTGATCCTGCCCCTGTACTCGGCACTGGTGAGGCCCTACCTCAAGTACTGTGTTCAGTTTTGGGCACCTCAACACAGAAGGGACATGGAAGTGTTGGAGCAGGTTCAAAGAAGGGCAACAAGGCTGGTGAAGGGTTTGGAGAACATGCCCTATGAGGAGTGACTGAAGGAGCTGGGGCTGTTTAGTCTGGGGAAGAGGAGGCTGAGGGGAGACCTTATTGTGCTCTACAAATACCTGAAAGGTAGCTGTAGCAAGAGCATGGTTGGTCTCTTCTCACTGGTGACAGGACAAGGGGAAATGGCCTCAAGTTGCACCAGGGGGTTTAGATTGGATATCAGGAAAAATTTCTTTATGGAAAGGGCTGTTAAGTACTGGAATGGGCTCCCCAGGGAGGTGGTTAAGTCGACATCCCTGAATGTGTTTAAAAATCGTCTGGATGTGGTGCCTGGGGACATGGTTTAGTGGTGGGTTGTTAGAGTTAGGGTAGTAAGGTTAGGTTGAGGTTGGACTCAATGATCTTGAAGGTCTTCTCCAGACTGAGCAATTCTATTATTCTATGAATCTCTGGCAATTCCCACATCTTCCCACTCCTCAGCATAAACCCCTATGAGCTCTTCCATCCCCACAAAACCTTACGGCTCAAACAAAAAGCCTTCTGCCACATCTGACATCTCATTCCTGCAGCTTCCAGACAACTGCCCTGCACCCCACCACCACACCTTCTCCCCAGTTTGCAAACTGCCCCAGGAAGCCCCTGAGGCACGGCAGGGGCTCTCCTGACCTCCTCTGCAGGGCAGGTGCCACCAGCTCCTCTCCTGCTGTCAGAGGCAGCAGGCACGCTCTGGCACACTTGCTGCAAGCAAAGCCAGGTGCCCCACACACGCTCACTGGTTTTGGAGCTTGAGAAGCCTCTCTGCCAGAAAACAGCCATCTTTCTTCAGGACCATGAAGTGAAGTCTCCCTCTGGCACCTAGCCACCCCATTCCCAGGGAAAAGTGGTTTGGAAACTTCCACAGGCTTTGCTGGCTACAACAATCCCCCTTATCCTGGTCTGCTCTGGCAAGCTCAGCCTGGCCTGCCATGCGCCAGCCATGTGGCAGGTGCTACCAGCTCAGAGTGGCTCTAGGCCACACAGAGAAACCAGATATGGGCTTTCTTTAACAAAAAGAAAAAAAAAAAAATTTTTTAAAATAATAAATAAATCACACATTAGGTCTTAACTCCAAAACCTCCATTTTGGTACTGTGAATTTGTAATTTGCTTGTTGCTTTCTGAAGCTCATCCTCTGAAGATGAGGGTGAGGTTGCTGATTCGTAGAACCACAACACAGCTCAGGCTAGAAAAGGCTTCAAAAGATCATCTGTTCGAACCTCTCATGAGATTAAGGTCCAATCCTATCTTGAAAAGACCCAGTGATGGGGACTCTACCACATCCCTTGGGAGGTTGTTCCAGTGATTATTGTTCTCATTGTAAAACAATTTCTTTCTTTTATCAAGATGAAACCCTCTTCCAGTACAACTTCTTCCTGTTGCCTCACTCTCTCCATGCGGTTCCTTGTGAAGACACATTTTTCATCCTCTTTGTAGCCACCCTTTAAGTACTGTAATGACATCACCCCCAACCACCACCACCCCAAGCCTTCTCTTCTCCAGGCTAAATGCTTGGTCTCCAATGAAAGAATAGGAAAATAAAACCTGCTGTCTTTTGCTGCTAGCATATGATCCCAAAGACTGATTCTTCCCATCAGGACAGAGAAAAGAGGCAGGCAAAGGGCCAGCCTGCTGGTGGAAGAGACATAAACAAGAGGTGGATGCTGTTCTCCTCTTGAAGCTCTGGGCACAGACCTGCAGCTGGGTCCTGGAGCACTGTAAGCATGAGATAGCAGCCCAGCCAAGTGCAACAAAATAATCTGAGGCAATTCTGTGAATTATAAGAAGGTAAAATCTCTCATTAGTTGACACAGCAGTAACAACAGAAAAACACATTGCTCAATTATTTTTTAAATCATTGTTAAGGCAGGAGACACTCAAAATCACAGTAGGAAAGAGCGCTTGTTTCCTTACAGTAGCTGACTGAACTAGTACTTTTGTCAGTTTTATTTAAAAGAGAGTTGCCGGGTTATAGAGCATCATTTCCTCCAACATACCTTACAGCAAGAGTTACTGCAATTTTCAAGTTTTCCAATAGAAGAAAACAAAAAAGAAAAATCAATGCAAACAAAGGAATATTATATTACTAAAATATAAATATTTCAAAGCTTAGATTTTCTAGAACTTTATCTAGGTGCTCTCTGACAAGAATCAGAAATAAGTTTTGTATCCAGTTCACAGGGAAAACAGGTCTATTTTTCTTTTTGAACCAAGTTGCTCCAGAAATATTTGATGAAAAAAATTATATGTCAGTTCTTAATCAGTATGAAGATGCCAATATAAAGCTTTCAGTACTATTTTTAAAAATACAATATTCAATAAAAATAGCCTAAATTTAGAGATGGGATAAATCCTCTAGTGACAACCTGTTATTCTCATCATAAGTTTAAAAGTGACCCCAGCTTTCCACTTGCTTTCCTCTGATTTTTTTTTTTAAACTATGCATCTCTCTCCTGCATCATTATTTGTCTTTACGTTACCACTCCATTTTCTTCCTCATCGTTCCAATTTGGCTGGATTACTATCCAGCCACAAAATTAAAACTCAAACTGATCTTAAATCGTGTAGAGCTTTTAGAAACCATCTGGTGAATTTTATGCCCCTGAATTCCAGGCAACACGATTCCCTATACAAAAAGCATACAGTAATTTTTCAATATCGCACTTTGATAAAATTAAGTTCTAGTTGATTCTAAAATACTTCAAAATACTTAAATTAAAATACTTCAATTTAAAAATTTTTATCTTCTATCTTAATCAAAATATATATAGGAGAATATTTGAGAGAACATTAAGTTGGTATGGCAAGTTGACTACTCTTCAATAAATAGTCCTCTTGTACCTTTAACATTTAAAGCTATTAAGAGAGAATATTAACACCATCTCTGCAACATCAACTGAAATAGTTTGGCAAAAGGGAATCCAGCAATCAGAACAAGTGAAATTCAAATTGAAGTGTTTCCTGCAAGTCTTGCCTTACATTTCAGATGTATATAAGCATTAATATTTGACATCTTAAAGTACAAGCAACGTGTAAAAATGAAGTTAAAAAAATTTGAAAGCAATGTCAGTACACCAAAACTGCCTTAAAGCAAAGTCTGAATGTTAGTTTTCACAAAATACTTCTTAAGCTTAACACAAATGTCTAATATGAAATAGAAGTTATCTGAATAAATATTTGGCATATGTGAATATCCTTGCAATGACCTGACCCAAACTGTAACAACGTCAGTAAATTTTTATCTGAAAGGACTCAAGGATCCAAGTGTGCAATTAAGTCCTTCCACAGGGGTACATCTGATAGACACAGATGATATACAGGGCATCTTTTTTGTTATGACTAAAGCTGGCTTAACTTATGGCATTAGTCAGAATTCTAACTGCATCTGTGTTTATGTTTTTCATGAGAGGCAGAAAGGTGCAGAGTACTTTTTTTTTAAGTGCAAGGACTATAATCATCTTAAATCCCGTGTTTGGTCATCACCTCCACTGACAGAAGAACTCTCAGCTTGTTTCTACTTATACAATCAGCAATTCACATATGTATTTTTCCCTGAAGTGTTCAATGTATTTCTTTTAATAGGAAAATCACTGATAATTTCTAGTATAAATAGAAATTATGACATCATTCAGAAATACCTGAACAATAGCAAACCAGTAATTTTATAACTAGGAAATAATGGAAAATCAAGTCACTTTCTCATCCTTGGCTAAAGCTGTTTTGGCTTGTTAGTCTCTGAATCCCCTTTAAGGAACATTTATTCCCCTTTCTACCCCACACATTCTTATCTGCAAAGACATTTAATTCCGTAAAGCTGCCACTTTTGAGTCCTCAGACAAACCACTCTGCTTTAAAGCTTTAAAGACTTATTTGCCACCTTTTAAACTACAACATTTTGTCAAGCTACACAGACAAAACAATCACAGTTTCTGTTTGATACAGCACTTTTCAAAGTCAGTCTTTGGGTACCAGAGTCACTTCAATGCAATGCTCAGGAACTGAGGGCGACAGGCTTGCCTGAGTACAAAAGCTTCAGAAAAATGTTTAAAAACCCCCCCCAAAACCTTCCCACTGATAAATGGGAGCAGAAGAGGGGAATGGCTCAGGGTCCTTGCGGGGAGGCTGCAGGCGCTGCCTGCTCTTCTTGTCAGCTGGGAGAATTGAGCAAGCAGAACAATTTCGGAAGCTTAATACTGGTTCAGCAAGCAGAAGGAGTTAGTGTACACATAGCAGAGTTCCAATTACAAGCCAATTAAAAGCATCACATTGTCACACCACCTCACTGAAAGCAATAGGAAGGAGCACAGTCACCTTTGCAGAGCTGCTCCCTCTTTATAAATAAGAGCAGACCAAAACTAAGAAAAAAAATATACACAACAAAAGAGTCCATAAAGTCACTAGTCCCACAGCCATCATTTCTACACAAAAGAATACCCCTGAGCATCAGTATGCAAAAGACAGACTTTTTACGGTGAGTATTGTAATTACCTTTATGTCATTAATAAAGGTGATAATAATACTAATAATATTATTTAAATTAAAAGGTAATAATAATAAACAGGGTGAGCCTGTACACAGTCCTTTAAAAAGAAAATCGCCTCTTTGGTAAGAATACTTTCCTAGCAGTAAGTAGCCAATTCCTGATCAAATCCCCTTTTGAGGGAGTAGTACTAGGCTCTTATCTATTATACATAACTATAGCAGAGATCACTGGAATGCTACTGCTTCTACACTACAGCAGCTCTGAATTCAGTAACAAAAAACTAACATACTTGGTGCATTATTTTCCTACGGCAATAAAGCAATCAAAACCATGTACATTTAAGTAGTGATAATCAGAACAGCTACATATCTGGTTGGAACCATAGTGGGGAGAGAAGTAACTGTATTGCTTTCATTTCGTGAGGATCCAAGATGGAGGAAAGGAACCAGGCCAGCTTAGAGCAGCTGAGCAAGATGGTATTTTTGATAACTGCCTTCTGCTGCTCAGAATCTTAGTTTCCATACAAAAATATCCAAATTTTTGCAAATGGAAGGGATCTTCATAATTTCCTATATATGCCTCAGTAAACAGGCTTGAGGAAGTTTGGATCACACCTATTTGTTTCACAAGGTATGAGATACAGATTTGGGCAACAGGAGATTGCCTGAGACTTCATAATTAAAATTTATTACAAGGTTGATCAAATTATGCATCTTAAAAAAAACCCAACAAAATAACAAAACCACCATGAAGTGTCCTCTAATTTTTCCATTATTCATTAAATCAGAAATAGGCAGCTCAACATAAGGCATTCAAGCTGTTAGGAAATTCATTTATTTGTAAATGACAAATGAAGCTCTTTATCGTGTAACAGCTTTTCCTGGGGAGTCAATTTATTTAAAAGAAATTAAGACATTATCATACCAAGATGCAATTATGGGATTTTATATGTAGTTGCAACCTGAAGTATCACAGCTGTGCTTTTAGACTTACATAGAAAAAACACTTATTAATCATTACATTGTAGTTCCTGTCAGATCTGCTGCTGGGGGGCTGGGGGGGGGTGTGTCTATATAATTGCACAGCTATATGCTTTGATCCCATATTGGATACATACGGCCAGATTTCCCCTACCCCAGCCAGGAAGGCTCTGTGCAGGTGCAGAAATCCATTAATGGCCACCTGCAAGGCTGTGTCACAAAGAGAACTAGCCTGCTGCCTGTGACAGCTAGAAGTATCTCTACATTGCTGCAGCAATGCTCATGTTAGGACTGCCCTCATGAAATGTATGTAGAAGAATTCACCTATTCAAATATAGTGTATCAGCAGTACACATCTACACGGCAAGACTTCTTGGTGCCTCAGAAGTAAAGAACAGAACTAATTCATCGTAGTACCTACAGACAATGCCCATGAATCTAAACCCCTTATGACTCAGTATTTCAATACCAAGGTGATGAGTGTTTTGTAGATATCTGATGTAGATTACTCACCCAGCAAGTCTGACACACACTCAAGTGTGGTATTTGAAAACATGAGGATTTTTTCCAATTACGTTTTAAGGCTTTGCAAGAAAATTTTCATCCCACTCACTGTACCAAAATAGCTTGAAGTAGAAATATTTGGCCTTGGGAAAAGAATGACTAAATAGCGTGTGCACGTAGGTACACGCAATCCAGGAACTCCAGAGTCTACCTAACCAAAACAGCTCACACCTACACACAGCAGATCCTACTTGGGGATTTCTATTTTATTTGGGGCTTTCTATTTTACATTTGCAGGAGGGCACATGGATGACTTGCCTTCTCTGCCTCCCCTGGGAAGGCAGCTGTACACTGGCCTGGCATGGCAGAGGGGAGTGGAAGGCCACCCCATGCAGCGGGAGTGGAAGGAAAGCAAAGGAATGCTTTGAAGGAAAGACATCCCCAAGCAAGCAGCACACCCAGCCCTGTGGAGCACTTCTGCACCATCGTCTCTCCTGTGTCATGACCAGCAAATCTAATAGAGGGGTTTGGCAGATGACAGCTGAAGTAGGCAGCTATGTCTGACATGTGGGAGGGAGGAGACAACACAGCTCTTTAAAGCTAAGAGGTGGGTGTTGACCTGCCTAAATTAGGGAATTTCACACCTCAGCCACACAACCTGATGGGCTTGATTTAGGATTTTGTTTAATGCTTGAATTTACTGTAAACACAATACCACGCCTAAGCATACAACTAGCTTCTTTCAGACTATTAAAACCTGTTGTGGTATTTCAGCTTTACCAATCTAAATGTACATCCTTGCTTAAGAACATCACTGGATAAATCAAAACCAAAGGCTCAGATAACTCCATAAGGCAAGGAGCACAGGACTTTATTTGGGGCAACTGAGATCCATTTTATTTTACATGTTTATCTTATTTGTAAAGATAATACTAGTGATGTTTGAGAACACTGAGGAGCATGATAATAAAGCATACAGCAGCATCCTTCGTCATCTGCACACAAAAAACCAGACCAAGCTAAATATTTTGGCATATGGAACCTTGACAGGAAAGAGCATCACTTTGATAGTCTCCAGAGGCAAAAAAAGCTTTTAGAAAGAAAAACAGAAGCAAATAGTGTATGGGGGAAGACAAAGTTATGGTGGCATTATGAAGGTTTAACTACATGCTCTTAAAATTCTATTTTTTATTCTCTGCAATCACTCCAAGCCCTAGTTCAGAATACTTTGAAAAGACAGTCAATCTTTTAGAGTAATATAGTTAAAATTCCCTTAATGTGCACATCCTAGAACCCTGGAGGGGCTCAGAGCGCTGTGCCCCTCCTTAAGGGTCAAAACTTCAGTTCCTTGACACTGCTTCTTTGGTAGATTAAAAAAACTCCAAACAAGCAAGCACCAAAAAACCCAAGGAACAGTCTACAGCATCATGAAATAAGCTGGACTTAGAACAGACAAAGCAGACTTAAATCTACAGCTGTAGACTAAGGTTAGTCAAAACACGTATGGTAGCCTAGCTCAAGAAACCAGGGCTGGGCAGTGAGACAAACAGGATACACCACAAGCAGGGTGGCCAAGTGCTGCTGTCTGGGATGTGGCAAAGCAGGGAAAGGACCCCCCTTTCTCCTTGTCTTGCCTGAACAAGCACTCGCAAAACAAGCAAGAAACACAGTCAAGGGATGTCAGTATTTTAGACTATTTTTTCCAATTCCATCTGACCAAAAAATTAGAAGATAACTTCTGTACATCAGAGGAATATTTGAAAGACAAACAAGATATCCATCTGATAAACACATAAGAATGAGATTTCGCTAAGAAATTGCTTCATCAAAGACAGTTCAAAATAGATTTGCAGCACAGTACGCTTTTGATTTGAACTTGAAACCAACAGAGCCAATCATGGAAATGAAGTGCATGGATTGCTTTCCTTTGCAGAGACCAGTTCTGGACAACTAGGACATACTATCATAGAGAGAATATAAAGATTGGATGTTTTGAAGAAGATGAAAAGCAAATACAATACTGTGATTACATTCTTGAAGGTGATAACTTAAAGACAGAGGTAGAAAAAGCATATTGGGCCATGTATACAAACTTACATGCAGGAAACAGATGGAGGGGGAACCAGGAATGGAAGATGAAAATATTTGATGATGTTAAGTTTTCAGTACACTAGCTCCACTTACCTTGCAACTTGATAAGAACTGACCCATCTACAGTAAAAACTATGATACTTGAATCCCATCAGAAACACCATTTGCCGTATTTGACTTGTAAAGCCAACACAGCAAGAATAAATAGCCTTCTAAAGCAAAAAGAAGGCCAAGAACTCTGACTTGTCTTTGGGAGCAGGGTTTTGTCGTGTTCACACCACTACAAAACTATGTACACCAAGGTCAACTGATAATCTAGAGAACAAATGACATGCTTCTCTGTTCAGGAGCACCAGACCATGTATGTTCTAGAAATAGCATTACTGTAGATTTTTTGAGATAGACTATTAAGTAGAACATCATCATATTCTTCAAAATCAAACAATTTCCTAGCTTCTGGAAAAAATAATTTATATTCTTATCTTGATTAAACCTCTTTAGGATTTAAAGGACAACTTAAGAAGTCCTTTTGAACATAAACCAATAAGAAAAATGATTTTGCCATGGAGGATTACATTTATATCTGATTAAAACAGAAAATACTGAATAAGAGAAAAAGAACAGTCTCTATATAATTAAATATTCATTCTCAAAATAACTCTCAGTTTCAACAGAGAATTTTACATCTCTGCAAGTCTCCACTATGATTATATATTTATGAAATGGGATGATTAATCTGTACTAGGAGAAAAGCACAAAATACACAGTAGACCTGTAGATTTTACAGGAGACAGTAGGCTTGACAAAGTTTTTCTTGCTGCTTATATTCATTGTGTTTCAAATAGATTTGTGACTTTACAGTGCAAATAATGGCTAAAGACATTTATAAATGGGTAATCTTTTCATATATCCCAAATATTGGATAGAGTTGAAGGGTTTTTTATATTATTTGAAACTTATCATCAATAATTCTAACACAACTTATAGAGTTTCTCTCTAAAAATAAATTATACATAATATTTGTGCTTGTTCAACCCTGAGAAGAGAAAGCTTAGGGGAGACCTTATCACCATGTTCCAGCATTTAAAGGGCGGCTACAAAGAGACTCCTGTGAGGAGCCACATGGAAAAGAGGAGAGGTAATGCATACAAGTTCCTCCTGGGGAGATTCTGATTGGACACAAAAGGAAGATTTTTCACAGTAACTATCAGCTATTGAAATAATCTCCCAAGGAAGTGGTGGATTCCCCAACATTGGACACTTAAGATTCAGCAGGACAGGATGTTGGGCCATCTTACCTAGATTACACTTTTCCCAAGAAAGTCTGGACCAGACAATCCTTGAAGTCTCTTCCAACCTGGTATCCTATTAATTCTATGAGTTAGGAAATAACTCTGTCACAAATCCTTAAATCATAGAATTATAGAAGTGTCAGGGCTGGAAAGGACCTTAAAGATCATCTAGTTCCAACTCCCCTGCCATGGGCAGGGACACCTCCCACTAGAGCAGGTTGCACAGAGCCCCATCCAGCCTGGCCTTAAAAATTTCCAGGGATGGGGCTTCCACTACCTCTCTGGGCAGCCTGTTCCAGTGTCTCACCACCCTCATGATGAAGAATTTCTTTCCAACGTCTAGTCTGAATCTACCCACCTCTAGTTTTGATCCATAAAACACTTACTTTAAAAAGAAGTTTCACTCACTTGTGCATATTGCATAGAAAACCTCCACAGACAACCAGCCTCTGAATGATCACTAAAACCACTCAGAAGAGATTGTTCATATCTACGGGCAACAGCATTAACTCTGTGAAGACACAGGGGTGAAGCACGTGCAGGGGGTCCTGGCTGAGCACTCCTGACAAGCAGCTTAGGGACTCTCTGTGGTGAAGGCTGCCATCCCCACGTTCGATACACTGTACAGGTCCATTCTCCACAAACTGGCCCTCCTCCGAGACCACCTTCTCCACTATTACTAGACAATTCAAAACACCTCATTGTTTATACTCGCCTCCCACATACATGACTCCCCACATACACTTGTGCCAATGGATGCTGAATTTTATCTGCCATATACTGCTCAGTCACTCAGGAGTAATTTTTCTAATAAACTTTAGTAAGGGACTACTCTTTACATGACTATTAATACCTTATCAACAGAAAGCCCCATCTCTGTATTCATAAATTCTTCCACATTAGGAATTCACTAGAGATTAAGGAACCTTCAAGATGTTCAGGGTCTTTGATGACGGTTCCCACAAACACCTTTCAGAAAACACAAGCATACTTCTTCTGGATCACTCCATCCAACATATTTGCTGACCTCTTCTGAGAAGTCGAATTAGTTTACAAGGTGTATTTCCTTACAAAAAGCACATGGGCTCTTCCCAGTATATCTTATTTTGCTTACTCAGTTTTATGCTTGAGAATTTTGATTTGTCACTCTTCAGCTCTCTAGATATTCCAAGCCTTTGTATCGAGGCTAATTTCCTCTGGCATCAAATACAATTTAAGCAATAGTTTAAACTATATTCCACTGTAAGAAAGACTTGGATAAGAAACACCCCTGTGTAGAATACTGATGCAAAATAATTAAGCTTCAGTGATACAGCCTTATGTTTCTTGACTGTTCCTTTCACACGTGGACCATTTAGCAACCTGTCACAAAGTCTGGTAGGGTCTGTGAGAAGGGATGGGGTGTTCACTGTGCTTTTTACGCCTTTACAGTCTGCTCATCAAAAATATTTGCATTGTAATGTTATTACTTAATGTTTAACTTTCCAGAATTATGATGACTTCTGTGCTCTCATTTGGATATATTTCATAGAATCACAGAATCATAGAATAATTTTGACTGAAAGAGACCTTCAAGATCGAGTCCAACCTTAGTCCTAGCCCTATCAACACCACTAAAACCATGTCCCTAAGCACAACATCTACCCATCTCTTAAACACCTCCAGGGATGGTGACTCCACGACCTCCCTGGGCAGCCTGTTCCAATGCCTGACAATCCTTTTGGTAAAGAAATTCTTCCTAATATCCAGCCTGAACCTCCCCTGTGCAACTTGAGGCCACTTCCTCTTGTTTTATCACTTGTCACTAAGGAGAACAGACTGACCCTGTCTCTCTACAACCTCCTTTCAGGTAGTTGTAGAGAGCGATAAGGTCTCCCCTCAGCCTTCTTTCCTCCAGGCTAAACAGCCCCAGATCTCTCAGCCATTCCTCATATGGGACATGCTCCAAATCCTTTACTAGCTTGGTAGACCATCTCTGTACCCTCTCCAGCACCTAAATGTCCTTCTTGAAGAGAGGGGCCCAAAACTGGACACAGTATTCGAGGTGCAGGCTCACCAAAGTTGAGTACAGGGCAATGATCACCTCCCTGCTCCTGCTGACAATGCTATTCCTGATACAGGCCAGGATGCTGTTGGCCTTCTTGGCCACCTGGGCACACTGCTGGCTCACGTTCAGCTGGCTGTCAATCAACACCCCCAGGTCCCTCTCTGCCTGGCAGCTCTCCAGCCACTCCTCCCCAAGCCT